>VZQC01001720.1:315576-354059 GCA_009823505.1 Rhizomys pruinosus | reverse complement strand
ACATCATGAGCTTTGCAGGAAAATGGCTGGAGCTAGAGGACATCATGCTGAGTGAAGTAACACAGTCCCAGAAAAACAAACGACGAATGGTATCCCTCATCTGTGGATGCTAGTGCCAATTATCTAGTTGTAAGTATTTCTTGTGTAGGGCCCCCTGAGCTTTTGTTCAAAGCAGTTGGGCCTAATGCATATTAGAAACAACAACCGCAACAACAACAACAACAACAACAACTGGAAGGACTGCATCAAAGAACTGACTGAAACAGTGAACTTTTGCTCAAAACAGTCAACTTCCTCATGGAGAATATTGAGAAAGACTGAGAAAGAGATGAAAAGCATGTTTGGCAGAATGCATGAGCTCTTGCGGGGTGGGGGAATGGGCCGGAACACGGGTCTAGATTTGTGAAAAAAATAAAAATAAATTTATGTAAAAAAAAAAGAACTACTCTAGAAAGGTTTACGAATAGGAGTGAAAGATACACTGTTTGCATTCACAGCATTAGTGATCTGAAGTGAATGAAAGCATGTATGATAAAACTCAGGGAATTAAAAACAGTTGAGAAAATGAAGATGCATAGAGTCAAGCTGAAGGAACTGAAAAATGCCATGTATTAGAGACCGATTTGCAGCTAATCTGCTTTAACTCTCGACCTGCAGCAACGTGTTGATTTCTTCTGTGTTAACGAAGTACTGCATGCTCCTGTTGCTACAATCTAGAAAGATGGTTTTCTAATAGGAAAGAATGAGTCAGTGTTTGCATGCACAGCATTAGAAAAAAAAAAAAAGAGCATATAGAATGACAGTAATAAAATGGGGTATGGTTCATGTCAGAAGAATTTCTTCCTATGGCAGATTTCAATACTTAATTTTTTTTTTTTGGTCTTTTTGAGACAGGGTCTCCTTGTAGCCCCAGCTAGGCTGAAACTCCCTCTGTAGACCGGGCTGGCCTTGAACTCACAGAGATCTTCCTGACTCTAGGCCTCTGCTTCCTGAGTGAAAAAAAGAGAAACTGAAGAGGTGGCCCTCAGTTGTGGGTGCTGGGACCCGAACTCATATTTTGCTTGTTAGCTTGAGCCTTTAATGGCTGAGCTATCCCTCTAGTCCTAAAAGAGTAGCTAGAGAGACAAGCATGGGTGCTGGGAACCGAATTCTTGTCTTTTTGTTGTAAGCCTGAGCCTTTAATGGTTGTGCCAGCTCTCCAGCCCTATTTTTTAATTGAATTTTTTATGTGTTCCATACATAATTCTTCAGTCAGTCTTAATCTCCCCCCCCCCAGAGCTTACACCTTCTGTCCTTCCTGCTGGAGCCCACTGTGCCAAATCACTCTCCCCACCCACTCACTCAGTATCATCTCCTCCCCTGAGCTCTACTCAGCCTATCCAGAGTCTCTTCTAAAGAAGGCCAGGTCGTCCTCACCTGACCAACATCAGCTGCCAATATTTCCTCAGCCAAGGTTGGGCTCTGCTACCCATTTCTGCAGTTCTGTGCTGGGTTTTTGTCCAGCTGAGCTTCCATGGATCTTGTGCATGCTGACACCAATGCTGTAGGTTCATATGAACAGGGTCCCAGGAGCTTGTAGGATACATTTCCTTTTGGTCACTCATCGCCTCCCTGGCTCTTATAATCTTTCTGCTCCCTCTTCTGCAATGTTCCCTGAGCCCTGGGTGGGTGAAGCTGAATATAGGCAGCCTGTCCATAGAAGCACACTCTGTAGGTTCCTAATCGTCACAGTTTTTTTCAGTTCCTGGTCTCCTGTTGAATGGAGGAGCTTCCTTAAGGAGAGTTAAGAGGTAGTTAATGTTTTCTTGGATCCTTGTTCTATGATGCTTGAAGCTTATGTGTAGAGGTTGCATTGTAGATGTGTCACCTAGGCATGAGCAAGTCACAGACCATGTCTGTGTGTGTTCCCTTGTGGAACTCTGTACTATTCTCATCTGGAACAAAGACACTTCTTTTCTGAGTGGGGTGTAGGATATTTGTAATTATTAGGATATTTCTTTTTTTTTTTTTCTTTTTTTTAAATTTTTTTTTATTTTTATTTTTAAGGGATTCTACAATATATGACACAGTTGTTTGCAGATAACATTGATGTTACTCAGTATGTCATACAATTAGGTAATTGGTGCATTTTGCAAGTATCTGTCCAAATTTTGCACAACCCAAGGTTCCCATAGTCCAGTTGGAGAAGCTTGTATGCACAGGCATGATGATCAGTCAGGAGTCCAGACTATATTCCTGTAGTCTCATAATTCACCCCTATCTCTCCACAGCCCTTAAAATCTACCACGGCTCCTCTTCCGCAGTTTGTTCCCGGGGCTTTGGGAAAGGGGCACAAGTGGGTGAGAAGAAAACAGTCTAATTTCTTTGGAGTTGTCATTTTGGACTCCAGTCTGTTCAGTTGGTTTCCCTTCATGGATTGACAGCTTTCCCAGTGATACCCTTTTTAGTCATACTAACAAAGCTCAAGCTATTGGATGTACAGGCATTTAAGCAGTACCACTTATTATGTCAAGCTAAGCTGTGAGAATAGACACAGATGCTTGGATGGTATGCTAATCCGCAAACTGTGGTTTCTCTATAAACGGTGACAAGTTCTTATTGTGGCTTATAACATCGCCTAACCACTGGAGGACATAAGCTTGTGGCATCTGCTGTGAGTTATTCCTCCAAGGAGAGAGCTAATAGCCAAATAGATTTGGGATATATATAGACACTTGGCAGCCACTGTTGCACAGTATCTCCAGGCTGTTGAGGTGTAGCTGATATTGCCGGAGGAGTCTTGCTTGTCTCACTGAGACCAATATTTTGCTGTATTGCTTTAGTGGCCTTTGGTAACGCTCTCTAGCATTTCAGAGGCCAGTTGTACGCTAGCAAGTGATGTCTCATAATATTTTTCATGCTCACACCAGGTCTTCGACAACAGGGACTTACTGCCTTTCTCCTTGCATATATCCCACTTATAGGCAAAAGGCCTTTATGATTTTGGGGGGGCGGGTTTGAATCCCCTAGCCAACATCTCCTAGGCAGAATAATTCATTGCTGATGTCAGAGCTTTCCTGTAGTAATATATTTTGCTTAATTTCACAACTTATAAACACTTTACTATTGAATTTGTCTCTAGATAGAGAAATATCCTTTCACAGTTCCTATGCCTATCAATCAGTTAATACGTTATGCCTGTTTTATAGGAAATTACCACTGTAACAACTGGCTCTAGTTTACAGTTAGGGAGTGGTTTCATTACCATCATGTTTTTCTTTTTCCTAAAAATGGGGAGAGGTAGGAAGGTTTCTCAGTATCTAGAAGGTAAGCTTCATTAGGACCCATTATAAACAGTCAACCCCAATATTATTCAGAGAGATGCTCAGTGTCTGTGACTCAGGCAGTCTGAGTTTCCTCTTCCTTTATGTTCATATGGGTCAACTCTCTGCTGGCATTCCCCAGTTCATCCTGCACAGCCATAAGTTGTATGTTTTTCAGCGCTTTAGATTGGTGATTTTTACCGGTGGAATAAAATTCTCCTCCCATTTTTATTTTCAAGATCAGAAAAATTGAAATTTATCAATAGGATTGAACACAGAGTTTTTCTATTTGTATCCCAGAAAGAATAGTATCAACCTCCCCCTCCCTCTTTTTTTTTTTTTTTTTTAGTTTTATGTTTGACCTATAGATGCCCAAGTTTGTATTACACATACCCAAAACAGGAGCCAAGGCATAAGCTTTCATTAAATTTACTCAAACTGTTCTCATTGACTGTATGCTACTTATTTGGGAAGGAAATTTAAGCTTAGTTCCTTTAAATATTGTCCTACAAGTAAAAAGAAAGTGTATAATGTGATGTTGTGTTATCAGAAAAAATACAATAGCCATTTGTATACCTTAACCCAATACAATTATAAATACACAATTACATTTTATATTCCCAATAGTTTCAATTGTATTACCATTTCTCCAAAACCTACACTAATATTTAATCATCTAAACAATTCACTAAGCCTTAAATATCCTATACTTGTGTGGATAAATGCTTGGGCAGAGTTGAGTACCTGCTAAATAAATTTTACCCAATAAACACTTTGCTCTTTAACTCATATGACTGGACTAAGACTTCTACTATTTGGTAATAAAATTAAGCTTAATTCCTTAAATTGTCCACAAGTAAAAGAAAGTGTTTACATGTGATGTTTGTGTATTTCAGAAAAATATAGAGACCAACCCAATACTAACTATAAAAAAACAAATAGCATTTTATATCCCCAGTTAGTTCAAAGTTCAATCTTAAATGTATAACTAGCTCCTTTTTTTTTTTTGAACAAGAATCCTTCATATAAAACCAATTTGCAAGCAGTGGTGCCCCAGCCCACAGAGCCAAGGCTCCCACCATCCAGCTGGGGGCTTGAAGTTCAATCAAGTTGATCAAATAAGTGTCCAGTACTATTTGCTAGTTTTACCATTCACCCCAATCGCAGCCCCTACAATACTACCACTGCCCTCTTCCACAGATGTGTTCCTTAGGCTTAGAGATGGGGCACAGGTGGACAAGAAGCACACAGTCACTTGTCTGGAGAGGTCGTTTTGGACTCGACAGTTCGGCTGTTTCCTTTCGTGGGCTGACCAATTGCCCAGGGATAGGCCTTTCATCCTACTAATGAAGCACAAGCATAGATATATAGTGTACTTAAACATTGCTAGTTATTATGGTAGGTACTTTGGTATAGACACAGTGTTGATGGTGTGTTAAATCCCTGGATTTACTTTTTTTTTTTTCCCTGAGAGAGATGACAAGGCTTACTGTGGCTATATCCTAAATCTCCTTTAAGGGTATAAGCTTGTGGAACATCCACGAATTATTCCTCCAAGGAGAGAGCAATAATCAAATAAAGTTGGGAATACATACATATGGCTGCCACTGCTGTACAGTATCTCCAAGCAGTGAGTGTAGCTGATGTTGGTGGAGAGAGTTTGCTTGACTCAAGGAAGACCAACATTTTTTTTATTGGTTCAGTGGCCTTTGGTAACACTCTCTGGTATTCCAGAACCAACTGTATACTTGTAAGTGCAGATCTCGATACAATCCTCCCATGGTACATTCAGGTCATTGACAGCAGGGCGACCTTACCACCTTTTTCTTGCAGATTCCCAGTTTACAGGCAATAAGCCTTAACCTTTCTTGGGTCCCCCTGGCTAGCATCTCCTTGGCAGAATAATCCATTGCTGCTATCAGTGCTCTCTTGTATTAATTATATGAACTACTTAAAGAGACTTTAGTATTATATTTGTTTCTGAATAGACAATAATCCTTTTTACAGTTCCTATGTATATTAGTCAATTAAAGAAAGCAGTTTTTCCATTTTATAAGAGATTACTTCTATAACAGTCAGCTCTAATTTACCGTTAAAGGATAACTTCATTAGCGCCCTGTTTTTCTTTGTTCTATGAAAATGAGGTAAGGAGGTCTCTCATATTGAGACTGTGATGCACCTAGAAGGTAAAGTTCATTAGGACTCACTGTAAACAGATGTTACACCTATGGTCCTCAGAGATGTTTGATGCCTGTAGCTGTCTGAGGCTTTTCTTCCCTTTAGTGTTAAGATGGGTGAACTTCTCTGCTGGTATTTCTTGGTACAACCTACACGATGGAAGGCTGTATCCTTTCTTTCTCAACCTTTGAGTTGGTGACGTTTTGACCTTTGGGAACATACAAATCTGCCTAGAGCCGTGTCGGACGGCTCCAAGTGTTCCTATCAGGTCCGGACCCTACTGCGGCCTGAATCAGGCACCAGAGTGAGCCAGACCCCAGGATACTTCTTTTGCAGCTAGTAAGATATTATCTTAGCCTAGGGATGTGTCTATGTTGTGGAATTGTCTAAGATCTATGACCTTTCCACATGTCTGCATCTGGCTATGTTACCAATAGACACTTGAGTTTCCTTCACTAAGTGGGCTTTAGGTACAAGGTAGAAGTGTTGCTGTTGCATTGATGTCATATGCTGTGCTGATCCTTGATGTGCATATTTGGTCTTGAGGCTGATGTTGGACCATCTATTGATGATGTCCATTAGTGGCTTGCATAGTGCTCTACACACCTATGAGACCTAGCCTTCAGGGGAGGTGGCTTCCATGTCAGATCCAGCTCCATTGCTCAAGATCCAGTCTCTGAAGTATGTCCTGTTTTCAGTAATAGGGTCTTACTTTCAGGTTCTGGGTGGCAATCAAGGGTTGTGGCAATAGCCTGTGTAGTTTTGGGAGTCTCGTGGACTATACTGGCCAACAGTTCAAAGGAAGGTTTCTCCTGTCTGGTACTGTTTCTTAATATACAGCCTTTGCCTTTCCATATGGACTCATGTAGAGGCATTATATGTGTATTTTGTCAATAGATTGTTAGAATAATATGATTTCCTCAGATTTTTTTTCCCTAGCAAGTCATTATGTTTCTCTCCTCTCTCCCTTTACCTATCCAGCCCTCCCTCCATGTCTTCTCCATGTCTTCTCCATTTAAAGTATCCCCATTTCTCCCTTGAGACTGGCAGTCTCCTATGACCCCCTTCTCTTGGGCTCCTTTCCCCCTATTTCCTTCTGTAACCCTTCCACCCCCTCCCATTTAGACACCCTGTTTTATCCACTCCTCCCTTAGTAACACCTGTCACCTGCCACCTTCTGTCTCAGGTTCCCTTTTTCCCTTTCCCTTCCTGGTTCCTTATTATTTACCTGGTTCCTGCAGTTACATCATAGTATATACTTACATATATGGACTTGGTGCTAGGATCCACAAATGAGGGACTACATACCCTTGTTTGTTTTTCTGAGTCTGTGTTACTTCACATAGCATAACAGCTTCTAGTTCCATTTATTTACAAGCTCTTCAGGGCTGGTTGCAAACATCTGAATCTGGGTCCTGTGCAGGGAAGTCTAGACTGGAGCTGAGGGAGATTCTCCGGTGTTCTGGAGCTAGGGAGTAGGAAGTGTGGAATGGCACACAGGACAGAGGTCAGCCTCATGTACTCACTGGGAGAGCAGAACCTACAGAACCTGGTGTTCTAGTTATGTAGCCTAGATTGTTCTTCACCTTCTGATCCTTTTGTGTCTGTCTCCCCTGTGCTGGGATTAAAGGCATGCACCAGCACATCCAGCCTGGGTATAGTTTCAAATAATCTAGCTATAGAATAATTTAATAAAAATGTGATGCTCAAACTCTAAGGGAAAATTTTTGGCTAAAGTAAAGCCAAATTTAGGGGATGGATGGTTCATTTTGGCAGCTTTAAGTGTACATATAAATGTAGGGGATGGATGGTTCATTTTGGCAGCTTGAAGTATACATATAATTTAGGGGATGGATGGTTCATTTTGGCAGCTTGAAGTGTACATATAAATTTAAAAGCATCTTTTTTTTCTTTTTTTAATTATTTTTTTCATTTCTTAACAATAAGTAATAATTTATGAGAGCAAGCATCCTTCATGTAAAACCAATTTGCAAGCAGTTGTGCCCAAACCCACACAGCCCAAGGGTCCCACCAGCCAGCTGGGGGGTCTTGTATGTTCAATCAAGTTGATCAAATAAGTGTCCAGACTGTATTGCTGTAGTTTCACCATTCACCTCAATCACAGCCCTTACATTCTACCATGGCCCCTCTTCTGCAGATTGTTCCCTAGACTTAGAAAAGGGGCACAGGTGGACAAGAAGCAAAACAGTCTACTTTCTCTGGAGCTGTCGTTTTGGACTCTGGTCAATTCTGGCTGTTTCCTTTCATGGGCTGAAAGTTTGTCCAGGAATAACCTTTCAATCCTACTAATGAAGCACAAGCAATTAGATATATAGGTATTTAAACAGTACTAATTGTTATGGTAGGTTACTTTGGTATAGACACAGATGTTTGTATGGTATGTTAATGCACAGATTACGTTTTTTCTGTAAAATATGACAGGGTCTTACTGTGGCTTATAACATCTCCTAACCACTAGAGGATGTAAGCTTATGGCATCAGCTGTGGGTTATTCCTCCACGGAGAGAGCTAATAGCCAATTAGATTTGGGATATACAGACTGCCACTGCTGCACAGTATTTCCAGGCAGGTGAGGTGCAGCTGGTGCTGATGGAGGAGTCTTGCTTGACTCAAGGAGACCTATATTTGCTTTATTGGTTTAGTGGCCTTTGGTAACACTCTCTGGTATTCCAGAGACCAACTGTACACTTGCAAGTGCGGTTTCAATGCATCTTTCCCATGCTTACATCAGGTCTTCAACAGCAGGGCCTTATTTCCTCTCTTCTTGCAGGTATCCCAGTTTACAGGCAAGAAGCCTTTAGCTTTTGTGGGGGCTTGGATCCCCTGGCCAACATCTCCTTGGTAGGATAATCCATTGCTGATATCAGAGCTCTACTGTATTAATATATTTTGCTTAAATGCATAGCTTAAGGAGACTTTAGTATTATATTTGGCTCTGAATAGGGAGTAATCCTTTTCACAGTTCCTATGTCTTAGTCAATTCAAGAGGGCAGTTTTACCAGTTTTTTAAGAGATTACCTCTATAGCAGTTGGCTCCCATTTACAGTTAGAGAACGACATCATCATCATCATCATCATCATCATCATCATCATCATATTTCTCCTTGTTCTATGGGGGGAGGTAAGAAAGTCTCTCATATTAAAACTTTGCGGCACCTAGAAGGTAAATTTCATTAGGACTCATTATAAATAGTTGTTACAAATAGGATCATCCACCAAGGCGTTTGATGTCTGTAGCAATCTGAGGCTTTTCTTCCTTTCTATGTTCAGACCGGCCAACCTTTCTGCTGGCACTTCTTGGTACATCCTACACAATGCAAAGCTGTATCTTTTCTTTCTCAGTCTTTAAGTTGGTGACATTTTGACCTGTTGGAACATACAAATCTTTTCCCGTAGTTAGTTTTAAGATTTGAATTGTGCTTATTTTGGCACTGGGGCCAGAGGGTTGGCGGATTTGGGTCAGTGCTCTGCTCCTTTGTGCAGGCTGCCTGGAAGTCACTTGGGCAAGTACTTTTGCAGGTGGGCTCTTTCCGGGGCTGCAGCTAGGAGGTCGTGTCTCTGAGGACTTCTGGGTGGGACCGCCCTTTACCTTTCTTTGGCGCCAGGGCCAGAGGGTTGGCGGATTTGGGTCAGTGCTCTGCACGGGATTTGGGTCAGTGCTCTGCACCTTTGTGTGGGCTGCTGGGGTGAGGGCTAGGTCAGGCATATCCCCCCCCCCCAGCTCCAGAGATTGGTGAGAATCCAAGTGGACTTTTTTTATGGAGAACCTTCAGAACAAGAAGAGAAGAGTGGTTTACAAAATTGAAAACTAGACAAGTCAATACTCCATTAACAAGGAGGAGGAAAGGGGGAGCAAAAAAACATCTGAAGGAGGAAAGCAATACCATCCACTAACATAGTGAAAAGGTATTTGTGATCTGAACCACAAAAGGGAAGCCCACATGCCAGGGACATGACGAAGGGACAATATGGGAAAGGCACAGGAAAATCCTGCCCCAAGTGCTACCAAACCTGTAGGAGATAGCTTCAATGGGAACTCCTTGGAGGAGATCCAAGGAACTGATCTTAGAGGAATAATTGCAGACCTATGCAGAGAAATTAAAGAACATAAAGAGGAATTCAGAGAACTAAAGAGAGAATGAAAAACTCAAAAAGGTCCTAGAGGGATACAATGACAAACATCAGAAAGAACTAAAGGAACAGATTGACAAACTCCAGAAAGAACTAGAGGGAGAAAAAAGTAAAGAATACAGAGAACTAAAGAGAGAGAACGAAAAACTCAAAAAGGACCTAGAGGGATACAATGACAAACTTTGGAAAGAATTAAAGGAACAGACTGACAATCTCCAGAAAGAACTAGAGGGAGAAAAAAACAAACTCCGAAGGGAAGTAGAAACACTAAAAAAGGAAGCCAACCAACGAAGTAAGGAGCAGCAAGAAGAGACTGAGAAGCACCAAGAAGAGATTGAGAAGCTCAAAAAGGAAAAGGAAGTACTAAAGAAAACACAGGATGAAACGAAAAAGGAATTAGAACACTCATTCAATCAAGAAGAAAGGAAAGGAAAAAGCCTCAGAAGTAGAATGGAGGAAGCAGAACAAAGAATATCAGATCTGGAAGATAACACAGAGCAATTAAAAAGCTCAAATAAAGATTATGAAAAATTTAAAAATACACAAAAGTGGAACAACCAGGAAATATGGGACACTATGAAAAGATCAAACCTCCGCATCATAGGAATAGAGGAAGGAGAAGAATCTCAAGAGAATAGTATTGATCAGATCTTCAACAGAATAATAGATGAAAATTTCCCCAAACTAAAAATAGACAAGCCCATACAAATACAAGAAGCACATAGGACCCCAAATAGACAAGATCAGAAAAGAAACACCCCACGCCATATCATAGTTAAAATGCTAGATGCCCAAAACAAAGACAAAATTCTGAGGGCTACAAAAGAAAAACAAGTCACATACAAAGGGAAACCCATCAGAATTACAACTGACTTCTCGCCTCAAACCATGAAAGCAAGAAGAACATGGAGCAAAGCATTCCCAGTGTTAAGGGACTATGGATGCCAACCCAGAATACTTTACCCAGCAAAAATGTCGACTATACTTGAAGGAGAGAGAAAAATCTTCCATGACATAAACAAGATGATGGAATACATGTCTGGAAAACCAACTCTTCATAAAATACTTGAAGCAATTCAAAGGGCAGAAGAGAGGAGCAACAATCCTCAAACACCTAGGAAAAGAAACTAACAAAAACATAACCATAGGAGCAAAATCAAAGGCTAGAAGTCCAAATGGATAATAAAGTGAAAGGAAGCAACATCCATCTTTCAATTATAACCTTAAATATTAATGGGCTAAACTCCCCAATCAAAAGGCATAGACTGGGAGAATGGATTAGGAAACAAAACCCATCTATATGCTGTCTACAAGAAACCCATCTCAATTTCAAGGATAGGCACCAACTTAAGGTGAAGGGATGGAAGAAAGTATTCCAAGCAAATGGTACCAAAAAGAAAGCGGGTGTGGCTATTCTAATATCAGACAAAATAGACTTCAAAGCAAAAGAAATCAAAAGAGACAAAGAGGGCCATTACATCTTTATTAAAGGAACAATTGACGATGAAGATTTCACAATCATAAATATATATGCACCAAACATCAGTGCACCAAACTTTATAAAGACAATTCTTCAGGATCTCAAGGCACAGATTAACCCCAGCACACTAATACTAGGGGACTTCAATACCCCATTAAGTCCTCTAGACAGATCAACAGGACAAAGGATAAACAGAGAGACATCTGAACTAAATGACACAATACACCAAATGGACCTCACAGACATCTACCGAATATTTCACCCAAACACCAGAGAATACACTTTCTACTCAGCACCTCATGGAACATTCTCCAAAATAGACCATATACTGGGACACAGGGAAAAACTCAACAAATATAAAAAGGTTGAAATAATCTCATGCATTCTATCAGACCACAGTGCAATAAAACTCGATATCAACACCAGAATAAACCCTACAACCTACAGGAACACATGGAGACTAAACAACACTCTCCTGAATAATGAGTGGGTCAAGGAAGAAATAAAAAAAGAAATAAAAACATTCCTGGAACTGAATGACAATGATAAAACAACACAGCAAAATCTATGGGACACTCTTAAAGCAATCCTAAGAGGGAAGTTTATAGCTCTAAGTGCCCACATTAAAAAAACAGAAAGAGCACAAGTGAACGATCTAACACTGCAGCTAAAAATACTTGAGAGACAACAACAAATGAACCCTAAACGGAGCAGACAAGAAGAAATAACAAAAATCAGAGCAGAGATCAATGAAATAGAAACAAAGAAAACCATACAAAAAAATCAATGAATCCAGAATTCTGAGTTGGCATCCATAGTCCCTTAACACTGGGAATGCTTTGCTCCATGTTCTTCTTGCTTTCCTGGTTTGAGGCGAGAAGTCAGTTTTTATTCTGATGGGTTTCCCTTTGTATGTGACTTGTTTTTCTTTTGTAGCCCTCAGAATTTTGTCTTCATTGTGGGCATCTAGCATTTTAAGTATGATATGGCGTGGGGTGTTTCTTTTCTGATCTTGTCTATTTGGGGTCCTATGTGCTTCTTGTATTTGTATGGGTTTGTCTATTTTTAGTTTGGGGAAATTTTCATCTATTCTGTTGAAGATCTGATCAATACTATTCTCTTGAGATTCTTCTCCTTCCTCTATTCCTATGATGTGGAGGTTTGATCTTTTCATTGGTTCTTTGAGAGAATAAACAAGATAGACAGACCTCTAGCCCAGTTAACCAAAAGAAAGACGGAACAACTCCAAATCAATAGAATCTGTGACGAAATGGGAAATATCTCAACAGACAGTGAAAAGATCCAGACAATCATACAGGAATACTTCAAAAACTTATATTCTACTAAGTTTGAAAATCTAGAAGAAATGGATGAATATCTGAAATCCTGGGAATCACCAAAGCTCAACCAAGAGATCAACAGCCTAAATAGAGAAATAGTACGGGAAGAAATCGGAGATGCAATAAGTAGCCTCCCAACCAAAAAATGCCCAGGCCCAGATGGTTTCACGGCAGTATTCTATAAAATATTTCGAAAAGACTTACAACCATTGCTACTCAAGTTGTTTAGAAGTATACAAACAGAGGGAGTCCTCCCAGATTCCTTCTATGAAGCCAGCATCACGCTACTACCAAAACCAGGGAAAGATACAACCAAAAAGGAGAACTATGGACCTATCTCCCTAATGAACACAGATGCCAAAATTCTAAACAGGATTCTGGAAAATCACATATAGACCCACATCAAGAAAATCATCCACCATGACCAAGTCGGATTCATACCAGAGATGCAGGGATGGTTCAACATGCGAAAATCAATAAACATCATCAAACATATAAATGGACTGAAGGACAAAAACCACACCATCATCTCAATTGATGCTGAAAAAGCCTTTGACAAAATCCAGCATCCCTTTATGTTTAAAGTCCTGGAGGGAATTGGTCTGGAGGGATCATTCCTCAATGTAATCAAAGCCATATACAAGAAACCCACAGCCAATATCATACTAAATGGGGAAATGACAGAAGCATTCCCCTTAAAGGTTGGAGCTCAGCAAGGCTGCCCCCTGTCACCACTCCTTTTCAATATAGTGCTGGAAACCCTTGCTAGGGCAATAAGGCAAGAAAAGGAAATTAAAGGAGTTCTAATTGGAAAAGAGGAAGTCAAGCTATCCCTTTTTGCTGATGATATGATTGTCTACCTAAGGGATGCTAAGAACTCCACCAGAAAACTCCTAGAAACGATTAAGAGCTTTGGTAAAGTGGCAGGATACAAAATAAATCTAGAAAAATCAGTAGCCTTTCTTTACACCAACAACAAGCAACTGAAGAAGGACTACAAGGAGACCTTCCCACTCACAATAGCCTCAAAAACAATAAAATACCTAGGAACAAACCTAACCAAAGACACCAAGGATCTCTACAACAAAAATTTTAAACCCCTGAAAAAGGAAATTGAGGAAGACATCAGAAGATGGACAAACCTCCCATGCTCATGGATTGGGAAAATAAATATAGTAAAAATGTCCATCCTACCCAAACTAGTGTACAGATTTAATGCGATCCCAATCAGAATCCCCAAGAGTTTCTTCACAGGTTTGGAAAAAAAAATCCTCAATTTCATTTGGAAAAACAAAAGACCCCGAATAGCCAAAGCAACTCTGGGCGAAAAGAGCAATACAGGGGGGATCGCTATACCAGACATCAAACTATACTACAGGGCTATAGTCATAAAAACAGCTTGGTACTGGCACAAAAACAGACCAGTTGACCAATGGAACAAAATTGAAGATCCAAACCTGAGCACATACAATTTCAGCCATCTCATATTTGATAAGGAGGCCAAGAAGACACATTGGAGGAAAGACAGCATCTTCAACAAGTGGTGTTGGCAAAACTGGATCACCACCTGTAGAAGAATGAAATTAAACCCCTACCTCTCACCCTGTACAAAAGTCAATTCCAAATGGATCAAAGACCTCAACGTGAAATCCAAAACTCTGGAGGTGATAGAAGAGAAACTTGGCAGCAGACTACAAGACATAGGTGTAGGAAAAGACTTCCTAAATCAGACAGCAGCTGCACAAGAAATAAGGTCGTCAATTGACAAATGGGACCTCATTAAACTCAAAAGCTTCTGTACATCAAAGGAAACAATAAAGGAAGTGAAGAGAAAACCCACAGAATGGGAGGAAACCTTCACAGCAGATACATCTGACAAAGCATTAATTTCCAGAGTATACAAGCTACTCAAAAAACAAAGAAGAAAGAAAACAAATGAATCACTCAGAAGATGGAGCAAAGATCTGAACAGAGACTTCACAGAGGAGGAATTAGAGATGGCTGAGAAACACCTTAAGAAGTGTTCAACATCGCTAATAATTAAGGAAATGCAAATTAAAACCACCTTAAGATACCATCTTACTCCAGTAAGACTGGCTAGGATCAAGAAAACAAATGATGCCAAGTGCTGGAGAGGGTGTGGGGAAAGGGGAACACTCATCCATTGCTGGTGGGAATGTAAACTTGTGCAGCCACTATGGAAAACAGTGTGGAGAACCCTTAGAAGACTCAAAATGATCCTGCCATTTGACCCAGTCATACCACTCCTGGGTATATACCCACAAGACTCATCTTACTGCAGAGATACATGCACAGCTATATTTATTGCCGCTCTGTTCACAATAGCAAAAAACTGGAATCAACCCAAATGCCCCTCAACTGACGAGTGGATAGAGAAAATGTGGTACATGTACACAATGGAATTCTATGCAGCAGTAAAGAAAGACAACATCATGAACTTTGCAGGTAAATGGATGGAGCTAGAAGACATCATGTTAAGTGAAGTAACACAGTCCCAGAAAAACAAACGACAAATGGTATCTCTCATATGTGGATGCTAGTACCAATAACCCAGTTATAAATATTTCTTGTGGAGAGGGATGCATATTAAAAGAACAACAACAGAAAGATTGCATCAGAAAACTGACTGAAATGGTGACTCGGGAAGGGTGGGAGGGGTGGGAGAGGGACACGGGTGTATATTCGATTGGTGCATATTTAATTGACGTGAGTTCAACAAGTATCCAGTTTTGCCCAGACTCTGTCTACAGGATACATGGTGTTTTAGGACTTAGTAAAAGTAAATATGTGCATATTGGACAACATTGGTTTGAAGGCTGATAAAAACGGTAATGCATCTGAGTTAATTGGTGATATAAATTGCTCTTGTCCACATTAGCTTTAACTAAAATCTGTATAACAATTACTTTGGGATTGGTATAAACAAATGTTCTCTATAATTTTGCTGTCATATAGTATCACCTGGTAGCAATCTCTTTCACCTATAGGATGATTTAACTCAAAAATAAACTTTGTTTCCCAAGTTAATCACATACAGTAACCCAAAACAGCATGGGTGAACTTGATGAAATCTGTGCCTTGATTCCACCCTATAGGTATGTATAAAACAACTGCTTTTTTGAGACTCATGGGTCAAAAATAAAAACCTTAAATAAAAAAGGGGGATATAGATAGATATGAAAACTTTTTGTCAAAAAACCTTGCAACCCAAATCTTAAAACTAACTATGGGAAAGGATTTGTATGTTCCAACAGGCCAGAGTATCACCAACTTAATGGCTGAGAAAGAAAATGCAGCTTTGCAGTGAGTAGGATGTACCAGAAAGTGCCAGCAGAAGGATTGACTCCTCTGGGCATTGAAGGGAAGAAATGCCTCAGATTGCTGCAGACATCAGGCCCCTCTCTGGATCCTACTAGTAACAACTATTTTTAATGAATCCTAATGAAGCTTACCTTCTAGGTGCCGCAAAGGTTTTAATACAAGAGACTTTCTTAACTCCCCCCCATAGAATAAGGAGAAATATGATGATGATGAGGTCGTTCTCCAGCTGTAGATTGGAGCCAGCTGTTATAGAGGTATTCTCTTGTAAAATCGGTAAAACTGCCTTCTTTAATTGACTAATGGACATAGAAACTGTGAAAAGGATTATTCTCTATTCAGAACCAAATATAATGCTAAAGTCTCCTTAAGCTATGCACTTAAGCAAAATATATTAATACAGGAGCTCTGACATCAACAATGGATTATTCTACCAAGGAGATGTTGGCCAGGGGATCCAAGCCCCCACAAAAGGTAAAGGCTCCTTGCCTCCAAACTGGGATATCTGCAGGAAGAGAGGCGATAAGGCCCTGCTGTTGAAGACCTGATATAAACATGGGAAAGATGTATGGAGACCGCACTTGCAAGTATACAGATGGTCTCTGGAATGCCAGAGAGTGTTACCAAAGGCCACTAAACCAATAAAGCAAATATAGGTCTCCTTGAGTCAAGCAAGACTCCTCCGTCAGCACCAGCTACACCTCATCTGCCTGGAAATACTGTGCAGCAGTGGCAGCCATATGTCTGTATATCCCAAATCTAATTGGCTATTAGCTCTCTCCTTGGAGGAATAACCCACGGCTGATGCCACAAGCTTACATCCTCTAATGGTTAGGAGATGTTATAAGCCACAGTAAGACCCTGTCATATTTAACAGAAAAAAATGTAATTCATGGATTAACATACCATCCAAACATCTGTGTCTATACCAAAGTAACCTACCATAACAATTAGTACTGTTTAAATACCTATATATCTAATTGCTTGTGCTTCATTAGTAGGATTGAAAGGTTATTCCTGGACAAACTGTCAGCCCATGAAAGGAAACAGCCAGAATTGACCAGAGTCCAAGACAACAGCTCCAGAGAAAGTAGACTGTTTTGCTTCTCATCCACCTATGCCCCTTTTCTAAGCTTAGGGAACAATCTGCGGAAGAGGGGGTGTGGTAGAATGTAAGGGCTGTGATTGGGGTGAATGGTGAAACTACAGCAATATAGCCTGGACACTCATTTGTTCAACTTTTAAGCCCCCCCTCCCCCGCTGGATGGTGGGGCTGTGGGGGTTTGAGCACAACAGCCTGCAAATTGGTTTTACATGAGGGATGCTTGTACACATAAATTATCACTTATTGCTAAAAAATGAAAAAAAGAAACTGAGAGAAAAATGCAGGACAGTTATGGCAGAATGCATGGTCTGGGGTGGGGTGGGGTGGGATTGGGGGGAAGGGAAAGGGAAATATGCCTGAACTGAATTGGAAAATGATGTATGACATACACAAAGAATCAATAAAAAAAAAGATTTGAATTGCAATGTTTTTGACAAAAAGATTTTATATCTATCTGTATCCCCCTTTTTTATTTTAGGTTTTTGTTTTTTTGACCCATGACTCTCAAAAAGGCAGTTGTATTACACATATCTATATGCTGGAATCAAGGCACAGATTTCATCAAATTCACCCATGCTCTTTTGGGTGATGTTATGTGGTTAACGTGGGAAGCAAACTTAATTTTTAAAGTTAAATCATCCTACAGGTAAAAGAGAATGCTACAAGGTGATACTGTACAACAGAAAAATTATAGGGACATTTGTAGTTGCCAATCCCAAAGTTATTGTTATACAGATTTTAAGTAAAACAAATGTGGACAACAATTTATATTTCCAATTAACTCAGGTGAATTACCATTTTTATCAGAACCTTTAAATCAATGTTGTTTAATATACACATATTTACTTTTATTAAGTCCTAAAACACCATGTAACCTGTAGACAGAGTCTGGGCAAAATTGGATACTTGTTGAACTCACATCAATTAAATATGTATTAATCGAATATATACCCGTGTCCCTCTCCTGCCCCTCCCACCCTTCCCGATTCAACATTTTATTTAGTTTTCTGATGCCGTCTTTCTGTTATTGTTCTTAAGGCATCTTTTAAATGTTCTCTCTTTACCAGGTGATGGGTAATTGGTGTATTTGCTAATTGGTGTGTCTCTGGGGTAGTAGAAGAGTACTACTCTTTTGTACTTTGGGGTTCAGCTCTGATCTGTAGTATTCTTGAGTCTGACTAGATAAGACCAGGTAGTAGTGGGTATGAACAATATGTAGGATTTTATGCTCATAACTCTTTCCAGGGTAGCTTTATATATAACCTCATGGTAGTGGGAATTCATTTTTAAATCCAGGTATTTGATTTTTGGGGGATCTTTTTCAGACAGGGTCTCCTTGTAACCCCAGCTGGCCCAGAACTCACTTTGTAGATCAGGCTGGCCTTGAACTCACAGAGATCTGCCTGCCTCTGCCTCCTGAGTGCTGGGATTATACCATGCCTGGCTAAATCCAGGTATTCTCAAAAAGGAGAGATAAATTGTTGTATTAGTCACTTTTCTGTTGCTGTCATAAAACCACCATGAGCACGGGAACTTATAAAAGAAGAATTTATTTGAGCTTACGATTGACGGTTCCAGCGAATCAGAGTCCATTGTAGTGGGAAGCATAGTGGTCAGGGCTGGAGCAGCAAGCCGAGGGTCACATCTTACAATGAACACAGGAAGCAGAGACTGGAGACTGCAAGTCTTGTTAAACTCACTAAGCCTGCCCCCAATGATATACTTCCTCCAGCATGGCCACACCTTCTAAGACCTCCAAGAACAGTGCCACCAACTGGAGACAAAATGTCTGAATACCTAAAGCCTATGGGGGACACTCATTCAAACCATCACATTCCACTCCCTGGCCCCCATAGGCTTATGACCATATAAAATGCAAAATGCATTTAGTCCAACCTTAAAAGTCCCCACAGTTTTTACCATTCTCAATTCTATTCAAAAGTCTACAGTCCAAAATCTCTTCTGTGACACAGGCCAATCTCTAACTGTAAGCTCCTGTAAAATCAAAAGGCAAATATACTCCCAAGGTACAGTGGAACTGAATACACATTCCCATTCCAAAAGGGAGGAATAGAGGCATAGTGAGGAAATACTGGACCAAAATGAGACTGAAAACCAGCAGGGCAAACACCAAGTCCAGTAGCTCCATATGCGATTTCTGGGAATTTATTTCCAAAGGACTTAGATGGCTCAGCTCTTCCAGGATTGAGTGCAACATGAATCTCTTCCTTAGGCTGGTACCACTCCCTGTATGGAGCTCTCCTTGGCAAATATCTCACAGCTCTGGCATCTCGAATGTCTTCTTGGGGTCTCCACTGCCAACCAGGCTTCACATTTGCAGCTTCACGCAATGGCCTATCAGGGCCTTCTTTATTCTGGGACGCCCCTGCTGCACTCTGCCTGGCCTCTGTGCCTCTCTGAAACCACGGAGGAAGAACTGATGACCCCTTCACTCTTGCAATCTTCATGCCTCTAAAGCTAGCACCACATGAATAAAATTGCCGAGTTTGGCTGCAAGTTCGGGATGGACTCTCTCCTACCTTAACCACATTTGCAAATTTTCTCTGCCCTGGACTTGTTGGAGTAGAAAACGCTTTCAGTATTTTCCTTTCAAAAATTGGAGGCTTAGCTGGGTGTGGTCTTGCCCTGAAGGTACTGTATCTGTTGTTTACTTGTAAATCTGGAGGCCCCTCCTTAATCACTTTAATCTCACTTTTTCCGTCATTTACTTGTAAATAGCTAGGTCTTTCCTTAATCACTTTAATCTCCTTATCAAAAGGAACCTCTCCTTCACATGCCTTGGACCCACCTTTAATCTTCCTAGTGCAGTTTTCAGATCCAAACTGTACATTCTCCATTTCTTTCTGACCCATCTGCTCTTCTTCACTGTAGATCTGTACAATATTCACCATTAATAGCCAGGCCACCATTTCTACATTAGGCTGTCTTGAAATATCATCCGCCAAAGACATTAGTCCATTGCTTTTCAACTTAGCATCAGAGAAGCATTTGGGCTGTGGGCAAACTGCTACCAGACTCTTTATCAAAATATCCCAGTTGCTGCCTACATCTTTATTTTCCTCTGGAACTACATTTTTTGCAGCAATGCTTTCTTCCAGGCTTCTACTAGAATGGCCCCTTAAGCTCTGCTTACAGTAGTCAACAGTTTTTTTTAGCCCAAAGTTCCAAAGTCTGCCACATTTCTCCCAACATCCACATGGTCAGGTTCTTCACAGCCAACAGCCCACTCTCTGGTACCAAATAACTGTATTAGTCACTTTTCTGTTCCTGTGATAAATCACCATGAGCAAGGGAACTTATAAAGGGAAGAGTTTATTTGAGTTTATGAATGACGGTTCCAGGGAATCAGAGTCCATTGTGGTGGGAGGCATGGTTGCCAGGGCTGGAGCAGAAAGCTGAGGTTCACATCACACAGTGAGCACAGGAAGCAGAGAGAGGGAGAGGGAGAGCCTGGAAACCGCAAGGCTTGTTAAACTCACTAAGCCTGCCCCCGATGATGTACTTCCTCCAGCACGGCCACACCTTCTAAGACCTCCAAGAACAGTGCCACCAACTGGAGACAAAATGTCTGAATACTTAAAGCCTATGGGGGACACTCATTCAAACCAACATAATTGTATTTATCTTTTTTTTTTTTTTTTTTTTTTTTGGTCTTTTCCAGACAGGGTCTCCCTGTAGCCCCAGCTGTCCTGGAACTCACTCTGTAGACCAGGCTGGCCTTGAACTCACAAAGATCCTCCTGCCTCTGCCTCCCAAGTGCTAGCACTAAAGGCATATGCCACCATGCCCAAATTGTATTTATCTTTAATGTAAATATTTTTCCCAGTAGGTATAATTATAGTGGTATAATGTGATAGAGCAACATTTTTTTCAAATATCAATTATTTTGTGTGTCTTTGAGACAGGGTCTCCCTTTTGTCCCAGCTGGCCTGTACCTTGCTCTGTAGACCAGGCTAGCCTTGAGCTCACAGAAAATTTGCCTCCATCTGCCTCCCGAGTGCTGGGATTAAAGGCATGCCCCATCATGCCCGGCACTAATGATGATTCTTAGCCGTCATGTGGGTGCTGGGACACAAATCTGGGTCCTCTGCAAGAGCAGTCAGTGCTCTTAACTGCTGAGCCATCTCGCCAGCCCCTCACATATTAAATTTTATGAAGATATTAATCTTGTTTGTTTATTACTGTAGATTGATTTTGATGATACGAAAGATAAAGTACTGGTATTTTTCAAGCTCCGACCTGAAGTCATCACTGATAAGAATCTGCACAGCAACATTCTTATCTCGTCTATGCTGGAATCACCCATTAATTCCCTTTACCAAGCAGTGCGGCAAGTGTTCGCCCCTATGTTGTTAAAGGTAAGTAAAATAAATGTGTATTTATCTTTACCTTGCTATTGTATTGTTTAAGTTATTGTAATGTGTTTTAGTTAATTGAAATATTTTTTTGTAGTGTTGGGGTTTGCAGAGAAATAGAAGAAGGGAATAAAGGTATGGAAATCTGTCCACATCAGCTCCTCATAGCTTAGGAAGCTTTCAGCTGTGCAGAGGGTGCTCCATCCCGCCTTCAAATGGAGCTCGTAAGGGAGAGCTCAGTGTCTAGACAGCGTTTTTGGAGGCCACTTTGATTGCAGTGTTTTGCTCAGTGATTGCTCTTGTCTGTTTTGTTTAGGACCAGGAGTGGAGCAGAAACTTTGATCCTAAACTTCAGAATCTCTTGAGTGAACTAGAAGCTGGATTGGGTGTAGTTCTGCGAAGGTCAGACACTAACTTGTCCAAACTGAAGTTGAAGGAAGGTGACATAAAAGGTAGATCATGATCTGTGATGTTTATGTCCATAAGTGCTTACCAAAGTCTTTTGATTTTAATTCTTTTTACATTTTATCTATTGTATATGTACAAGCACATATGCATATGTGTGCATGTGAGTGCCACAGCACATATGTAGAGGACACAGGAAAACTTATACGGTCAGTCCCCTTCTATCCCATGGGGTCTGGAAATCAAGCTCAGGCCGTCAGACTTGGTGACAAGCACTTCTACTTGTGGAGCCATCTCTCTGGCCCTCAAAATAATTTTGTAATATCACCATCTGTAACTCACTCAAGGAAAGTACAAAATGATTACTTCATTAGTATATTAGCACATGACTATGTCTTCATGCATTTCTTTCTATGCATTTGGAACTTCTCTGAATATAAGTTTTTATTTTTGTTTTAATTTGTTATTTATTTATTTATTTGTTTATTTATTTAGATAGGGTCTCCCTGGATCCCATCTGGCCTGGAACTTACTATGTAGACCAGGCCAGCCTGATCTCACAGAGGTCTGAGTCCTGCTGAATACAAGTCCTGGGATTAAAGGAGTGTACCACCATACCCAGCCTTGAATATAAGCTTTAAAAAAAAAATGAATACATTTAGACTGTTTGGAGAAGAAAAAAAAAAAACATTTATTTATGTACTGGGAAATTTATGGAAATTGAACCTAGAGTGGTTATTTGTAGTGGTTGTATCCAGTGAGACACTGTGATCATAGAATTAGTGAGTACTGAGCCATTATTTTTAATCTTTTTTTTTAAATTTTTAAAATTTTATTTCTGTATGTGTATGAATGTACTGTCTGCATGCAAGTCTGTGCACCCATGTCGTGCAATGCCGCAGAGGTCAGAAGAGGGTGTCGGATTCCCCTGGAACTGGGGTTCTCCTGGAATTGGAGCTTCAGACGGTTCTTGGCCGCCATGTGGGTGCTGGGGATCGAACCCGGGTCCTCTGAAAGAACAGTCGGCGTTCTTAACCGCTAGGCCATCTCTCCAGTCCCTGAGCCATTATTTTTTAGAGAAATTCAGGATAAGGTTCCTTCGAGTTTCTGGTGATCAATGTATAACCTTGTTCTAATATTTCTGCCTAAAGACTCTTTCATTGTATATACTCTTGATTAATTGTCCTCGTATTCATGGCTGCCAGCAGCATAACATGTGCCTGGATGGGACTTACCTGACTGATAACTTGCTCTGAGTGGACATCAGAACTGTCTGTGTTTGCACTGTGCTCAGTGAGCCGGTCAGCACTGTGATGAGGATCAGTTTAAATAATGAAATCAGCAAAAGCTTAAAAATGGGAAATTATGGCGCTAAGTAGACAGCAAAAAGGGGTTCCCAGTGTGAGGCAGGCAGCGAGGGGAGTGTTGCTTTGACCTCCAGGAGCACGGGAGACGGGTGGCCTCACCTTTCACTGGTCTGCTCTGAATGTTTGAAGGATGGGTGCTGACTAATTGTCTACCCTGCAAAGATAATAAACCTGTTGCTTTACAATTTTTTTAATCTGATTCTAATTATAGTTTTATTGTGGCTATAGGTAAATTCCTGTTCATAAACAAAATGAAACATATAACTGGTGGTTTGGATGATGAATGTCCCCTGTAGGCTCCAAGTATTTGAACACTTGGTCATGTTTGGTGTATTTGAGGAGGCTCATGGAGCCTTTAGGAAGTGTGGCCCTACTGGAGGAGCACAGCACTTTGGGCAGGCTTTGACCTTTGATAGCTGTCCTGTTTCCTGCTTGTCTCTCTGCTTCAGATGTGAGGCTTCAGCTTCCAGGCTTCCTCTGCCACCCTGCCTCCCCACCATGATGGACCTTGTCCCTGTGGAGCCATAGGACCAACAAACTCTTCCTTCTATAAGTTGCCTTGGTCATGGTGTTTTATCACAGCAACAGAAAAGTAACAAGTACAATAACATATGATAATATTTAAAAATATTGGATGTAGTTTTACATTTTGTTTGAATAATAAAGTAGATGCTTTTTGAAAACTTAGCTTCCCAAAGACTAGTACACTTACTTTCAGCATATGATTAAGAAAGGTTATCTAGTGCATTGGGATATTTAAAAGCAAGTTTAAAAGTAAAACTGTTTTGCTTGTACTTTGAAATTAAGCTGAAAACATTCATTGATTTTTTTTTATTACTTTTTTTGGGGGGTCTTTTCAGGACAGGGTCTCCCTGTAGCCCCAGCTGTCCTGGAACTCACTCTGTAGACCAGGCTGGCCTTGAACTCTCAAAGATCCACCTGCCTCTGCCTCCTGAGTGCTAGGATTAAAGGTGTGCGCCAACACGCCCAGCTGATATTTTTTTAATTTGGATGGACTTTAAAAAGCATGAATAGTATTAGAAATAGATTTGATAGATTATTGGAAGCAGATTCACAGATTTAAGATCCAAAGTTTCTGTTGAGATAAGGAACAGTTTACAAAAGCAGATAGGATGCAATATAAACTTGAGGTTAGCCTTTCTAGTAGACTTAAGTAGGAGCTCTGTAATGACTGTAAGACTCATTTTCTCTGTCTTCAAGGTGACAGGAACTGTGTATTATGGACCTAAGCAAAATCAGCAGGTGAACCATGTATCTTTGTGGGGTTTTCATTTTCCAGTAATAGTTTTTTCTTTTCACTTTTATAGGTATTCTCACACCAAGTGATGAGTTCCAGTTTTGGATTGAACAAGCTCATCATGGAAATAAACAGATGAGCAAAGAAAGAGCCAGTTATTTTAAAGAATTATTTGAAACAATTGCAAGGGTATGTGATCATGCCTGGTTGTGTCTGGCTTACTCTCTGTGCACTTTAGGAATCAATTTTCAGTGCACTTTTCTCTTTTAAAGTCTACTTTGATTTTTTGAAGCAAGATAGATACTTTATAAACACCAGAGTTTACTTAAGTTGTCTGTTTTAAAAGATGTAAAACTTGGGGCCTGGAGAGATGGCTCAGTGGTTAGGAGCACTGGCTGTTCTTGCAGAGCACCCACATGGCAGCTAAGAACCATCTTTAAGCTGGGCATGGTGGCACACACCTTTAATCCCAGGACTCGGGAGGCAGAGGCAGGCGGATCTCTGTGAGTTCAAGGCCAGCCTTGTCTACAGAGTGAGTTCCAGGCCAGCTGGGGCTATAGGGAGACCCTGTCTCTAAAAGAAAAAACAACCCCCCCCCAAAAAATCCAACACACAGAAAAATATGGAAAGCACACACTTATGTAGAGAAAATGTGTTTTTTTTTTTTTTGAGGTTTTAGGACAATTTTATTAGAATTTTAAAGAAAAATCCTCAGGCAAGTGATCTTGTAATCTCAGTTTTAGGTCGGAATTCCTGGCCTGCCTTCATGCAGGCTGGAAAAATCCCCACTTGCCCCAAATGCTTTGATATTCCTACTTGCCACTTCCCCCGACCCCCCACTGCAAAGAGTGGAGCAGAACAAAGAACCAGCACAAGAGGTGCAAAAAATCCGTTCTGAAGTCTAGAGAAGTCATGTAGTCCATTTAAGTACTGGCTCCCAGGAGTCCAGTTTCATGAACTTACTTGCGCACAAGTCCAATTTTCTGTGGCATGTCACCCCTCTGTTCCCCAGAGACCTATAAAATCCCCCACCCTGCCCCAGTGTGCAACTGCCATGGCCCCTGCACCTCACTTGAGACCTTGATATGAGCCCAGGAATGCCTCCATTAAAACCTGCCTTTGTTGAACTTTAATTTGGTTTGATACAGCCTCTCTTTGCAACTGAAAGCTTTCATTTGGTGCTGAGCCTGGGCAGAATTGGGCACCTCTGGCTAGGAGGTCCCAGCCCTTTGCCACTGGAGCCCACTCTGCTCTTCTCTCTGGTTTGTAGATTTTGTAAGGTTGTATTCATTAAATTTTAATTTCATATAAAAAATCTTTTCTGGCATGCTTAATTAAAATTATAAGTATTTTAATATATCCAAAGGCCTAATGCACCCGTGTTCCTTAGAAAATGTGTTCTTTTGAAGGAATGTTCATTCTATTTAAATTAATATTTTAAAGTAATTTAAAACACAAAGTCTTAATTTTATGCTGATATAATTATCTCTTGATATACATGCCAAGAGATTTAATGAGGGATTATTTTGAGTATGATTGCAAGCAGTCTATTAAAAACATATCATTTCTTTATTCATTATTTATTCCCTGTATTATTTTATCACTGTCATTTTTATTTTTTCAGTGTCATTTAAAAATGTTCTATAGCCGGGCGTGGTGGCGCATGCCTTTAATCCTAGCACTCGGGAGGCAGAGGCAGGTGGATCTTTGTGAGTTCAAGGCCAGCCTGGTCTACACAGTTCCAGGACAGCTGGGGCTACAGGGAGACCCTGTCTCGAAAAGACCAAAAAAAAAAAAAATAAAGTTCTATTATTGTGTTGTGTGTATGTATAATGTGTGGGGTAGGGTGGGTGGGGGGAATGGGTTCCATAATTCATGTGTGGATGTCAGAGGACAACTTTGTGGAGTTCCATCTCTCCTTCCATCTGTGTGTGGCCTTTTAATGGTGTGTTTTAAATAACTAAGCTTTTTGATGGGAATGAAGACAGTGAACTACAGTGGCCAGTATGTGTGTGCAGCTAAGTCCACCTCTACTTGGAAAGGAAAGAAACATAGATTTAAAGAAATTAGGCTAAAGGAATAAGATATAAATAAATAGTCTTTTTGTTTTTGAGACAAGTTTTCCCTGTAGCCTCAACTGGTTTTACAGACCAGGCTAGGCTCTGTCTCCCAGAGATCCACCTGCTTCTGCCTTCTGAGTGCTTGGATTAAGGACATGTGCCCCCATGCCCAGGATAGTCTTTTTACAATTTTTTTCTGCCTTTCAGGAAATTTATGGGGATGTGGTATTTGCATAAAGAAGTAATTATCTGTCAGAAAAAGGGAGAGAAAATAATGTGGTATATATTAAATTTGCAGCAGTTGAAAAAGTCTGGGAACATTTTACAAGTGAGTTATTTTGGTTTCAGGACTTTTACAACTTGGACAGTCTGTCCTTATTAGAAGTTGTTGACTTGGTGGAGACTACTCGGGATGTTGTAGATGATGTGTGGAGGCAAACGGAACATGACCATTACCCTGAGTCCCGGATGCTGCACCTCTTGGATATCATAGGTAGGAGTGGAGGAGTGGACCTTGAGGACTTGGAAAACCTGTCCTGTTTTCTTTTTTTTTTTTCTGCAGTTCTTAATTAAAATGCTCCTTAATGTGATGATTGGTCTTTAAGTTAATTTTTTCCTTTAGCAACTTTTTTATTGAACTTTTACAAATTTCATACATTTCTTAATCGAATTTAGACCTATTCCCCCTTTCATCCCCCCACCCCTCTAGAGCTCATGCATTCTGTCATATATGTCTTGCATCTTTTTCTCAGTCCTTTTTTAAAATTTTTCGATAAGAAGTTTACTGTTTCGGTCAGTTCTTTGAACATGTCTTTTTTGGTGTTTTGTTCCCTTTAATTTTATATTGCTCCAAAGTATGCATGTGTACACTCCACACATATAACCCAAATTACGATGTCTGAAAATAAATTATAGATTAAGTCCAAAACATGTTTAGGGGTTCACTTTTTTTTTTTGTCTTTTTGAGACAGGGTCTCCTGGAACTCACTCTGTAGACCAGGCTGGCCTTGAATAGGGGTTCACTTTTTTTTAACAGTAGAGTTGCATGCAAGTATAAAGAAATATTACTTATCTTCCTAAATTACATAGCAAGTTGATATATGTTTTAATGTACTCTTTTTTGTAGCTGCATCAGATATTCTATTTACTAAAAAAGAAAAAAATTTACTGTTTGCCTTACAAATAAGGATTTGGTGCTAGGATCCTCAAATGAGGGATGATATGTTTGTTTTTCTGGGACTATGTTACTTCATTTAGCATAACCACTTCTAGTTCCATCCATTTACCTGCAAATTTCATGATGTCATCTTTCTTTACTGCTGTATAGAACTCCATTGTGTAGATGTAGCACATTTTCTTTAAGATAATTTCCTTTTTTTTTTTTTTTTGTCTTTTTGAGACAGGGTCTCCCTGTAGCCCCGGCTGTCCTGGAACTCACTCTGTAGACCAGGCTGGCCTTGAACTCACAAAGATCCACCTGCCTCTGCCTCCCAACTGCTAGGATTAAAGACAGTGCAATCGTCACCAACCCCCATGCTTTTTTTTTTTTTTTTTTTTTTTTTTTTGTAAATTGTTGGGTAAGCCAGGTCCCCCTTTAGTCCTCGCTGGCCTAGGAGTCACTCTGAGATGGCTGGCTTGAACTCAGAGAGACCACCTACCATCTGCCTAAAGGCTTTTTTTTTTTTTTTTTTTTTGTAATTTTTGACAGTCAAGGTCCTCTCCTTTAGTCCATGCTGGCAATAGAGCTCACGTCTGTAGCTAGGTCTTGGCCTGGAACCTCAGAGACCGGGCTCTACTCTGCCTCACCAAGTGCTAGGATTAAAGGCGCCAACACCACACCTGCTTAAAGGATAATTCTTAAAGTAAATTATATAGATTTATTTATTTTCTTTGTTTACTTTTAAAGGATTCTACATAAATAACACAGTTTTTTCAGATAATGGACATTGCCCAGTTGTCATTACAATTAGGTAATTGGTGCTAGCATCCACCAGATGAGGGATACCATTTGTTGTTTGTTTTTCTCTAGACTGTGTTACTTGACTCAGCATGATATCTTCTAGCTCTACCCATTTACCTGCAAAGCTCATGATGTCATCTTTCTTTATCCGGCTGCATAGCAACTCCAACTTGTAGAGTAACTACATTTTCTCTATCCACTCTCAGTTTGAGGGGCTTTGGTTTTTTTCCAGCTCTTTGCTATTGTGAAGAGAGCTGCAATAAACATGGCTGTCATGTACTTGCAATAAGATTAGTCTTTGGGTAATATACCAGGAGTGGTATGGCTGGGTTGTGGCAAGTTCATTCAAGTCTTCCCAAGGGTTCTCTACACTGCTTTCCACGTGGCGTAATGAGTTTCATTCCCACCAGCAGTGGATGAGTGTTCCCCTTCCCCACAACCTCTCCAGCACATGGTATCTTTTTTTTTTTCTTGATCCCAGCCAGTCTTATTGGAGTAAGATGATATCTTAAAGTGGTTTTAGTTTGTATTTCCTTAATTATTAGTGACGTTGAACACCTTTTAAGATGTTTCTCAGCCATCTCTAATGCCTCACTTGGGAGGCATTAGAGATGGCTGAGAACATCGTTTAGGCTCTTGCTTCATCCTATTGAGTGGGTCATTTGTTTTCTTCTTTGTTTTTTGAGTAGTTTATATATTCTGGAAATCAATGCTTTGTCAGATGTATCTGCAATGAAGGTTACCTCCCACTCTGTGGGATTTCTCTTCATTTCCTTGATTGTTTCTTTTGATGTACAGAAGCTTTTGAGTTTAATGAGGTCCCATTTGTCAGTTGTCAACCTTAATTCTTGCGCAGCTGCTGTCTGATTTAGGAAGTCATTTACTATGCCTATGTATTGTAGTCTGCTGCCAACTTTTTCTTCTATAGCCTTCAGAGTTTGGGGTTTCACATTGAGGTCTTTAATCCATCTGGAGTTGACTTTTGTACAAGGCAAGAAGTAGGGGTTTAATTTCATTCTTCTATAAGTGGTAATCCAGTTTTGCCAACGCCACTTGCTGAAGATGCTGTCTTTCCTCCATTGTGTCTTCTCGGCCCCCTTGAGGTGGCTGAAATTGTATGTGCTCAAGTTTGGATCTTCGGTTTTGTCCCATTGGTCAACAGGTCTGTTTTTGTGCCAGTACCAAGCTGTTTTTATGACTATAGCTCTGTAGTATAGTTTGAAGTCTGGTATAGAGATTCTCCCCTGTATTGCTCTTTTCACTCAGGGTTGCTTTGGCTATTTGGGGTCTTTTTTTTTTTTTCCCAAATGTAATTAAGGACTTTTTTCTTTAAGCCTGTGAAGAAACTCTTGGGGATTTTAATTGGGATTGCATTAAATCTATACAAGAGTTTCAGTAGAATGGACATTTTTACTATATTAATTTTCCCAATCCATGAGCATGGGAGATTTTTCCATCTTCTGATGTCTTCTTCAATTTTCTTCTTCAGGCGTTTAAAATTTTTGTTATAGAGATCTTTGGTGTCCTTGCTTAGGTTTGTTCCTAGGTATTTTATTGTTTTTGAGGCTATTGTGAGTGGGAAGGTCTCCTTGAATTCCTTCTTCAGTTGCTTGTTATTGGTGTAAAGAAAGGCTACTGATTTTTTTAGATTAATTTTGTATTCTGCCACTTTACTGAAGCTCTTAATCATTTCTAGGAGTTTTCTGGTGGAGTTTTTAGCATCCCTTAAGTAAACAATCATATATCATCAGCAAACAGGGATAGCTTGACTTCCTCTTTTCCAATTAGTACTTCTTTGATATCCTTTTCTTGCCTTATTGCCCTAGCAAGTCTTTCAAGCACTATGTTGAAGAGGAGTGGTGACAGGGGGCAGCCTTGCCATCTTTAAAGGGAATGTTTCTGTTGTTTCCCCATTTAGGATGATATTGGCTGTGGGTTTCCTGTATATGGCTTTTTTTCCCTCTAGGACTTTAAGCATGAAGGGATGCTGAATTTTATCAAAGGCTTTTTCCGCATTAATTGAGATGATCCTGTGGTTTTTGTCTTTCAGTCCATTTATATGCTTGATGATATTTATTGATTTTCGTGTGTTGAACCATCCCTGCATCTCTGGTATGAATCCAACTTGGTCATGATGGATGATCTTGATGTGGATCTGTATGTGATTTGCAAGTATCCTGTTTAGAATTTTTGTGTCTGTCTTCATTAATAAGATGAATCTATAGTTCTCCTTTTTGGTTGTATCTTTGCCTGGTTTTGGTAATACAGTGATGCTGACTTCAAAGAAGGAATTTGGGAGAATTCCCTCTGTTTGTGATCCTTCTAAATAATTTGAGGAATAATGGTTGTAAGTCTTTTTAAAATGTTTTATAGAATTCTGCCATGAAACCATCTGGGCCTGGGCTTTTTTTAGTTGGGAGGTTTCTTATTACATCTTCAATTTCTTCATATATTATGGGTCATAAAAGCTGTCGATCTCTTCTTGGTTGAGCTTTGGTGAATCCCAGGATTTCAGATATTCATCCATTTCTTCTAGGTTTTTATACTTAGTAATAGGTTTTTGAAGTATTTCCGTATGATTTTCTGGATCTTTTCATTGTCTGTTGTGATATTTCCCCTATCATCATGGATTGTATTGATTTGCAGTTGTTCCTCCTTTCTTTTGGTTAACTGGGCTAGAGGTCTGTCTATCTCGTTTATTCTCTCAAAGAAGCAACTTTTGGATTCATTGATTTTTTTGTATTGTTTTCTTTGTTTCTATTTCATTGATTTCTGCTTTGATTTTTGTTATTTCTTCCTGTCTGCTGCATTAAGGGTTCATTTGTTGTCTCTCAAGTGTTTTTAGCTGCAGTGTTAGATTGTTCACTTGTGCTCTGTTTTTCTAATGTAGGCACCCAGCGCTATAAACTCCCTCTTAGGACTGCTTTTAAAGTGTCCCATAGGTTTTGTTGTGTTGTATTATCATTGTCATTCAGTTCCAGGAATGCTCTTATTCCTTTCTTTATCTCTTCATTGACCCATTCATTATTCAGGAGTGTGTTGTATAGTCTCCATGTGTTCTTGTAGATAGTAGGGCTTATCCTGGTGTTGATAATGAGCTTTATTGTGTTGAGGTCTGATAGAATGCATGAAATTATTTCAATCTTTTTGTATTTGTGGAGGTTTCTTCTGTGTCCCAGTATGTGGTCAATATTGGAGAATGTTCTGTGGGGTGCTGAGTAGAAAATGTATTCTCTGGTATTAGGGCGGTATATTCAGTAGATGTCTGTGAGGTCCATTTGGTGTATCATATCATTCAGTTCAGATGTCTCTCTGTTTATTCTTTGTCTGGTTGACCTGCCCAAAGGGCTCAGAGGGGTATTGAATTCCTCTACTATGACTGTACTGGGGTTAATCTGTGCCTTGTGGTCCTGGAGAATTGTCTTTATAAAGTTTGGTGCATATATAGTCATGATTGTGAAATCTTCATGGTAAATTGTTCCTTTGATAAAAATGTAATGGCCTTCTTTGTCTCTTCTTATTTCTTTTACTTTGAAGTCTGTTTTGTCTGATATTAAAGTAGCAACACCTGCTTTCTTTTTGGTACCATTTGCTTGGAATATTGTTTTCCATCCTTTCACTTTAAGATGGTGCTTATCCTTGAAGGTAAGATGTATTTCTTATCGACAGCATATAGATGGGTTCTGTTTCCTAATCCAATCTCCCAGTCTGTGTCTTCCAATTGGGGAGTTTAGTCCATTAATATTTAAGGTTATAACTGATAGATGTGTGTTGCTTCCTTTCACCTTATTATCAATTTGCGTTTTTGGTCTAGGTTTCTACTTCTGCAGTTATGCTTTTATTGATTTCTCTTTTTTGGTGCCTGGGGTAGTTGCTCCTTTCTTCTGTCCTTTGAATTGCTTCAAGTATTCTCTGAAGGGTAGGTTTTCTGGACATGTATTCTTTTTTTTTATTTTTTTAATTTATTTTCATATGTGTATGAATGTATTGTCTGCATGTAGGTTGGTGCACCCGTGTCGTGCAATGCCGCAGAGGTCAGAAGAGGGCGCAGGACTCCCCTGGAACTGGAGTCAAAGACGGCCCTCAGCCGCCATGTGGGTGCTGGGTATCGAACCCAGGTCTTCTGCAAGAGCAGTTGGAGCTCCCAACTGCTAGGCCATCTCTCCAGCCCCAGACATGTATTTTTTCATCTTGTTTATGTCATGGAAGAGTTTTCTCTCTCTTTCAACTATAATCGACATTTTTGCTGGGTGGGTATAGTAACCTGGGTTGGCATCTATAGTCCTTTAACACTGGGAATGCTTTGCTCCACGTTTCTTCTTGTTTTCATAGTTTGCACTGACAAGTCTGTTGTAATTCTGATAGGTTTCCCCTTATATGTAACTTGTTGTTTTCTCTTGTGGCTTTCAGAATTTTGTCTTTGTTTTGGGTGTCTAGCGTTTTAACTATGATATGCCATGGAGAGTTTCTTTTCTGATCTTGTCTGTTTGGAGTTCTGTGTGCTTCTTGTATTTGTATTCTTTTGTCTTTTTTTAGTTTGGGGAAATTTTCATCTATTATTCTGTTGAAGATCTGATCAATACCATTCTATTGGGATTCTTCTCCTTTATTCCTATGATGGGGAGGTTTGATCTTTTTATAGTGTCCCACAGTTCCTGGTTGTTCCACTTTTGTGCATTTTAAAATTTTTTATAATCTTTCCTTGAGGTTTTTAGTTGTTCTGTGTTCTCTTCCAGGTCTGATATTCTTTGTTCTGCTTCCTCCATTTTATTTCTGAGGCTTTTTCCATTCCTTTCCTCTTGATTGGATGAGTGTTTGATTTCCTTTTTCATTTCCTCTTCTGATTTCTTTAGTATTTCCACTTCCTTTTGGAGCTTCTCAATCTCTTCCTGTAGCTCTTTGCTTCACTGGTTGGTTTCCTTATCTTTTTCAACATGGGATCTTTTCAGTGTTTCCAGTTCCTTCTGGAGTTTGTCAATGTCTCTCTCTAGGTTCTACTTGAGTTTTTCATTCTCTCTCCTTAGTTCTCTGACTTGTTCTTTATAGTCTTTGATTTCTTTGAGTATGTCCACAATTGTACTTCTAATATCTGTGTTCTGGGCCATCCCCAGAAGGATCCCACTGTAGGAATCTTCCACAGGGTTGGTAGAGCTTGGTGTGGAATTATCCAGCACCTTTCCCAGGTTGTCTTTACTTCGTGTCCCTGGCATGTGGGTTTCTCTGCCTGTATTCCAATGTGAATCCCAAGTGCCTCTTCATGGCTTGCTTTGCTTGTCTCCTTCAGATGCCTTCATTATTTGATTGATTTATTTTTCTCTTTGCTTATGGAGTGTTGACTTGTGTAAGTTTTAGGCTTTCTATTGGAAGTCTTAACTCACTCTTTCCTTTCTGCTCAGAGAATCCACTTGGACACTCCTTCGGTAATCCCCGTTGCGGGGTGGGTGGGTGGCATAATGCTTGTTTACCCTGTATGCTGTGCTTCAGGTTGTCCCGCGAAATCCCTGATCTAAGCTCTGTGCACTCAAGTCTCGCAGTGGCAACCGGCCCACCTTTTATACTAGGTAGCAGGACAACTCTGCCCCCACAGCCACACAAGACGATTGAATCAAACCAAAGATTATTGAATTGAACCAAATAATCCCCCTGGCTGAAGAGCCCAGCTCCTACCTGTACTTCAGGTGGTCCTGCGAAATCCCCGATCTAAGCTCTGTGTATTCCATGTAGAATTATTTACATCCATATTTGTATATGGTTGGTTAATTTAGATCATATATGTGAAATTCTTTGATTGCTAATAGAACTGAAGTTTTACTTTATTTTTATGCCTGTGCTAATTAATTTTATATTTTAAAGATTTTATCTGCGTGTCTGTGTGTATACATACCCCTGTGAGTGTGTGTGTTTGTGTGTACTGCCCATGGAGGCCAGAAGATGGACTGTGTAACTTGAAGCTGGAATTGCAGATATTTGTGAGCTGCTTGGTATGGGTGCTAGGATTTGAACCTTGGTCCTCTAATAGAGCAGTAATGCTCTTAACCTCTGAGACATCTTCCCAGCCCCCATATGCTAATTTATATTTTCTTTCTTTCTTTTTTTTTTTTGGTCCTTTCGAGACAGGGTCTCCTTGTAGCTCCAGCTGTCCTAGAACTCGTTCTGTAGACCAGGCTGACCTTGAACTCACAAAGATCCACCTGCCTCTGCCTCCCAAGTGCTAGGATTAAAGGCATGCGCCACCATGCCCGGCAGTATATTTTATTTTCATATGAACTGAGAAATGATTGAAAACAGCTTATATTCCAAAATTATTTTGACTGACAAAGTACCCTTTTCATTATCATCCTAAGACTATCAGAAAACTTCATGAAGGTGTGTATGCAAAGGTGGTGGGCATTGTAACACTGTCTGTATTGTAAGTAGAATCCAAGAGCAATTTGAAATTATTTATATAAAGCTGCTATACAGTAGGCTTTGTATCATCAAAGAATTATGAATTTCATTGCCATACATTGAAAGATGAAGAATGCAAGCTAATGTGCACGTACACATATATATTTAAAAACATGCTATTGATAATGGCAATATAAGTATGTACAGGTGGTACTTTGTAGATTCTTGGTTTCTAATTTGTATGTGAATTTTTTCATAAGAATATATTTTATAATTCTATGCTAAACATTTCCATACAATCTTGTTTCATGTGGTTTTAGGTGGTTCATTTGGAAGGTTTGTTCAGAAAAAGCTGGGAACTTTGAACCTATGGGAAGATTCTTATTATCTTGTGAAAGAAAATCTGAAAGCTGGCGTTTCCATTTGTGAACAGTGGGTGATAGTCTGCAGTCACCTGACAGGGCAGGTGTGGCAGCGCTATGTCCCTCATCCATGGAAAAATGAAAAGTATTTTCCAGAAGTTCTTGACAAACTTGGAAAACGCCTTGAAGAGGTATCAGTTTGATTGTCTGTATCTTTGTCTTTACATGGAAATTAGTTTTCACTTGTTTGTAAATGCATTTTATAACTGAAAAGCATTAAGTCTGTAAAGGAAATGTTTCATAGTTTGGGTGAGCATAGGAGCTCATGGTCATGTGAAATGATTTTTGGGATTCCTGTGTCATGCTGGGCGCACAGCAGGTGTAAACGCCAGTTTCTTCCTCCTCTCTTTTTGCCTGGTGTTGGAGAGGTGGACATGTAAGTTGTCAAATTCTGTTTCCTTTTCTGTTGTGAAAGGATAACGAATACAGTCACCCCTGGGTGGAGGCTGACTTTCTCTTGGTTGCTGAAACTGGCTTGGGTGTGGGGCTTTTCTGAGGTGGTTCTCAGTGCAATGATTTGAATCAGCTTTCTGATTTACTTAGAGTATAGCTTTCATACAGAATTTACATCTTTAGCTTTAAGGGAAAGGCAAAATTAGATCATTTGAAGATTACAAAGGTGAATTTCCCCCTGTGCTTAGGAGAAAGAGTTATTTGGTGATTTTTTTCTTTAATGTTCTTTGGTATGGAGTATTTCAAACATATAAAGTAAATCAGTATATTTTCAGTTCCAAGGAAATTCTTTTAAGTATATTTAGAGTTCAGAAAGATTTATGTTTTTTTTTTAAATTAAGTAAATGTTGTTGTATTTTAGGTCTTGGCTGTTCGAACAATTCATGAGAAGCTTCTTTATTTCCTACCTGCCAGTGAGGAGAAGGTCATGTGCCCATCTCGGGTATTTGAACCTTTTACTGGCTTGAATCCTGTGCAATATAATCCATATACCGAGGTTGAGTATACATATATATGTGTGTATATATATATATATATATGTTTATACCTTTATAATTTTCTGTTTGTGTTCATTTTTTAACAGTATCATTAATTTTTTTAGCCTTTATGGAAAGCTGCAGTGTCTCAGTATGAAAAAATTATTGCACCTGCGGAACAGAAAATAGCAGGAAAATTAAAGAATTATATTTTGGAAATTCAAGATAGCCCTCAGCAGGTAAAATATTGGAATATTTCACTTTAAATTTTTTTCTTTAAGCTATTTTAGGGTGTGTGTGTGTGTGTGTGTGTGTGTGTGTGTGTGTCTGTGTTTGCTAAATTGAATTGAGATGAACGTATACTTATTGTTATATTTTCTGTTAGCTTCTTCAGGCATTTCTGAAATACAAAGAGTTGGTGAAACGTCCATCTATAAGCAAAGAATTGATGTTAGAAAGAGAAACTTTACTGGCAAGACTTGTGGACTCAGTTAAAGGTACAAGTTTATCAGAGTTAATACCATTTTCTTGAGAAAATATTTTTGTAGAGTTTTCTTTGATGCTTATCATTTGGGAGTAAGAATACACATTTTGACATTTTATGACAGATTGATTTATGCTATTAAATGGCAGATTCTTTAAATTAAGAAGTTGTTTTCTTTCACTATTTCACTTGGTACATTGATTTAGTTTCTTTTCCTCTTGTGATAGACTACCTGACAAAAGCATATTACAGAGGAAGGATTAATTTCACCTCACTTTTCACATTAGAGTCCCTGCTGGTGGGTAGTCAGGGTGGTAAGAGCTTGAAGCAGGGGTCCCATATGGCCGTAGGTAGAGGAGAGCAGGGCACCTATGCATGCTTGTGCTCTTCCTTTCTCTGTTTTACCCAGTTCAGAAATCCCTGCCCTCTGGAAACCAAGATGGTTCTTCCCATATAAGTTAACATAATCAAGACAATGCCTACAAGCTTGCCTGGAGGCCTGTCTCCCAGGTATTCTAGATTCCTTCAAGTTGATAGTTAACACCAGTCATCAAAGACAGGCTAAGGTTCTTGAGGGTAAGGACCAAATAGGGCTTGAAATCTGTATCTTTGTAATAATTTGATTTGAATCATACAGATTTTCGATTGGACTTTGAGAATCGGTGCCGAGGAATTCCTGGTGATGCATCTGGACCCCTTTCTGGCAAAAATCTTTCAGAAGTTGTCAATAATATTGTTTGGGTTCGGCAGTTGGAGTTGAAGGTATTTGTTTTTAATAAAAGTTGAAAAATATTGATTATTCAAAATACACTAAGTTAAGGCTTATGGTAGATACTCTGAAACTATATTGTTTTCCTTGGCATATAGATACATTTTTGTCTGTTGTGGCCAAGTATCTGATAAGCCATTTAAGAGAGGATTTACTTTGTTGATTTTTGTCTCACAGTGTCATGATGGGGAGGCCTGGTGGCTGGGGCTCCATCTGTGCTGGTGAGAGTGTGAGACAGGAGATCTTGGCAGGTCATGAAGCAGAGCTGGGTGCTAAACCAGGCCACACTGTGACCCGTATTCCTACCCATGGCCATACATTGGCGGCCAGGCTTGATGTCTAGAGTGTTCCACAGCTTCCCCAAACAGTACCACCATCTGGGGAGCATGCGCTCCAACACATAATACTTGACATTTTGCATTCACATTTTAACACTACGAAATTTTCATGTGAAATGTATACAAGTCTGAAAGATGGGTAGAGAAGATTCTAATGATTTCATTTAATTTTATATGGATATAATGTCATATTAGGTATCATTCCAGTTCTTATTGCTCTAGGGGAGTACCTGTGAGGAGAAATACATACTTTGTACCAGATTAATAAAAACATACTTAGAAAATACTGATAGTTTCAATGTCTATCTGCAAATATTTTTATGTAACTAACTTTAGATTGGAGGTTAAAGGAGAGGTAAAAAGGTAATCACAGAGAACATTCAAAACAGGAAAGGAAGAGACTTCCAGTATCCAATATATAAACAAAAATGAAAGCCTGAAAACTAGACAAGTCAGCCCTCCATAAACAAAGAGGAGGGAAGGAAGGGGGAAAAAAAAGGCATTGGAAGGAGACAAGCAAAATAAAACAAGCTCTCAGCCTTCAACAAACTGAAAAGGCATTTGAGATTTGAATCACAAAAGGGAAACCCACATGCCAGGGAAACGAGGAAGAGACAACATGGGAAAGGTGCAGGATAATTCCGCACCAAGTTCTACCAACCCGGTAGGAGACAGCTACAATCAGATCCCCCTGGAGGTGACCCCAGAAACAGACCTTAGAGGAATAATTGCAGACCTATGCAGAGAAATTAAAAAACATAAAGAAGAATTCAGAGAAGTAAAGAGAGAGAATGAAAAACTTAAAAAGGACCTAGAGGGATACAATGACAAA
>VZQC01001720.1:267284-307732 GCA_009823505.1 Rhizomys pruinosus | reverse complement strand
AAAAAAAAAAAAAAAAAAAAAAAAAAAAAAAAAAGAAAAAAAAAAAGAAGTGATGTAGAGATTAGTATTCTTATGTTCTATAGAGAATATTTTTTTACTGTTTATAGAGCTGAATCACAAGTCAGAGAAGGGTCTTATTGTTTTTATGCTAAAATTTTATTAGCATTAATGCCTATCTTTGTAATTTGATTCTTTAAGGTAGATGATACCATTAAGATTGCAGAGGCTCTTTTGTCTGACCTGTCAGGATTTCGGACTTTCCATCGAAGTGCTGAAGATGTCTTGGATCAGTTTAAACTATATGAACAAGAACAGTTTGATGACTGGTCCAGGGAAGTTCAGTCAGGGTTGTCGGATTCCAGATCTGGTTTATGGTAAGCAGCAGTATACCAAATTGTAAAACACAAGCCCACACATTGTTCATTCATGTACGAACACATTGTTCATTCATGTACGAACACATTGTTCATTCACGTACGAAGATGCACCGCAGCTTTCTGCTTTCTCCAGATTTGCTGCTGTGTCTTCATTTAGTTTCTTGCTTGTGTGTTATTCAGTTTTAAGTCATTAAGGCTCTTGATTCTAGTGTCTTTTCCCTGGAACTGCAGATTCTTTTTTGAGAATTAGGCCTTCCCTGCCTTATGATGTCTTATTACTGTGTATTTATATGTTTTTGTAAATTTTTACATTACTATTATATACATGTACTCACTTTAAATTCTAAATCATGTTAATGTAAAACTATAAAACAGAAGTATTTTTTTCATGGCATCCCAGTTAGTAAGCCTTTGGCAAACACTTACTGAAAGTCTTGATTACTTAACATTGTCTTAATAGAGGTTCAAAATGGATGACTAGAAAACTCTCCACATTTTCTTTGTACCTCAAGTCAGCTTTCCCCATAATATTATCTGTATTTTTAGAAATTTACCGTGTGTATTTTTATACTACCAGGGATCAATCCCAGGGCCTTGAGTATGAACATTATCACTGGGCTATGTGTTCAGCTGCCTTCTTTGTTTTTTTCTTTTTTTGATATTTTTTGAGACAGGGTCTTCCTGTAGCCCCAGCTGTCTGGAACTCACTATGTAGACCAGGTGGGCCTTGAACTCACAAGGATCTGCCTTCTTCTGCCTCCTAAGTGGTAGGATCAAAGGCATGGGCCACCATGCCCGGCTGCCTTATTTTTCTTATCAGATGTAGATTGTCCATATTTTTCCCATAGTTCATCTTGAATTCATGGTTCTTCTGCCTCAGCCTTTTGAGTTGGTGGGAGTTCTGCCTGTGTACAGCTCTCTCAGCTGCACCTGTTTAGAAGAAACAGTCCAGAGTGTGAAGTTCTGCCCCCACCCCCAGATGCTCAGGCCAAGCCTGTTTTAAAATCAAATGAATGATGTATTTTCTCTACTACAGTCTGCATAGGAAGAAGAGGAACCAAAGGGCTCTAGAGCATAAGGACTATAATTTGTGCCATTTAATTCTTTCCTTCCTATATGGAGCTGAAAACAGCTGGAGAGATGCTCCAGCCCTCATCTCCCCAAACAGATTGCTTTAGTTAGCTATTTGAAAAATGAGTCCAATTTGCCACTGTAGGTCCTGTCACGATCTGCCCTGTAAGGCTCAGCTCACAGGTGTGAGGTTTGCTGCAAATAAGCTCACTACCTTTTTAGCCTGGAGCTCACCATTGGGCAACAGAATCTTGCTTCTTCCTTTATTTGATGTAAAACCTTTTGTTTTCCCTTGGAAGCATCAGGTGTGGAAATACTGGTATTTCCATAAACCAGTTTTAAAGATCGTTTTTCCGTGAAGCTCAAAAGAGTCATTGTTACCGTTTTCTGATAGGCTGTACATGAATTGTGCTAAATAAGTTATCTTTTAAAAATATTTTATTATTTTTATTTTACATGTATGAATGTTATGCCTGCATGTATGTAAGTGCACCCATGCAGTGCCCATGGAGGTCAGAAGTCACTGAATCCTCTGGACCTGGAGTTATGGATGGTTGTTAGCCGTATGTCCTCCGCAAGAGCAGCTAGTGCTCTTAACCACTGAACAATGTCTCCAATCCCATAAACAATCTTAAGCAATTTGAAACTAACTTCTTTCTATTAACTTTGTTGGACATGCTTTTATGTAGGCTGAATATATTTGTTCTTAGCTTTTCAGATTACTTTACAAGACTTGTGAATTTTCTTAATTATTAAAATGATTTGGTAGAATGAATATAATATAAATCTAATCCCCAAAGGAAGGTGGTAACTCATAGTATCTTGCAGTTAAGAGGAGTAGCTTTACTTTCAGTCCATGCTGATTTGAGTAGCCAAACTCACTTTCCTGCTGATGTCTTCGTAGGAGTAGTAGGCAAGCAGAGGACTGGAACACTGGCTCCCACTAGTTTTATTTTGCCATTGGTTCTTTTATAAAGCATGACAGGTGCACATGGACTGAAAATGACTTGGTGACCTTTAGAAAACGAGTCAGAAGTTCGTCTCTGGCAGATACCCAAATTTAGATTTTTCGCAGATGGTGTAAAAGTGAATTTTTTTCTGACTTAAAAACTGGTTATGCCAGGTGTGGTGGTGCACGCCTTTAATCCTGGCACTTGGGAGGCAGAAGCAGTCAGGTCTTTAGGAGTTCCAGGCCAGCCTGCTCTACATAGTGAGACCCTATCTTAGGGAAAAAAAAGAAAAAGTTTATAGAAAACCCAATTAGACTTATAGGAAAATTTATAAAAAGCATTGTGTCTTTCATTAGTTTCCAAAAGAGTAAGAACAAACTTTGTTTCTATGAACTTACAAACACTTTCTCCCTCTCTCTCTCTCCCTCTCTCCCTCTCTCCAGTATTGAGGCTAACAGCAGAATTATGGATCTGGATCTGAATGATGGGTCATTGAAAGTGCATTATTCTGATCGCTTGGTGATTCTTCTGAGAGAAGTTCGTCAGCTTTCTGCCCTGGGCTTTGTCATTCCTGCCAAAATACAGCAGGTTGCGAACATTGCACAGAAGTTTTGCAAGCAAGCAATTATTCTTAAACAGGTATGAAATTATACTTTTGAAAACTGTTCTTAGTTAAACTAGACTATGGTTAGGGCTTTGTTTTCTACTTTTAATTTTTTATCTGATTATGATAAATTATTTGTTAGCTTGTAAAATTAATTATTACTAAATGACTGAATTAAAGTTTGTTTTTAATCTGTATAGGAATTATTCATTTAAAATGCTACATTACTATTTTTCATTCTAAAATCATTTATAATAGTGACATATATCCCTTCTCCCTCCTCCCTTTCCCCTTCCCCCTCCTCCCTTCTCCTTCCTTCTCCTCCCTTCCTCCTTTCTCCTTTCTCTTCCCTTCTCCCTCCTCCCTTTTCCTCTTCTCCCTCCTCCCTTCTTTTTCTCACATTTCTTGCTCCTAGCAAGCATTTTGCAGGACTTTCTGATGAAAGGGTCCTCTGCCTCCCCCCTACAGTCACATCCTTAGAGAATTCCCAGGCTTGGTTTACTTATTTGCAACATCCTGTCATTCCCTTTAGAACCAACAGTATCACCTCATTGTCTGCCTGGTTGGCATGGCCCCCAGGTCCTTCTCAACCATGTCCCAGCTTACCTTACTGGCTTGGCTCTCTGCTCAGACTCTCAATTTTCTGCCACAGCAACATGCTTGAGATAATGGACTTAGAAAGAGAAAATCTATTTTGGCTTACAGATTTGGAAGTTCCTGCCCATGAACACTTGGTCCCTAGCTTTTGGGTCATTTCATGACAGGAACGTGTGGTGGGTAAAACCACATCTTCCATCATGGCTGGAGGATGAATGAGTGGAGAGTGAGGAAAGCCTTGCATCTCTTTTAGGAGCATACTACCAGTATTATAAAATGAAGCCCAACTTTAAAAACTATTCTTTTTATGCTGGGCATGTGTGGCACATGTCTTTAATCCAAGTACTTGGGAGGCAGAGGCAGGCAGATCTCTATGAGTTCAAGGCTAGTCTGGTTTACATAGAGAGCTCCAGGCCAGCTGGGACAATTCTCTTAGAGAAACTCACACCCATGCTTTCCAACATGCTTTAATTTCTTCTGAGCACCTTTCTCTTAATCCTTATGTTTGAGCCTATATTAACATATCTTTATCATAGCCAGTCATGATGGTACATACTTTTAATCCCAGCACTTGGGAAGCAGAGGCAGGTGGATCTCTGTGAGTTCAAGGCTAGCCTGGTCTACATAGCAAGTTCTAGGCCAGCTGGGACTATAGGGAGACAAATTCTAAATAAAACAAACAAACAAACAAGCACATTTTTAATTTATTCTTTGGCAGGTTCATATGTGTGTCATATGTGTGTCATATGTGTGTCTTCATCACTCCCCATCCCTCTCCCTCTCTCCTGATCTTCCCAACACCTCCCAGCTTCATAGTCTTTCTTTATTCAGTAACTCGTGAGTCCAGCTAGTGCTGCCCACATATGCGTGGGCGTGGGACCGTGTGATGGAGCATGGGCAGTCTAACAGGGGCCACGGCCTTGGAGAGCCCAGCTAGTGCTGCCCACATATGCGTGGGCGGGGGGCCGTCTGATGGAGCATGGGCAGTTTAACAGGGGCCACGACCTTGGAGAGCAGTGGCTCCCTTCACCCAGCAGCCAGCAGCTGCCCGTAGGTCCTTAACTAGGGCTGAAGCCGCAGGAGCTCCCACCCCATCAGTTCTGCAGCATTGACTGGCTTGAGCTTATGTAGGTCCTGTGCAGGTAAGCACCGCCGCTGTGACCTCCCGCGTGCTGCAGCCTGGCCGCAGCCAGAAGACAGCATCTCACCGCACTCTCCTCTCTCACTTCTGTATTGTTTCTACCCTGTCATCCAAGATGTCCCCTCAGCCTTGGGTGGAGGATGATACAAATATCTTATTTAGAGCTGAGCACTCAGTATTTCGTTTTCCCAGTTCTTTGACCAGATGTGTGTCTGTGCTTTAACCATTGCCTACTGCAAAAAGAAGCTTCCCTGATGAAGGTCAAAATCAGCACTGATCTGTGTGATTAAACATAAAGATTTAGAAGGCAGTTTGATAACATGATCATTTAATACAATAGTAGGAGGTCCCCCCACCCCACCCTCAGATCCTTTGACCTCCCCAGGCTTTAATCAGGTCACAGTATCAGATATGAACCTGTGCCTGTGGAACAGACGCGGAGCCAATCAGAAAGTGCTTGGCTGCCCCGTGACAGTCATGCCACTTGTGAACCATCCACACGTCGTGCTCTCCTAGGATGAAAGGTCCAGCAATGGGAAGACCGTGGATGGTTTTGCTCCCTCAGTACCCTATGTAGCATCTTTCAGCACTGTGGAAACTCCCCAGCAGGGAGGAAGATTCCTGGTATGTTCATGATTGATTTATGTCCTGCAGCCAAAGTTTGTGATGTCTTCAGCAGTAAGCACTTACCATCTCGTTAAGGTGGCCCTCCCAGTGTTGACACACCTGTCTTGTTTTGGAGGCCTCCTTGACCAGTAACTCATAGGGAGGTATCCCATGCCTTGCACTGAGACTTTGATTTAATAACCCATTTCTTCTGGAGGAAGCATTGTTTACTCACACAAGTTTCTGTTTCAATTCCTTTTTAAAAAATTCTGTTTTTAAAATTAGCTTATAGAGTAGTGGGTTTACATAAGGATTTTTCATACATCCTTAGTTTTGCTTAACCTACTCCTGTCCTTCTCTATTCCCCCAGCCGATGCCTGCTTTAATGTATAATCCTTAGTATTCCACTCAATATTAATATCAGATGTTTTCTTTCCCCTTCCACTAGTAAGGTACTACCACACACCCATGGGCCCTTTCTAGTTTCCTGACCTCTTCAGATACTCCAAACTAAATATACAAATCTAAAAATTTGAACCTAGGACCGGCATATAAGAGAGAATATGTGTCTGTCTTTCTTGGCCTGAATTAGCTCATATACAGTTCCATCCATTTTCCTCCACATATCATTAGTTCATTTTTTTATAGTTGAATAAAATTCCATTGTGTACATATACCACATTTTGTTATCTTTCATCAGTTGATGGATGATAGGCTGTTTGTGTTACATAGCTATTGTGAATAAGGATGTGCAAGTGACAGGAGTGGTATATCTGGGGTCATATTGTAGTCCTGTTTACTACTTTTTGAGAGACTTTCACACTATAAAGTGTGTCCTTTAAGAGAAATGTGAAAAGTGTCCAGGAAAGAAGAAAATTGTGTGCTGACGTGAGACCATTCAAGGCTAGAATGATCTTCAGTCTGGGAATCGTGACAATGGAAAAGAATATTGTGCTAGTGTGCTCTTATGCATGAAACTGCAAAAGTTATAGTCATGGTATATGATGAGTCCTTAAGATACATAGGCATTTAATGACTGAGTTCCAGGCCAGCTGCATCCTGGGGATCTTGGAACATATACCTCGAGGAACATATAACCATACAGGAAGATCAACTGTATCGAATGACTCCTCCATTTTTCTGATGTTATGGGAATTCCATATGTCACAGCTTAACCAGTGACTTATGCAAAGCAGGGAGACCATCTAGGAGACTTTTCCCCTGGTCTTGACAAGAGATGAGTACACATGTTTAGAGGAGGTACTAGGTACCTAGTACCTAGTACTAGGTACCTAGTACCTCCTCTAAACATGTCTAGGTAGGTTAAGGTTAGTGGTTGGATTCAAGATACATTTTGAAAGTATAGGTGATAGGTTTTGAGTGATGGGGTTTTGAGGAAAGATAAAGACAACTCAGCTTTCCTTCTGAACAGTACGCAATCATTGTGTTACATATTTGGAGTATGTAACCCTTCTGAAAGGTGCAGGAGTTCCATTGCAGTTTCTTAGCACTGAGCAGACATTACTGATTCCTTTCTTCTCTGTGTGACTGTGTTCTTGATTCCAAGGGATTAGATTTTATTATCTTTGTTTAATCAACCTCAGTTCACAATTTGACAAGTTGTAGGAACTCAGCATATATGTGCTAATTGGGCATAAGTAATTCATGAATAAATTCTGATTTGGAAATGAAAAGCTATTTCTCTTTAATTTTAGGGTTGAGAAAATTTATTAAAATTCAAGTAATTAGAAGTAAAGAAGTAAAGAAGATGAAAAATTAAAAATGAAACTTATTGCCAAGAGTGGTGGGATGCTCACTTAATCCTAGCACTTGGGCGGCAGAGGCAGGTGGGCCTCTGAGATTGAGGCCAGGTTGGTCTCCATATTGAGTTCCAGGCCAGCTGGCACTGCAGGAACACCCTGTCTTAAAAACAATGAAATCAGTTGTCAATTGCTCTTAATTAGATTTTACTTTACAGGTGGCACATTTTTACAATTCTATTGATCAGCAGATGATTCAAAGTCAGAGGCCAATGATGCTGCAGTCGGCCTTAGCATTTGAACAGATAATTAAGGTAAATGGGATTTTTTAGGTTTTATAATTAGATTTTACTTGTGAAGTGATTTGTTTTCATTTTTAGTAGACCTTTCAATTTAAAGCCATTGAGCTAGAGTTTATTTTGTTTCCTAATTACTTTATTCTTGATGAGCAATATTTTTCCAGGTATAGATTTAAATAATGATAATGTTTCACATATTTTGGTATAGATTGTTATAATTGCATTAATGTGGATAGTATATAACTTACATGCTATTATAGTTGTTTTCCACTGAGGTTTGAGATTCTTGTGTAGAGTTATTCTGTATCCTTTTACAATTTTTGTTTATAATTTAAGACCCGTTTGTCTTTTCTCTGTGCTTATTTAATGTCCATATGTAAGAAATAGGAAAAACTCAAAATAGGGGTTAAACTACATCTTACTATGTGAGTATAAACGTTTTGAAATTTTTATTTTAATCTTCATAGAGATGAAATATTTGAAAACAAGTAGAAGAGGAATACACCTTTTTATTATGTCATTTAAAAGTGAACATCTATTTAAGGGTCTTAGGACCATTGCTGAGTTCTGTGATTTACTAGGAGTCATCACTGGACTTAGTGTGTAGCTCTTCTCAAATGACTTCACAGCAGACACTTATTACAGTGACTGAACATGAACCAAAATCAGCAAAGGGAAAGGTGCATGGGGTGAGGGCTCCACAGCCAGCCGCCTGTAAGCTGCCATGAGTCCTCTCCCAGGGGAGAGAATTGAGTATACTCAATTCCATTGGCAAAATATTATGCATGAAATGATGTTTAGAGACCCAACAGTTAGGTTCACATTGGGTGTTGGTTAGGTAGTAATTTTCTGCTGAGTATTACCAAAATTATAGACTCCTAGAAGGAAAGGAAAGGCCTTTTTCCAGCTGTGTTATTTATTTTTATTTTTTAAAAATATTTATTTATTTTGCCGTGAGTGGTGACGCACACCTTTAATCCTAGCACTTGGGAAGCAGAGGCAGGCGGATCTTTGTGAGTTCAAGGTGAGTGCATTGTCTTCATGTATTTAAGTGTGCCCATGTCATGCAGTGCCTGCAGAGGTCAGAAGAGGGCGTCAGATCCACTGGAACTGGAGTTAAGGTTGTTAGCCACCATGTGGGTGCTGGGAGTTGAACCCAGGTCCTCTGTAAGAGCAGTCAGTGCTCTTAACCATTGAGCCATCTCTCTTGCCAGTTAGGATGATGCAAGCTCATAGCTGATCTTTTAAGTAGGACTTTTAAAAACTATTTTTATTTTTTAATTTTTCCCAAGGGGCAAAACTTAAATTTTAATATATTCATGGATGAACACATAAACATAACTTTTCAAAGATTATTTTTGTCTTTTCTCCATCTTCCTTACGTTTTTACACATAATTGTATTAACCACATTCAACAATACCTATTAAAATACTTATGAGTAATTCAATGGGCTTGCTATGAATTCATCCCATTAGTGACCAGCTCAAATATAGTTCATTTCAAATATTTAGGATTGGCTTCTTTTACTTAGAGAAGGAAGATATACCTATAAAAGCCTGGCTGGTCACAAGCTTCACATCTGTAGGTTTTCTCTCTAGTATGAATTTGCTGATGTAATCTAAGATATGACATTTGACTAAAGAATTTGTCAGTTCTTCATATTTGTAGGGTTTCTCGTTAGTATAAATCACCTGATATGCTCTAGGTCGTGATGTCTTGGTAAAAGACTTGTCACATACTTCAGCTTTGTAGGATTTTTCTCCAGTATGAATTCTGTGATGTCCTTTAAGATGTGAAATTTGGGGGCTGGAGAGATGGCCTAGCGGTTAAGAGCGCCGACCGCTCTTACAGAGGACCCGGGTTCGATCCCCAGCACCCACATGGCGGCCGAGAGCCGTCTGGGACTCCAATTCCAGGAGAACTCCAGTTCCAGGGGAATCCGAGACCCTCTTCTGACCTCCGCGGCATTGCACGACACGGGTGCACAGACTTGCATGCAGACAGTACATTCATACACATACAGAAATAAATAAAATAAATTAAAAAAAATTAAAAAAAAAAAGATGTGAAATTTGATTAAAGGACTTGTCACATTTACATTTGTAGGGTTTCTCTCTTGTATGAATTCTCTGATGAACTATAAGATTGGACATTTGATTAAAGGAATTGTCACATTCTTGTATGAATTCTCTGGTGTACTTTCAGATGTGACACTTGATTAAAGGACATCTTACAGTTTTCACATTTGTAGGGCTTCTCACCATTATGATTCTGTAATGTCCTAAGTGTTGAGCTAGCAATAAAGGAGCTGTCAAATTTTTCACACTTGTAGGGTTTCTCTCCAGTATGAATTTTGTAATGTTTCCTAAGTGTTGAGATCTCAATAAAAAAAATTGTCACATTCTTTACATTTGTAGGGTTTCTCGCCTTTGATTAAAGGACTTTTTACATTCTTCACATTCGTAGGGTTTTTCTCCAGTCTGAATTCTGTAATGTGGCCTAAGTATTGAACATGAAGTAAAGAACTTGTCATATTCATTACATTTGTAGGGTTTCTCTCCTGTATGAATTCTTTGAGGTACTAAGGTGTAAGACTTGAGTAAAGGACTTCTTACATTCTTCACATTTATAGGGTTTCTTGCCAGTATGTTTTGTAATATTTCCTAAGTTGAGAGCTCAATGAAAGACTGCTCATATTATTCATATTTATAGGGTTTCTCTTCAGTATGGATTGCCTGGTGTCTTCTTTTTTTTTTTACAGAACAAGCCTTGATTATTTTATTTATTTATTTATTTATTTTGAGATGGCAGGGGGAGTTTTATTTATTTTTTCATCCTCATTAATTCTTTAATGACATCTAAATTTTTAAATTATTATTATTTGTTTATTTTTAAGGGATTCTACAATATAATAACACAGTTGTTTTCAGATAACATTGATGTTGCTCAGTTTGCTGTACAATTAGGTAATTGGTGCATTTTGCAAGTATCTGTGTCCAAATTTTGAATAACCCAAGGTTCCCATAGTCCAGTTGGAGAAGCTTGTATGTACAGGCATGTTGATCAGTTAGGAGTCCAGACTATATTACTGTAGTCTCATGATTCACCCCTATCTCTCTGCAGCCCTTACATTCTACCATGCCTCCTCTTCCGCAATTTGTTCCCTGGGCTTTGGGAAAGGGGCACAAGTGGGTGAGAAGAAAACAGTCTACTTTCTTTGGAGGTGTCATTTTGGATACTAGTCTGCTCAGGTTGTTTCCCTTCATGGGTTGACAGCTTTTCCAGTGATACCCTTTTAGTCATATAACAAAGCACAAGCAATTGGATGTACAGGCATTTAAGCAGTACTAATTATTATGTCAAGCTAAGCTGTGAGCATAGACACAGATGCTTGGATGGTATGCTAATCCGCAAATTGTGGTTTCTCTATAAAGGGTGACAAGTTCTTATTGTGGCTTATAACATCTCCTAACCACTAGAGGACATAAGCTTGTGTGCCTGGTGTCTTCTAAGACTTGATGGTCGAATGAAGCACTTACCACATTCTTCATTTTGGTAGGATTTTTCTGAATTACAAATTCTCTGATGTCTTCTGGTTAGCTATAGTCTTCACTCTTCACAATCCGCGACTCTTTGCTTTGCTCAGACAGGAGACCAGAACAGGCTTATACCTAGCAAGACATATAGACACCAGATTTCTGTATTTCTCCAACTCTGTACAAGGCCCTCCAAGCAGAGTCTAGACATTTCCACTCATCCTAGGAGAAGTCAGTGGACACTTCCTTAAAAGCAATTGGATCCTGAAAAGAAGTCATCTCTCTCCTCTTTCCGTGAGTTTCCTTTCCAGGAAATATTACATAAATAATTTTCCCTGTCTTTTGAGAAACTTTCTTTCAGTTCACTGAAAATTCACTGCACCAGTCCCCATACCTCTGATCCTATACTACACTGGTATGTTTCCTAGTCACAATAAGACGGCACATGCCTTTAATCCTAGCACTCGGGAGGCAGAGGCAGGTGGATCTTTGTGAGTTCAAGGCCAGCCTGGTCTACAGAGTGAGTTCCAGGACAGCTGGGGCTACAGGGAAACCCTGTCTCGAAAAGCCAAAAAAACAAGAAACAAAAAACAAACAAAACCCTTATTTTTTAATTTTATGTGTATGAGTTCCTGCCTGCATGTATATATGTGCATCACATGCATGTAATTTTATGTGTATGAGTACCTGCCTGCATGTTCATATGTGCATCACATGTATGTAATCCCTTCAGAGGCCAGAAGAGGGCATTTGATCCCCTGAAACTGGAAATAAGATAGCTGTCATGTGGGTTCTGAGACCCAAACTGGAGTCTTGTGCAAGGACAGCCAGTGCTCTTAACTGCTGACACTTTCTCCAGCCTCCTATGTTAACTCTCTTTTGTGCATTAATTCTTAGGCTAAAAATTTAATGCAGTTTATATAATTCATATTTTAAGTGTTTTAAAATTATGTTAGAATATTTTTGAAAAACAACAACAACAAAAATATTTTTAGTTGTTCAAACTTACATGAGTCTATTAAAGAAAGTGTAAATAGCACCTGGAGATGGCTCCATGGTTAAGAGCACTGGCTGCTCTTGGCAGAGGACCAGGTTCCCAGCACCCACACAGTGGGTGACGACAGTCCATAATGCCAGTTTCAGGGAATCTGATACCCTCTTCTGACCTGTGCAACATTGCATGACATGGGGATGCTTACATACATGCAAATAAAACACTAATGCACATAAAATAAAAATTAAAGCAATAAAAAGTGGAAACAAAAAAGTCCTTTAATCTTATAGTGGGGGTAGTGATTAAAAAACTTCATATACTTATATACATATATATGTATATATACACTTTAAATACTTTCTATACTTATTTATTTATTTATTTATTTATTTATTTTTGTATGTGTATGAATGTACTGTCTGCATGCAGGTTTGTGCACCCATGTCATGCAATGCCATGGAGGTCAGAAGAGGTTGTCAGATTCCCCTGGAACTGGAGTTAAAGACGGTTCTCAGCTGCCATGTGGGTGCTGGGGATTGAACCCGGGTCCTCTGCAAGAGCAGTCGGTGCTCTTAACCACTAGGCCATCTCTCCAGCCCCTCTATACATATTTTAAATTCATGTATGTGTGTGCTTTTTTTGTTTTTTTGGAGACAAGTGTCTGCCTGTAGCCCCAGCTGGCCAGGACCTCGAGTAGCACTGGCTGGCCTCTGTCTCATAGAGACTCACCTGACACCACCTCCTGAGTACTGGAATTTAAGGCATAAGTCACCTCACACCTTATGTATGTATATGTATATATATATATTTTTTAACTTTTTTTTTTTTTAGTTTTTATTTATTTCTGTATGTGTATCAATGTACTGTCTGCATGCAGGTCTGTGCACCCGTGTCGTGCAATGCCGCGGAGGACAGAAGAGGGTGTCAGATTCCCCTGGAACTGGAGTTCTCCTGGAATTGGAGTTTCAGACGGTTCTCAGCCGCCATGTGGGTGCTGGGGATCGAACCCGGGTCTTCTGTAAGAGCGGTCAGCGCTCTTAACCGCTAGGCCATCTCTCCAGCCCCAATATATGTATATTTTTTTAATGGAATCATACCTTATTATTTTTTTCACTTAATGTATAAATTATATTTCAAGTGTGAAATCTTGGTGCACCCTTTCTTTCTTTTCTTCTTATTTTCCCGTCCTTTCTTCTTCTTTCTTTTTCGTATCGTTTTCTTTCTTTTCTTTGTCTTTTTTTCTTTCTTTTCTTTTCTTCTTTCTTCTTTTCGTTACTTTTCGTACTTTTCTTTTTCTTTTTTCTTTCATTACGGTTTTTTTCTTTCTTTTTCTTTTTCTTTCGTCTTTCTTCCTTTTTCTTTATCTTTCTTTGTCTTTCTTTCGTTCTTTCTCTTTTTTTCTTTGTCTTCTTTCCTATCTTTTGGCCCCCGCTGTTCTTTCTTTCTTTGTTGCTTTTCCCTTTGGTCTTTCTTTCTTCCTCGCCTTCTTCTCCTTCCTTCCCCTTCCTCGTCCTACCTCCTCGCTCTCCGCCCCTCCCTCCCTGATCCCTTCCTTCCCTCCTTCCTTCCTCTCCTCCTTCCCTTACCTTCTCCTTTCTTCCTTCCTCCTTTCCTTCCTTCTCCTTTCCTTNTCCTTCCTTTCTTTCTTTCTTTCTTTCTTTCTTTCTTTCTTTCTTTCTTTCTTTCTTTCTTTTTGAGATAGGGTCTTTTTTTAGTCTCAGCTGTCCTGGAGCTCATTATGTAGACCAGGCTGGCCTTGAACTCACAGAGATCTGCCTGCTTCTGCCTCCAGAGTGCTAGGATTAAAGGCATGCGGCACCACGCCCAGCCCAAGAGGGTTCTTAGCCTCCATGTGGGTGTGGGAATCTAACCTTGGTCCTTTGCAAGAGCAGTCAGTGCTCTTAACCGCTGAGCCATCTCTCCAGCCCCGCAAACTTTTCTTTAATAAGTATATTAAATATTAACATATGCTCATATTTATGAAAACTTGCTTTGTGAAATCCTTTGGGAAGTAAATATGTTTCATATATATTTACTGTGGCATATTGGTGGACAAAAACCCTTTTAGGAGTAGAGAGCACTAGGGTTCTTTCTACTCTGCTGATGCAGTATTACAGTTTTGGCGAACAGAGACTCATGTCTTTTTTACTTTTTAGTGATGAAACAGATCAGTGGTGAACTTAATATTCAATAAATGTTTTTTCAACTAATTCACAGATTGTTTTGACTATTGCTTTTATTATAATTTGTGATTATAATTACCTTAATTCATTTATTAATAATTAACTGATATTCTGGAGATTTACTGTACCTTACCATTTACCAGAAGTAAAGTATAGAAATCTTTAATTACATGTAAATCTTTTTACTCTTTTGAAGTTTATCTATTTATGTATTTCGTCCTTATAAGTGATAAGTGGAGTGAAACTGTATTAGATGGCGTCAAATTTTTTTGTTTCTTTGAAGATAGGAGCTCACTATTTGGTCTTGAACTCAAGTTCCTCCTACCTTAGCCTTCAGAGTGCTGGGATAAGAAACCTACATCCCAGCATGCCTGGCTTTTGATGTTAACAGGCTTCTTGTAGTTATCAAATAAAAGTTAAGGAATTCATGAGAAGATACCTATATCTCTTTCTGTCTTTATCTAAAATCATCCCAGAGTTCTTTTTTCTTGAAGTTCCAGGCTTGTTTTATCTTCTTCCTTGGAAAACATCCTTGAGCTGTTGTGGTGTCAGACACTTTCAGTTTTCCTTTGTCTGCAGGTGTTTTTATTACTTATTTTAAAATATTTTCTATTGGTTCCTGGGATATTTCACCAGAGACAAGACTCTTATCTGATGGTCTTCTCTTTTCCTTTCTGCTCGCCCTCCCCCCCCCCCCCCCAGTCCATTGAGAGCTCTGTTGTCATTCACTGTTCTGTGCCTTCTCCCATCTCCATAAGGCATTGTTCTCTGGAAGTCTGTTTTAGTTCTGAGCTCTCCATTTTGGATGTCAGCAGTATGTATAACTTTTTTCCCCTCAGAGGTCCTGAGCTTGTGTTCATTATTCTCTTTTCTCTGTTTTACACATTGAATGAACTCACTTGATTTCCTTTGAATTTACTGGTTCTGTTTCCTGGCATCTCTGGGATGTTACCGAATCTAGCCAACAAGTCTCTGAGATTTCAGGGATTGTGTTTTATAGTTCCACATATTCCATTTTATTATTTTATAATTCTTATTTTCTGGAAAAATTTCCTTTTTCCCACTAGTTTTGAGAGAATGTATAATGGCTTGTTAAAATCTTTCTGTGCTACCTTAAAATCCTGCTAGCCAGTTGTAGCATGAGACTCATTTCTGTTCTGGCTACCTTAAAATCCTGCTAGCCAGTTGTAGCATGAGACTCATTTCTGTGCTGGCTACCTTAAAATCTTGCTAGCCAGTTCTGGCACGAGACTCTTTTCTGTCTTGGCATCTGTTGACTGTCTTCTCTCGTTCAAGTAGCGATTGTGGTAATTCATACGTGAATTTCAATGATAGCTTAGTTACTTAGACACCATTATTATGATACCTCTGGATGATATTTAGTCCTCATATTTTAAATAGTCCTTCTGCCGAGGTAAAGCATGAAGGCTAGATGACCTGCAGCTGCCAGCTCATGAGAGTCTAGCCCTGATTTGCTTTGCCTTGTTGTAGATTAGTGCTGGGTGGAGTGCACATTCAGCTTCTTTCCTCACTGATCCCTTCCTGTGAGGAAAAGGATCAAAAACATGTGGTGTCAGCTTGTACCCTTCCCTGGCCTTCTAGAAGGATTGGGCTCAGCTCCTGCCGGGCCTCAGTGACACTAGGGAGGATGGAGCAGAGGACTGGTTCCTGCTGCTCTGTTGGTAGGCACTGGAGATGGCAGCTCAGCTCTCTGTTCAGCCTCACCAGCAGCACTGTGGCAGGGAATGGGCACACTGGCTGCATTTTTAAACTGGGGACATAAAATCAGTTCTCCATCTGGTCCTGCTGACACTATATGGGGAGGCAGTATTCCCATTGGTCTTGGCTATCATAGGGTAGGTGTTGCTAAAAAAAAGTCTGAGGTTAGGCTATAGTTTTTCTAGTCCTTTGTCTTGGGGGAACTGGCTTATTCTTGGGGATTTTTGGTAGGGGGCCTTTGATGGTTGGAGACTTTGTTAGTCCTGGATTCTGGGCATACAGGTAAGGAAACCTAGGGATGCTATTCCTTGATACTGAGATTTCTAGATGTTTCTGTCTACATTGCAGTCTTCCTGTAATTGTTTACTACATTATGTACATGTGTTTTAGAAAATTATAAACTTTATTTATTAGAGATCAGTGCTAAGAATTATTGGACTTATGGTATAAAATTAAATCTTTATGAAAAAAGTGATGTATTGGAATACTAATATTTATCATACAGAATTCAAAAGCAGAAAGTGGAGGCAAGTCACAGATTACTTGGGATAACCCTAAAGAATTAGAAGGCTATATTCAGAAACTCCAAAATGCTGCTGAACGACTTGCCACTGAAAATAGAAAACTGAGGAAATGGCACACTACTTTTTGTGAAAAGGTATTCTATTTATAAACTTTGTCAAATGATATGCATAATATTGAATAAAGTAATTAGGGTACACTTTTATATTTTTCTTTTGATGTAATTAAAGACTGAAAGTTGAACAATAGCACAGAGCTATGCTCAGCCCTCACTCAGCTTCTTGGCTGTCATCAGGAGCAAGTCCCGCACAGTATACCTGTCCAAAGCAGAAAGTGGACTGCTTTTGAGTTTTGTAACGTTGTAATATTATTTTCTGTGTCAGGATGTAATCCAGTTTTTCATTTTGCATTTACTTGTGGAGTCTTGATAGTGTCCTCATTTTTTCCTAGTTCTTCATGAACTTGATGCTTTTGAGAGATGAGTTCTTTTGTGGAGTGTGTTTGAGTTTGAGTTTATGTGATATTTTCCCTTGCCCTGTTGGCCACATTACTACTTGAAGTGATGCTTTGCTCTTCTTGGTTCATCATTTGGATAGTAACATGCCATATGGGGTGAGTGGTACTTGGTCATGTGATTAAGGTGGTGAGTACCCTGTCACTGAACAGTTAGAATTTTCCTCATAATCCTCTGAGAGCATTGTGCTTCCATTTCACACAGGTGGTCACTCTTATGAACATTGATCTGCTTCGGCAGCAGCAGCGCTGGAAAGATGGCTTACAAGAATTGAGAACTGGCTTAGCAAGTGTAGCAGCCCAGGTAGAGTGGACTTGACTTTGAAATCCAGCTCTTCAGAAAGTAGATGTGTGACTCCATGAAAAGGCCATAGAAAGCACCCATCTTTTAATCACATTTAAATAGCATAAATCATAGTGAAGTTGCATTAACAATATAAGAATACGTTTTTATTTGTCCTACAGGATGTTAAATCCTGTAGTTTAGTTTCCTGACTTGCTGTTTAAGTTTTTATCATTTTTTAATCTTTTTTTTACAGATTTTAATGTGTAGAATGCAAAGTTAAGTTTAGCTATGAATACAGTGATTGAAATAACTTCAGGAGTTTTTTATTTTGAAGGGCACAGAGTTTCATATTGATTTAGGGTATGATATGGAAAGAGGGAGCACAGACTGCCACCTGGTCAGTGACAGGTGAGAGCTGGCTCTCAGTTCAGTATGAGTTAACTGCTTTACATAGTTTTTAGTTTTTAGAATTTTAAGAAAAAAAAGTTCTTGAATTGATATATTTATGCCTATATGTAAGCAAACAAACAAAAATCCCAACAAACAAACAAAAAATGTCCTGAGCTTTTTTTTTTTTTTGGTCTTTTTGAGACAGGGTCTCCCTGTAGCCCCAGCTGTCCTGGAACTCGCTTTGTAGACCAGGCTGGCCTTGAACTCACAAAGATCCACCTGCCTCTGCCTCCCCAGTGCTAGGATTAAAGGTGTGCACCACCATGCCCAGCAACTTCTTACATTTTTAAATACTCAGTGGATTGTTTAGGACATAGGAAAGGAAGAGTAACAGTTTTTATTTTTATTTTTATTTTTTGAGCATTTTGAAAAGGCATAAAGAATTAGCAAAATAAACCATGATGTTTTTTCATTATAAAACCAGGTTGAGGGGGAAAGATCTCAGTAAGTACATTGACTGGTCTTGCAGGGGACCTGGGTTCAGTTCCGAGCACCCACATGGTGGCTACCAGCCATCTATAACTCCAGTTCCAGGGGATCGATGATCTCTGCTCACCAGTGGACATTGTATGACATAGATATACTTACATATGGGCATTGCATGACACAGGTACACTAACATACATGCCAGCAATACACATATGCACAAAAAAGCCAGGTCGAATCATAAACTGCATGTAATGTTGGCTTGAAGTTTAAGTCTTAGGGAATACTCTCATGTGATATCTGTGTGAGATGAATTTCATGTTTTAGGGTGAATAAGCCTCCTTAGTAAAAGTGGCAGTTAGGAGTTACATACTTTAAGATATTTAAAATGATATTTAACGTAGTATGTGTTGTTTATGTGGCTTGAAAGTAGCAAATGAAAAAAAAAAACAAACTCTTCTACTACCTGGGTTTTAAATTACAAACATGAACATGACCCATTAGGGATTCCAAGCCAGCGACATGCATGCGTGGAGGCAGCACTGGAACCACCAGCTCTACAAGGCCCTGGAGCACCAGTATCAGATGGGCCTCGAAGCGCTGAACGAGAATTTGCCAGAAATAAATATAGACTTAATTTACAAGTAAGTTAAACCTCAATTTATTTTTCTGTTTATAATTTTCTCATCATTTATATTTGAAGCTGAGATATATAATTAAAAATGTATAACATGCCATTTATATTGTCTTTCAGACAGGGGCGGTTGCAGTTTAGGCCACCTTTTGAAGAAATCCGGGCTAAATATTACAGAGAAATGAAGAGGTTCATTGGCATTCCCAATCAGTTCAAGGGTGTGGGCGAGGCAGGAGATGAGTCTATATTCTCTATTATGATTGATAGAAATGCAAGCGGATTTCTGACTATTTACAGCAAAGCAGAAGATCTGTTTAGAAGATTGTCAGCTGTTTTACACCAACATAAGGTATAGAATGTGAATTTCTACCATCTGTCATAAATTTCACTTGATTTACCAAATCACTTATACATATCAATAATTTCCTTTAGGTGGATTAAAATTAAAATATGGCAAACCAGAAAGCCAGATTTATGGATTCTTAACAATTTCATACAACAAAGGAAACAAGTGATAATAAATTTTTGTCTTAATTTTATGAAGCGTGAGGGATAATTAAAAATATTTATTTACATTTATGTGTGTGTTTACCTGTCTTTAAGTATATGCACTATGTCCTTTCCTGTTGCCTGAAAAGGCCACAAGAGGGCATCAGATCTGCTGGAACTGGAATTAGAGTTGTAAGCTACCTTGAGAGTGCTTGGAACTGAACCTGGGCCCCTTCAAGAGCATCAAGCACTTTTACTCACTGAGCCATTTCTCCAGACCCAGATTTTTTTCTTTCTTTTTTTGATTTATTTATTTTTATTTTATGTGTATGGATGTATTGCTTGCATATGTAAGTGCACCCTTGTTATGCAATGCCTGCGGAGGACAGAAGAGCATGTTGGATCCCGTGGAACTAGGGTAATGGACAGTTAGCTGCCACATGGGTGCTGGGATTTGAATGCAGGTCTTCTGCAAAAACAGCCAGTGCTCTTAACTGCTGAGCTTATCTTTCTAGCTCCTGTTTTTTTTTTTTTTTTTTTTTTTGTTTTAATTACTATATTAACTTGGAATGTAACATGATGCATCAATTTTTAATTCTACTGAAGAAAATATATTATGAGGGAAAGCACTCAAATGCTTATTTAATTCAGCTGATGTGAAACCTGCCCACCACTGGTATGTGATCTGAGAGATCTGTTGTCCTAGAATGTGCCTGGGTTGTGTAGTTAGCTATACATCTCAGGTGTATGGCTTAACCCCTGTCATATGCTGTCTGTCACTGTTCAAAATGTCCTTGTGACATGACATGTTGGTGTGACTCCTTTCTGATTAAGTATACCATATTAGTCAACTCCAATATTAACTCTCATTTCAGTGATCATTTGTGTTTGTGCCCTTGACACATGGCTATAAATTTGTATAATTCTTCAACTCTGTGCATCTGCATTTTACATTTCTAGATTACTGGGTTAAGTCTTGACACTTCCAAATATGTAATTTGTCCTGAGTGTTGGTTTTATAAAAGTGATCCTATCCTTAATTTTAAAAAACATATTTAATTTGAAAAGATAATCTAAAAAAGTGTTAATTTTCTCCTTTAAAATTTTATTATTGCTGGGCATGGTGGCGCATGCCTTTAATCCTAGCACTTGTGAGGCAGAGGCAGGCGGATCTTTGTGAGTTCAAGGCCAGCCTGGTCTACAGAGTGAGTTCCAGGCCAGCTGGGGCTACAGGGAGATCCTGTCTCGAAAAGACCAAAAAAAATTTATTATTACCATATATTAATATTAAACCTGCAGATCCTCCCTCCCTCCCTCCCTTTCTTATTTCTTTTCTTCCTTCCTCTTTTGATGCTTTGTCTCACTATGTAGCCCAGGTTGTCTTCATATTTACTATGTTGGCCTCAAACCCATGATCCTCTGGTGCTAGCCTCCAGAGTAGTGGAATTATAGGTGCATACTGTCATGCTTGGTTTAAGTCATTTCCCCCCATAGTTACTCTTTTGATTAGGCAATAATAATTATGATTACTTACTTAAATTGACATTTATTTGAATATTTGACATTTTCTTCATTTTGTTGGTCTTAATAGATGAACACTAATCTTTTAGTCAGTTTATTAGTTCTATTACTTTAATGTGTTTTTCATTCTTTAAATAGGAGTGGATTGTAATTGGACAAGTTGATATGGAGGCTCTGGTTGAAAAGCATCTTTTTACTGTAAATGACTGGGAGAAAAACTTTAAAGCATTGAAAATAAAAGGGAAAGAAGTTGAACGGCTGCCCAGGTATTAGAGGTTAATGTGTTGGTAAAAGTATTCTCTACTTAGCAATTATACAGTCAACTGCTTTCCTGCCGTGGATCTCAGCTGAAACATTTGAAGTTCTGTCTAGACAGGACATCGCACAGAATGCAGGAAGTCTCCCTTCTACTGTCTGCTGGGTGAGATCTAGTAGGTAGATAGATGGGGTAAAAGACTTCTGTTCAGCTCTGAAATCAGAAGCTAATATTTCATACTTATCAAGACAGTTGAACTATTCAAAAGCTAATGGTGAGCTCATACTGGAGAATAGAAAACAAATGGTATTGATTTCTGGTTCCCTTGAGAATGCCGTGGGAGACAAATAACATGGTGCTACATCTAAATACTGCTGTAAGTAGGGCTCAGGCCTCTGCAGGGAATCTCATAACCTAACATGGTGGGGATAATGTGCCCATTGCTATTTGAAATCTCTGCCAATGGAGCTAGTCTTGATATTTAATTCCCTGAAAAGAGCGAATATATCATTTATGAACACAGCATCTTTTTATTGACTGATTTATTCTTTCAGCATTTGGTGAACATTTATAGCATGCAGACCTTTATATTATATAAGCATAGAATGAAGAGGAGGGGTGAGCTCAGTTGCTGACTAGGCAGTCCAGTAGGACAGGTGATTTTAATGAGGAAGTCAGCATTGGTGAGTGGGCTCTGAACCCACATGGCTCTTAGGACTGCATGACTTTGACTCTCATTCAAATAATGAATCTCACTTTCTTCAGCTTTAGAAATACTTCCAAGGAAAGACATTATCGAATACTTTTAAGAGTTAGTGAATGAGCCAGGCGTGGTGGCACACGCCTTTAATCCTAGCACTTGGGAGGCAGAGGCAGGCGGATCTCTGTGAGTTCAAGGCCAGCCTGGTCTACAAAGTGAGTTCCAGGCCAGCTGAGACTAAAGGGAGACCCTGTCTCAAAAAGAAAAAAAAAAAAAGAGTTAGCGAGTAATTTGCATTTACGTTGTTGGGAAGGGTATATCTTTAGTAATTGTTAGTAGCTTTTAACTGTTAATACCAGACAGAATATACTTGGTGAACTAGATGTGAGGAATCAGAGGATGATGTCACCACCTATTTGGGATAAAAACAGGGATAATTAACTAGAATTTTGACAGGAAGGGATGAGAATGTAGGTTTAGAGAAGGAAGTTTGCTTACAGTTTTTCTGTCATTTAAGTTTCTGTCTAATTTTGTGGTATAAGGATAGAAGCCAGCACCTGGCACTTGATAGCAGATGCTCTACCACTGATTTCCATTCCCAGCCCTTTGAATTTTTTAAATTTTCAGACAGGATTTCACTAAATTGTACAGGCTGGCCTGGAACTTGGTACACTCCTGTCTTACCTTCCAGAGTAGCAGAGCTTTTAACCAGTGCCGACAGCACCATTGAATTAATGCTTTGTTAGGGATTAGAAGAGGTGAGCTATATCTATCTATCTATCTATCTATCTATCTATCTATCTATCTATCTATCTATCTATCTATCTATCTGTCTGTATGTATATGGAGTCTTAAATTCTTAAATAGGACATTTGGATTTTACTTATTATAGGGTGGTTAGCTTTTCAAGGTACAGGAGCACTCCAGTATCAAAGCTGTGCATTCAGAAGGTCAGTCAGGAGCTGAGCTATGTGGGGAAAAGAGATTCTGCATGCAGATGAGGTGTTCTTCCAGTCATCCAGAGGATCACTGATAATTCAGTTGCTGGTACTCTAAACTCTAAAAAGGCAGGTCCTTTTTATGAGACAGAATCTTGTTATGTAGACTAGGCTGGCCTCAGATCCAGGGTCCTCCTATCCTCCTTCTGAGGGCTGTGGATACAGGTGTGCACCAACCTTCCTTTCTGGAAATAGAAGAAATGAAGGGTTCTATCCATTGGAGGAAGATGAGGGGCAAGGAATAAGGAGGAAAATGACTTGAGAGTTTGAGGATTTCAGCTTGGGTGGTAAATATTACTATTGTGAAGTAAGGGATGGTGCTTTGGTAGTGCTCACCGATAGGCCTTCCTGTCCTCCGGGACTTCCTGGGACTCCACTTTCCTCCCATCTATATTGTTTCCTGACGGCTTGGGAGTTTCTGTTGCTACCGCTGCTCCTTGTTTCTTATTTTTTTATTAATTTTTTAAAGATATTCTTTATTATTATTATTTTTTATGTGTTTGAGTGTACTGTCTGCATGTAGTTTAGTGCACCCGTGTCACGCAATGCCGTGGAGGTCAGAAGAGGGGGTCGGATTCCCCTGGAACTGGAGTTAAAGACAATTCTTAGCTGCCATGTGGGTGCTGGGAATCGAAGCCAGGTCCTCTGCAAGAGCAGTCAGTGCTCTTAACCGCTGAGCCATCTCTCCAGCCCCTGTTCCTTACTATAGACATGGTACTTCATGTTTCTTGGTGAATCCCTGTCCTACACTTTTTTGTTCTTTTGCTATTACTAAAAATGAGCTTGCTTTCTTTCATCCATAGAAACACACACACACACACACACACACACACACACATACACACACACACACACACTTCTTTTTGTTGGTGCTTAGATGAAGGACCCTGTTAGATGAGAAAAAAACACATTCTCGTGCTGGATACTTTAGTGTTAACTTGACCTACCTGGGTGGAGGGAATCTCAATTGGGGAATTGCCTCTATTGGACTGGCCTGGGCCACGTCTGTGTGATATTTTCTTAATTGTTGAATGACGTTGGAGGGCCAAGCCCACCGTGGATGGTGCAATTCTGGGCAGGTGGTCCTGTATTGTATAAGAAAGCAGGTTGAGCATGGGCAAGGGGAGGAAGCCAGTAAGCCTTGTTCCTCCATGGCCTGTGCTTCAGGTCTTCCTCCAGGCTCCTGCCCTGAGTTCCTATGCTGGGCTCCCTCAGTGATGAGCTGTGACCTGGGAGATGAGAGCCATATAAACCCTTTCCTCCCCAAGTTGGTTTTGGTCAGTGTTTTGTCACAGCAATGGAAGACAAACTAGAACACTTATATTTTGATAGTGTAGTAAGGAAATAATTTTTTGAGTAGGGAGTCTTGTAAGACAATGGCATATCTTTTCATTCTGTGGTTGATTGGAACCTTGGTAATACTACTATTTTCAAATGAAAGTTGAGTGGCAATCTTGTCTATAACATTTCTGTAATCATTGATTAAAGCTTGTTTGCTATAACTTTATGCTTTCTAAAAAATCACTACTCATTTATAAAAAATGAGAAATCATGAATTTTTAATGTAAGGATTTGAGAAGTCATTTAGCTTCTTGGTCAGATAAATTGGTTCTTAGATTTTTTGGTGGTCAAGAACTGTAATTTAAACTTCTCCAACTAGTAAGTGAGTGAGAGTAAATGAATACAACTTTAATAGAAAACCATATTGTAGTTACAGTTTTGTGAATACTTAGCACATTAGCTTGCTTTCTAAGCATCCCACTTGGCTATATGCTTTGGAAGTGACAAGGTATTTTCTGAATAATATTTTTGATGAAAATTTCTAGATTTTTTTCAACTTTGTATAATTTAAAATAAAAGTGAAAATTTGCTTGTGGGTGAATCTAATTTTATTTGTTGAATACCATAGTTTGGCATTGAGAATACCATGCAAAGAAGTAATCTTAAAGCATTATGCCTTTTTTTTTCTGATTAAGATAGTATGTTTGTCTCATAAGCTATTCAAAATAGCAAAAAGAAACAACTATTCTTAATATTTGATGTTTCTGACTTACTGTATTGTATGAGTCAATTTTCCATTGCCATATAAATGCCCAGGTCTAGGAAATATACAAAGAAAGAGTTTAATTAAGTTGTAATTTCAGTGGCTCTGGAGCAGGCTGCTGACATTGGCTGAGCTTTGGTGAGGACTTGGCATCACTGTGCAGGAGTATGGGCGCTCCTGCAGGCAGGAGCCAAGAGGAGCCAGAGAGATGCCAGGGCCAGCCTTCTCCTCTAGAATGGCCCTTTGTCTTGAGAACTCACTCATTTCATGAGAACCCTAGGACTCCTTTCCTGAGTAGTATCCTCCAGTGATAATCACCTGCCACTAAGCCCCACCTCTTAAAGGTCCATCACCTCCTCTATTGTTGCATTGATAACAAGCTTGGAACACAGGGACTTTGGGGTATAAACTTTATTCATACCATTGCATATACACACAGAAAGTTTAAATCAGACTGTAACCTAGTTTTGTTTAAAATGATTTCTTGAACATTTTGCAATGTTTTATATGTCAAAAGTCTGATTTTAATTATATGAACATTTACTGATTTAGTTATTTCTGTAGTTAGCTTGTTTTTAAGTTTTTACTCTTAATACTTTGATGAAATATTAGCATCTGGCTTGAACATTTTCTTAGGGCAGGGCTGGTGACACATATCAAAACCTGGAACCTGGTACACTCCTGTCTTGCCTTCCAGAGTAGCAGAGCTTTTAACCAGTGCCGACAGCACCATCTTTGAGAAAGATATATCTATTTTAAAGTTTTAAGGTGTGTAGATTGTTCTTCACAAAGCTAGAGTTTTTCTTATCTATCATCTATCTATCATCTATTTATTTTTTGAGACAGCATCTTATGTAAGCCAGACTGGCCTTTACCTCACTTTGTAAAAATGAAGATGACCTTGACCCTCCTGCTTCCCTTCTAGGTACTGGTTACAGGAGAGCCGCTGAGCCTGACTTAGTTTGCATTCTCCTGTACTCTACTAACAGTCCTAAGAGTTCTTTTTGCATATGAACTGAAGATACAAATTAGCTACTTACTACATTTTTGCCAATTTTATAGGTGTAAAATAGTATCTTATTTTATTGTTTGTTCTGTTAATAATCCATGCCGCTTTTCTATCTATATTTGTTTTCCTTCTTATCATTGTTTGTATTTTGGGTATAGGGTAATGAGTTTACTTTATAAATATTAAGCACTCATGTTATATACTGTAACAAATTAGAATTCACAATTATTGAAATATATTCTGTTGCTTCTATCATTTATAATTTTTAAGATGAATACATTGAATGATTAAAATTACTGCTTTATGTCAGGTCTGGTGGTACATGCTGTAATCCCAGAACTCAGAAGGTGAGTGAGGAGGTTTGAGGTCAGCCTGGGCTGTATAGGGAGTATACCAAAACAATCAAAGAAAATAAATCAGTGGATTAGACTAATTCAATGAAAAAGCACCAAGTTTTAATTCAAGATTTCCCTGAGTTAAGTCTATTATAAATTTGCTTAACGATCATAGTTGTACTTTTGACTGACAGTTTGAAATATGTTATACAAATCATTGTCATAAATGAGAATTTCTTTTGTTTTTTTCTATCAAATGTTCCATTGGCCTTTTTCAGTGCTGTCAAGGTGGACTGTTTAAACATCAACTGCAGCCCTGTGAAGACTGTGATTGATGACCTCATCCAGAAGCTGTTTGACCTTCTGGTTCTTTCACTGAAGAAGTCCATCCAAAGTAAGGACCTTTGGTTTCCACCTTCCTTTTGTGTACAAAGCCATGTACATGTGTATTTATAATTGTAAAATGTAAACCTTAATTAAAAATTAAAATTGAGCTAGAATATCTTATTTACTAAAATTTTGCTTAAAATGAGAATTTTAAGAAAGCAGGAAGCCGGGCTGGAGAGAGCCTAGTGGTTAAGAGCGCCGACTGCTCTTGCAGAGGACCCGGGTTCGATCCCCAGCACCTACATGGCGGCTGAGAACCGTCTATAACTCCATTTCCAGGAGAACTCCAGTTCCAGGGGAATCTGAGACCCTCTTCTGACCTCTGTGGCATTGCACGACACGGGTGCACAGACCTACATGCAGATAGTACATTCATACACATAAAAAATAAATATCGGATCTTAGTGAGTTCAAGGCCAGCCTGGTCTACAGAGTGAGTTCCAGGCCAGCTGGGACTACAGGGAGACCCTGTCTTGAAAAGACCAAAAAAACAAAAAAAAAAAAAAAAAAAAAAAAAAAAGAAAATTAAAATAAAAAAAAAGAAAGCAGGAAGCCAAAAAAAAAGAAAAAGAAAGCAGGAAGCCGAGTGTGGTGGTGAACACCTTTAATCCCAGCATTTGGGAGGCAGAGGCAGGCCAATTTCTCTGAATTCAGGGTCAGCCTGGTCTATATTTATAGCAAGTTCCAGGCCAGCTGGACTTACAGGGAGACCCTGTCTCAAAAAGACAAAGAAAAAAAAAAGTCCTCCTTCATCCTTAAGAAATTAAGGATGAAATTTTTAAGAGGTGTCTATTTGGAGTATAAGCTGGTATTAGTTTGTTGCACGTGTTGCTGAGAAAGATACATGATTCTGGCATAATATATTTCTTCTTCTTTTTTTTTTGGTCTTTTTTTGAGACAGGGAATGTATTTCTTCTTATGCAAGTGATAAGTTGAGTTGTTTTAACCATGTTTAGAAGCCTGGGAAGGTTTCTCACTGTTAGTAACAATAACTAAGAATGAATATATTTACATTTTTTTTCAAGCAATTTTAAGTACATGAAAAAACAGTTAAGCTGGGCGTGGTAGCGCACGCCTTTAATCCTAGCAATTGGGAGGCAGAGGCAGGTGGATCTTTGTGAGTTCAAGGCCAGCTTGGTCTAGAGCTACAGGGAGACCCTGTCTCTAAAAGACAGAAAAGAAAAGAAAAGAAAGAAACGAAAAGAAAAGAAAAGAAAAGAAAAGAAAAGAAAAAAAGAAAAGCGGTTAAACCATCATGGCAAGAAATCAGTTTCATTCTGCATTTCAATATTTTGTTAAATAAAAGCAAATGATAATTTAGATTTCAACATATTTTATGTAGTGATTACTTCTAACATTCCTTGACGTAGCAGTTATGTAACTAAGTATGTGTTTGATAATAACAGTGTCTTCTATTCCATTGTAACCTATTTCAGCTCATATACATGAAATTGATACATTTGTTACTGAGGCAATGAAAATCTTAACAGTTATACCTCAGTCTGTGGAAGAAGTAGGTAATGCAAATTTACAATATGTTAACCTGCAGGAAAAGAAGCCAGAGGTGAGAATCATAAATCAAAGTAATTATTATTATTATATTTATTATTAAGTTACTGTGTAGAGATGTTTAAGTATTTTATATGATTATTTAGATTTATATAATCTCAACCTTATGAAGAGGTCCATTCAGTGAAGTTCAGCTAGTCAGCACACATTTGCATTCTTGCTATGTTGTTATAATGAAACAGTAACAGTAATGCTTTGGATTATTTTTAGAGGTATTTGAAGTCTGTTTGATGATGTGATATATCAAGTAATAGTAAATAAATTTAAGTAATTCATGCTGTTATCTTCAGAATTAGAATCTAATGTGATAAATATGAAGTTAGAGCTGAATTATGAACAGGTACAAAATGGAAGAGCTCATAACTGAAGATGAGTGGTAATGATTCCTAAAAGCAGAAACCAGAAGAGGAGAGCCCAGAATAAGCAAGGACTTTATTGAGAGATTTTGGTTTATGTTTATCAGGAAAATTAGTCTATAGTTTTCTTTTTTCTTCCTGTGTTTGTCTGGTTTTGGTGTGAGACTTATTACTTTATTTTTGAGATGGGGTCACATGCAGTCTGTCCACAGTGGCCTTGGGCTTACCATGTAGTGGAGTAGTGCTTGGGCTCATATGTAATGGAGTAGTAGGTCCTTGGGCTCATGTGTAGTGGAGTAGTAGGTCCTTAGGCTCATGTGTAGTGGAGTAGTAGGTCTTTGGGCTCATGTGTAGTGGAGTAGTAGGTCCTTAGGCTCATGTGTAATGGAGTAGTAGGTCTTTGGGCTCATGTGTAGTGGAGTAGGTCCTTGGGCTCATGTGTAGTGGAGTAGTAGGTCCTTGGGCTTAAGTGTAGTGGAGTAGTAGGTCCTTGGGCTCATGTGTAGTGGAGTAGTAGGTCCTTGGGCTCATGTGTAGTGGAGTAGTAGGTCCTTGGGCTCATGTGTAGGGGAGTAGTAGGTCCTTGGGTTCATGTGTAGTGGAGTAGTAGGTCCTTGGGCTCATGTGTAGTGGAGTAGTAGGTCCTTGGGCTCATGTGTAGTGGAGTAGTAGGTCCTTGGGCTCATGTGTAGTGGAGTAGTAGGTCCTTGGGCTCATGTGTAGTGGAGTAGTAGGTCCTTGGGCTCATGTGTAGTGGAGTAGTAGGTCCTTGGGCTCATGTGTAGTGGAGTAGTAGGTCCTTGGGCTCATGTGTAGTGGAGTAGTAGGTCCTTGGGCTCATGTGTAGTGGAGTAGTAGGTCCTTGGGCTCATGTGTAGTGGAGTAGTAGGTCCTTGGGCTCATGTGTAGTGGAGTAGTAGGTCCTTGGGCTCATGTGTAGTGGAGTAGTAGGTCCTTGGGCTCATGTGTAGTGGAGTAGTAGGTCCTTGGGCTCATGTGTAGTGGAGTAGTAGGTCCTTGGGCTCATGTGTAGTGGAGTAGTAGGTCCTTGGGCTCATGTGTAGTGGAGTAGTCCTTGGGCTCATGTGTAGTGGAGTAGTCCTTGGGCTCATGTGTAGTGGAGTAGTAGGTCCTTGGGCTCATGTGTAGTGGAGTAGGTCCTTGGGCTCATGTGTAGTGGAGTAGTCCTTGGGCTCATGTGTAGTGGAGTAGTCCTTGGGCTCATGTGTAGTGGAGTAGTAGGTCCTTGGGCTCATGTGTAGTGGAGTAGGTCCTTGGGCTCATGTGTAGTGGAGTAGTCCTTGGGCTCATGTGTAGTGGAGTAGTCCTTGGGCTCATGTGTAGTGGAGTAGTAGGTCCTTGGGCTCATGTGTAGTGGAGTAGGTCCTTGGGCTCATGTGTAGTGGAGTAGTCCTTGGGCTCATGTGTAGTGGAGTAGTCCTTGGGCTCATGTGTAGTGGAGTAGTCCTTGGGCTCATGTGTAGTGGAGTAGTCCTTGGGCTCATGTGTAGTGGAGTAGTCCTTGGGCTCATGTGTAGTGGAGTAGTCCTTGGGCTCATGTGTAGTGGAGTGGTCCTTGGGCTCATGTGTAGTGGAGTAGGTCCCTGGGCTCATGTGTAGTGGAGTAGTAGGTCCCTGGGCTCATGTGTAGTGGAGTAGGTCCTTGGGCTCATGTGTAGTGGAGTGGTCCTTGGGCTCATGTGTAGTGGAGTAGTCCTTGGGCTCATGTGTAGTGGAGTAGTCCTTGGGCTCATGTGTAGTGGAGTAGTCCTTGGGCTCATGTGTAGTGGAGTAGTCCTTGGGCTCATGTGTAGTGGAGTAGTCCTTGGGCTCATGTGTAGTGGAGTAGGTCCCTGGGCTCATGTGTAGTGGAGTAGGTCCTTGGGCTCATGTGTAGTGGAGTAGGTCCCTGGGCTCATGTGTAGTGGAGTAGTAGGTCCCTGGGCTCATGTGTAGTGGAGTAGGTCTTTGGGCTCATGTGTAGTCGAGTAGTCCTTGGGCTCATGTGTAGTGGAGTAGTCCTTGGGCTCATGTGTAGTGGAGTAGTCCTTGGGCTCATGTGTAGTGGAGTAGGTCATTGGGCTCCTGTGTAGTGGAGTAGTCCTTGGGCTCACCATGTCTTGCAGTGGTCCTTGAGCTTCTCATCTCCCAACTGCACCTCCCTGTTTTGCTTTTCCACCCTTTTAACTTCCTATGTTAGAGTGCTTTTAACTTAATAGTGAGCATCAGAAATCTTACATCTAGGAATATAATAGATTATTTTAAAGCAAAAAATTAAAATAAATTTTATTAGTTTTTTAAAATAAAAAGCAAAATTTGAAATAACACTTAGAGTAATGAAATCTTGAATGATTTGATAAAATGATGTATTACTTTTTTTTAAACCTTCAGATTTTGCCCTTGTTTCAAGAAGCTGAAGGTAAAAACAGACTTTTACGAACTGTGGCAGGCAGAGGGTTGGAAATGATTAGTCATCTGAAAGCCAAGTGGGACAAATTCGAGTTAATGATGGAAAGTCACCAACTTATGATTAAAGATCAGGTAAGGACCTCTTAGTCATTTGAAATGGAAATAGTTTGTTCTCCCTTAAACTTTGCCTGTATTTATTTCAAAATAGCTCCACTTTGAGTTTAATGTTGCTATTAAAATTGACTTCCCTCAGCTTTTTTTTAATAACCTTTTAATACTGTTTATTATAAATTGTGATTATTTTATATGGCATGTCTTTACTTCTTATGATACCAAGAAGAAAAATGTCTTTTTAGAATTTCTTATTTTTGGCTGTATGAGTAAATTTCTTGTTTGTACTGAATGTACTTTATTTTGAGTTTGATATTCGGGTTCTATTTTTAATTTCTAAGTTTAATAATACCTGAGTTGATTTTTCTAATGGGGACCCCATAATTATGGTGGGAGTTTCTCCCTCACGTCACTTGCAAGCTACAACGATGCCTCTCTGTGCTGTAATTTTGTCTAAGGCCCATGATTCTTCAGTTTAATTTTCTGCCACCTCTGAGGCGTTGCCTGGGTGGTTGACTGCCACATCCCCTTGCTGCTCTGTTCGGAGAGGGAAGAGGAAAAGGAGAGGGACTCCTAGGTATTGTACACATCCATCGCACTCATACATTGTTGACCTGAGGTTAGTCTTATAACCCACAGCTGCAAGACAACAGGGGGATAAAGTCCCTAAGTAAGCATTTATACTTAGGTGAAGAACCAGCACTCTGTGAATTTTTATGATGTCACTTTTGTCGATAATTGTAGGGATGCTGTTCAATTGAAAGAATGAATTGTTTAATGTTGATGGCTGACAAATACTTCTTGGTACTGTAAATTTATATTCTAATGTGTGTTACTAGATTACTGTAGTTAAAATCAACAAGATAAAAACGTTTCCACATTGATATTTTTGTCACTTTTGAACAAAAATACGGGAAATGAAAACAGATTTTTCTCTGCACTCAGCAGTTTAAACTCTTTTGACTTGTAGATTGAAGTGATGAAAGGAAATGTTAAGTCGCATCTTCAGATCTATTATCAAGAATTGGAAAAATTTAAAGCTCGTTGGGACCAGCTGAAGCCTGGTGATGACATTATTGAAACTGGCCACCCGGATACTCTTGATCAAAGTGCAAAATCTATAAAGGAGAAAAAAATCGAGTTTGATGACCTTGAAGCCATAAGAGAAAAATTAGTGTATGTTCTTTAAAAGTTATGATATTTACAATTAATTAATTTATTAATGTATGTTTTTGAGATGTCAGCCCTGGCTGGCCTAGAACTTGCTATGTAGACCAGGCTGACCTTGATCTCACAAAGATCTGCCTGCTTCTGCCTTCCTAGTATACCACCATACCCAGCAACTCTAGAAATTTTTATACTACACAGAATGTTACTGCTTTCTTAGGAGCTGTGGTTGGTCTGTATATGCATATTAAGATAAATTGCCAAAAAGGACTTGAGATAGGTTAGAACATTAAATTTGCTTACAGGTTAAATTAAGACTTTGAAATATTTATTGTTTTTGATCTCATCCTATTTAAAATGGAACACTCAAGTTTAGAAAAATACTGGTAATGCCTCTCTCAAAAAACCAAACCAAACCAAAACAACAACAAGAACCAAATGGAACTAGGGGCCAGGGAGATGGATCCACTGTGGGTAAGAACACTTGCTGTGCAAGCCTAAGGAACGTGAGTGCAGAAAGCCTCAGCACACAGAAAGGCAGGGTGTGGCCTCCACTTGGAATCCTAGTGCTGAGGGCCTGGAGATGGGAGGGTCCCAGCTAGCCAGCCCAGTGAAGAATGACACACTCCAAGTTCTGTGAGACACCCTGTCTCAGGAAAATAGGTGGAGAGTGATAGAGGAGGCTGCCTGAAGTCCCCTGCTGGTCACACACACGCACAGACACACAGACACAGACACACACACACACACACACACACACACACACACACACACACACTATCTAGTAAAATAACTAATAAGTCATAGAGGTAGGCTGTCTTGCTGGGTTACCTTATTTTGATTCATTTTTATTTTATGTATGTTAATGTCTACCTGCTTGTTTGTAAGTTTACTTATGCATGCAATGCCTGTGGAGACCAGAAGAGGGCATCAGAACTCCTGGAACTGGAGTTATAGCAGCCAGTGCTCTTAATGACTAAACCATCTCTCTAGTCCCTTGCTGGTTTATCTTAGCCATCACACTAAGTATTAGATTTGAGTGAACACTGTTTTATTTTGTCTTTGTGAGTAAATGTACTCCTAATTCCAATTAGATGCAGAATTTCTTGTATTGACTTGAGAAAACTGTTCTCCAGAATAGTCCATAGATTTATAAAATGTAAAACATTCCTATATGTGTACATAAAAATGCCCTCTTTTCCATGCTGACATCTCTGTATTTGCCCATTCCATGAGCAAGGTGAAATTCTCACATGAAGTAGTCAGTGTTCTCATGTCTCAGCTGGGAACAGTATATACCAGAATTTGGTTGAGTAAATTGATACCTCACTGTTTCTCTCTATAAATTCCATGTTTTCCTGTTTCTTCCCATAGTGATGACTGCCATCATTTTGGACTAGAGGAACCTAACTTCTCCCTGGCATACAGCATTTCTAAGGACATTGAGAGCTGTGCACAGATTTGGGCCCTTTATGAAGACTTCCAGCAAGGATTTCAGGAAATGGCCAGTGAAGAGTGGATTACTTTTCGGTTTGATTCTAAAGCTATATTTAGATGCTTATTTATAACTTGGTCCTTTTTGAGGAGTGTGTACTTTAGTATGTGTTCTTATTTTGTTATAGGACTAAGACCTATATGTTTGAGGATTTCTTGTTGAACTGGCATGACAGATTAAGGAAGATTGAAGAGCATTCAGTTATGACAGTGAAACTGCAGTCAGAGGTTGACAGATACAAAGTAAGCTGTTGTATTACTCTGGTCATTGAAAATGATGTTTGTAGCTCCCATTTATCTTCTTAATAGTTAGTGTCTGAACCATAATTTTAAGATATGTATATTTCGGTTTAGTGATTCCATTATATGTAAAAAGGGAGATAGTATAAACCATACAATGCACAGGTATTCCTGCTACCTTCTAGAAAGAAGTTGGAATGATGTAATTTAAGAGTGTTTGTTTTTGTGTTACTAAGGATTAAGCCTGGGGCCTGTGCCTTAATGAGGGTTAAAGCTAGGGCCAGAGGAGAGCTGTGCCAGCTGAGCTATAGCCCCAGAAGAACTTGCAGTTGATGTTACAAGGCATTTATATATGCTAGGCAGCTGGGGTATATTCCATGTCATGTTTTAAAATACATTAACCTAAAAATGAAATTTGCATGTATTTAAAGCAGTGCTTAATAAAGAGTTTATATAATTCCATTTTAAAATGTGATTGCAAAATTATTAAGTTAACAGTAATTAAAATTTTGAGAGTCCACATGAAGGTAAATACATGATTTGTGTTTGCTCCTTACTTTGCTTTTCTTTCTTTCTCACAGTCTGTGATTCCTATCCTGAAGTACGTGCGAGGGGAGCATCTTTCTCCAGACCACTGGCTTGACCTCTTTCGTCTTCTTGGCCTTCCCAGAGGGACCAGTCTAGAGAAATTGCTGTTTGGTGACCTGCTCCGAGTAGCTGATACAATTGTAGACAAAGCTTCAGAACTTAAAGTAAGATCACCTTTACACATGGGACCTTTGTTAATTCTTAAGAAAAGTCAGAAGTTTTTCTTGTGGTAAAGTAGTAACAGTGTTCTATTGCTCCATTGTTTTTAATTAGTAATACAACTGAATCTGTCAGCACTGTAGAGGAGGCTACAGAAACACTAGACTCCCTTTCTGAAAGAAATTAAAAATAGGGAGTATTAATACTTCCTTTAGAGATGGGAGTCAACTGTACTAAAAAGCTAGCAAGTACAAAAAATTTTAAATCATATGGTATTGTGAATAAAAGCTTGGTGACAAAAAAAAAATTCCAGACAGCTAAACTAATAACAGATGGTTTACTAATAAGGATTATAAAATTTCTCAAGGACTGTAGAGATGGTTCAGTGGTTAAGAGGACTGGCTGCTTTTGCAGACTAGGGTTCTGTTCCAGCACCCACGTGGAGGCTAACATTGTAACTCCAGTTCCAGGGGATCTGACTCCCCAGTGCATGACACAGGTGCACTTACACACAGACATAACATTCATACACAAAAATAAAAATAAATTAAAAATTAATAAAAGAAAATTTCTCAAGTAAAATGAGAAGCTTTCATGATTTTATCATGAATGGCAGACTTTATATGTTGTGTTCTGGTCATTCATGGTAAAACAGGAAGTTCTTGATGCCCTGCTATTTTATTTCTTATCAAAAATGTAAACCTTTGTGTTTGTCAGTCATCCTAGAGCATTACTGTTAATCTGAAAGGGTATGAAATGATTCTTGCACAAAATAACTCTGATTGTTAGTCACTGTAGATAAAAAGAATTAACAGTAAGATTACCATAGCATTTCTTTAGTTCTTTCTCCCAAGTCCTGGCCTTTTGTAAAACCTTAAGTGAGCCAGGCTAGTTGTGTCTATTGCAGATGCTTGGATTAAGTGAGCCAGGCAAGTTGTGTCTATTGCAGATGCTTGGATTAAGTAAGCCAGGCTAGTTGTGTCTATTGCAGATGCTTGGATTAAGTAAGCCAGGCTAGTTGTGTCTATTGGAGATACTTGGATTAAGTAAACCAGGCTAGTTGTGTCTACTGCAGATGCTTGGATTTTCTGTTCTTTTTTTTCTTTGTGTATTTTTCATTTGTGTGTATGTGTGTGCTGTTATACATATTCGTGTCTGCATGCACATGCATATGGAAGCTAGAGGTTGCTACCACGTGTCCTCTTTTGTTGCTGTCCATATTGATTTTTGAGGTAGTCTTTCCCTAACCCTAGAGCACTGTGACTGAATAGGCTGGCTGACCAGCAAGCCCCAGACGAACCTGTGTCTCCGTCCCTAGCACTGGACTGGAAAATACGAGTTGTCATGTCCAGTTTTACCCTGGGTGCTGAGAGTCCAGACTCAGGTTTCACACTTGCAGAGCAAGCACTTTCCCTCTAAACGACCTCCCTATCCCCCTGCTTTTCTTTATATGTAGGAAAAGCATAAGGCATGTATATACTTACATCAGGTGAACATGAATGCTTACTCTTTAATATTCCTTGATATAATAGCCAGTTATTTTCTAGGATTACATATAAGATATCCAGATAAAGTGATATTTTTATATAAGTAGGTGTGTGTGTGTGTGTGTAGTTTGTGTTGTTTGTGTAGTGTATGTAGTTTGTGTGTGTGCAGTTTGTATAGTTTGTGTGTGTGTAGTTTGTGTAGTGTGTGTGTGTGTAGTTTGTATAGTGTGTGTGTATGTAGTTTGTATGTGTATGTGTGTGTAGTTTGTGTAGTGTGTGTAGTTTGTGTGTGTGTATGTGTGTGTAGTTTGTGTAGTGTGTGTGTGTGTGTGTAGTTTGTGTGTGTGTGTGGTTTGTGTAGTATGTGTTGTTTTCTCCTCATCAAGGCAGGGACTTATGCAGTCCAGGCTGTGTGTGTGTATAGTTTGTGTGTGTGTGTGTGTGTGTGTGTGTGTGTGTGGTTTGTGTAGTGTGTGTTGTTTTCTCCTCATCAAGGCAGGGACTTATGCAGTCCAAGCTGGCCTCCCACTCACCGTGCTGCTGAAGGTGACTCTCGCCTCCACTTCCCAAGTGCTGGGAATGCAGGAGCATATCACCACAGCCCATTAAAGGATATTTCTTACGGTGTATTTTTGGGATAATTAATTTTGAAATATGAATATTTTATGTTAACTAGGACTTAAATAGTCGAGCACAAGGTGAAGTGACCATAAGAGAAGCATTGCGTGAACTTGACCTGTGGGGAGTTGGAGCAGTGTTCTCACTGACTGATTATGAAGATAGCCAAGGTCGCACTGTCAAGCTGATTAAAGACTGGAAAGATATAGTGAACCAGGTTGGAGATAATCGATGCCTTCTTCAGTCCTTAAAGGATTCTCCATATTATAAAGGTTTTGAAGATAAAGTGTCAGTTTGGGAAAGGAAACTTGCACAGCTTGATGAGTACCTGCAGAACCTAAACCACATTCAGAGGAAATGGGTGTACTTGGAGCCCATTTTTGGCCGTGGAGCATTGCCAAGAGAAGAGACACGCTTCGGCAGAGTTGATGGAGATTTTCGGTCAGTATAACCACGTAGTCATAAACACATAAGACAGACAGCCTTACAGCCTTTTCGCTCATATTGTAGTGCTTATTAGTAGAAGATTTTGCTTTGACTTTCCTGGTGTTCTTTGCAATGTTCAGTCTGTTTTCTAGTGCCTCCTGCAGTGCTGTTTTGTTTTGTCTTTTAAATCTTTCAAGCATTTTTGTTTTGAACCGTATTGGTCTAGTCTGGTCTTCTCTAATCTCTCTCTCACTTGCTCTCTCTCTCTCTCTCTCTCTCACTATCTCTCTCACTTGCTCTCTCTTTCTCTCACTATCTCTCTCTCTTGTTCTTGCTCTCTCATGCACACTCATTCTAGTCCTAGTTCCTGTATGATAGGGAGTCCCTTAAGGACTGAAGGAGGCCTCTAACATTTTCACTAGTGGAATCACTTCTTTTCTATCTGCTGAGATTGTTTCTCCTACATGTACATCCCATAGTTCTCTGAGCTTCAAATCTGCCAAACATCCTTGGGAACAGGTCAGAACTGAATTCTGCAGCCCCCCTGGCCAGCCCCTTCACCAGTGTTTTTGCTTTCCTGATTCCTGTCGCAGTAAGTGCTACCAAATAATTGCCAACTGCAGGACTTAAACCTATTCCATTTGCTGTTAATACCCAATTAAACTGACTCAAATCAAGAAAGCAAAAGCCATTGACCACATTTTCCTCAGGTGACCTTTCCTTTTTCTATCCCTTAACTGTCAACTATAAAAATAACTCCCGACTCTCCCTCGTGTCCCCTGGTCACTCTATGAGCACTAGCAGCCGGAAGGGATCTCCCTTCATGGTCTCTCAGCACTCACAGCTTCATGTCAGTACTCTACCCTACTGCCAGGCCTTGCGCAGACTCTGCCACCTTTCTTTTAACTAAGATAAAAATATGTTTCTCATTGCAACATTTTGTCTACAATGTTCCCAATCTGAAATAAATTCTCTCACAGACATCATCATTATACCACATACTTAGGTGAATTCTACCAACTGTCACACTGGATTTACTGTAATTGTCAACTTACTAATACATCTTTGCCATAACTGAAAATCCTCTGAGTGTATGGACTATATATTTACCTAAGGCCTAATGTTATGCCTGACAGACAATTACAACTCGGTATTTACTGATTCCTGTCTTTGATATCTTCCACTTTCTCCAAATCCAAGTCACTTGTTAACAGATTTCTAACTTAATATGTAATATGTCTCCTTCCTTTAAAGTCTGTTTTTCTAATTTTATACTGTAACTTTGTCACGTGGCTGATACATTATCCTGCTGACTTGCTCTTTGAAGTTTTTCATACAGTAGCAAGGCATTTAGAAGTGATTATTAATTTTTAATTTTACTTCTGTAAGTAAATTTTTCTATGTATGGTGTCCCAGTACAGTAGGGAGAAAGCATGGTTCTCCCATGGTCATTTCTCCAGCCTCTGGCCCTGCTCTCCTGACACTAGTAATGCTGGCCTGCAATCCCTTAGGCAGCTTTAGCTCTTTACCATGATTCTAGCTGGAAGCTCTTTAGCTCTTTACCATGATTCTAGCTGGAAGCTCTTCCCTGTTTCCTGACGTTCTCTTCACCCTTCATACCTCAGCTTTGGTGACTTCCTTCCTCCAAGAGTATTAAGTCCTAGAAGGTCCCAGTCATCACCGTTATAGTGCTTTACACTGCTTCTTTCTAGTGTTTGTTATACTTTTATTTTAGATATTTAATGGTCTCTGTGTTATTGGATCATTAGCTCTAGGACATGAGACATAGTATTTGATTAATGAATTAAATAGGATTTGTAAAATTTAATGAAAAAAATTGTAATGACATTAATTTTAGCATGATTTATTAGAAGGATAATAAATCACTGTTAGTTTGTGTTAACTTATAAGATTTTTTCATCATTCTCAACCAGAAACCTTAACATAGTTCTCAAAATAATTTTTCTTTTGTAGATCAATAATGATTGACATCAAGAAAGACAATAGAGTGACAACATTAACGACTCATGCAGGGATCAGGAACTCTCTCCTTACAATCCTTGATCAGCTTCAAAGATGTCAAAAATCCTTAAATGAATTTTTGGAGGCATGTATTTTTTAAACTATAATAAATTGTGATATACATATTTTCTTAGTTATTTGAAATGAAACTTGTTTTTTACTTTCCTTTTATTAGGAAAAACGGTCAGCATTCCCAAGATTTTATTTTATTGGTGATGATGACTTGTTAGAAGTCTTGGGCCAGTCTACTAACTCCGCAGTGATTCAGTCTCACCTCAAGAAGCTGTTTGCTGGTAGGATCATGTTCTCAGTAAATACCGAGTTGTAATTGTCTGTCAGGCATAACATTAGGCCTTAGGTAAATATATAGTCCATACACTCAGAGGATTTTCAGTTATGGCAAAGATGTATTAGTAAGTTGACAATTACAGTAAATCCAGTGTGACAGTTGGTAGAATTCACCTAAGTATGTGGTATAATGATGATGTCTGTGAGAGAATTTATTTCAGATTGGGAACATTGTAGACAAAATGTTACAATGAGAAACATATATTTTATCTTAGTTAAAAGAAAGGTGGCAGAGTCTGCGCAAGGCCTGGCAGTAGGGTAGAGTACTGACATGAAGCTGTGAGTGCTGAGAGACCATGAAGGGAGATCCCTTCCGGCTGCTAGTGCTCATAGAGTGACCAGGGGACATGAGGGAGAGTCGGGAGTTATTTTTATAGTTGACAGTTAAGGGATGGAAATAGGAAATGTTGCCTGAGGAAAATGTGGTCAATGGCTTTTGCTTTCTTGATTTGAGTCAGTTTAATTGGGTATTTAAAGCAAATGGAATAGGTTTAAGAAATGATGATTATTTTCTCAAATATTTCATTTGTTTGGAAAAGTTATGGTTTCAAATGAACATTTAGGATGTAATTTTTTTTCACATAAATTTATTTTTATTTTTTTAACAAATCTAGACCCGTGTTCCCGCCCATTCCCCCACCCCGCCAGAGCTCATGCATTCTGCCAAACATGTTTTTCATCTTTTTCAGTCTTTCTCAATATTCTCCATGAAGAAGTTGACTGTTTTGAGCAGAAGTTCACTGTCTCAGTCAGTTCTTTGATGCAGTCCTTTCTGTTGTTGTTGTTGTTTCCAATATGCATTACGCCCAACTCCTTTGGACAAAAGCTCAGGGGGCCCTACACAAGAAATACTTACAACTAGGTAATTGTCACTAGCATCCACAGATGAGGGATACCATTCGTCGTTTGTTTTTCTGGAACTGTGTTACTTCACTCAGCATGATGTCCTCTAGCTCCAGCCATTTTCCTGCAAAGCTCGTGATGTCGTCTTTCTTTACTGCTGCATAGAACTCCATTGTGTAGATGTACCACATTTTCTCTATCCA
>VZQC01001720.1:156595-262283 GCA_009823505.1 Rhizomys pruinosus | reverse complement strand
AGATGTTATAAGCCACAGTAAGACCCTGTCATATTTAACAGGGGGGAAAATTGTAATTCATGGATTAACATATCCAAACATGTGTCTATGCTAAAGTAACCTACCATAACTATTAGTGCTGCTTAAATACCTATATATCTAATTGCTTGTTCTTCATTAGTAGGATCGAAAGGTTATTCCTGGACAAACTGTCAGCCCATGAAAGGAAACAGCCAGAATTGACCAGAGTCCAAGTCAACAGCTCCAGAGAGAGTGGACTGTTTTACCTCTCATCCACCTGTGCCCCTTTTCTAAGCCTAGGGAACAACCTGCGGAAGAGGGGGCGTGGTAGAATGTAAGGGCTGCGATTGGGGTGAATGGTGAAACTACAGCAATGTAGTCTGGACACTCATTTGATCAACTTGATTGAACAAACAACCTGTCACCCCCCACTGGATGGTGGGGCTGTAGGTGTTTGGGCACAACAGCCTGCAGATAGGTTTTGCATGAAGGATGCTTGTACTCATGGATTATCACTTATAGCTAAAAATGAAAAGAGAAGACTGAGAGAAGGATGCAGGACAGTTATGGCAGAGTGCATGATCTGGGATGGGGTGGGGGTGGGGGGGAAGGGAAAGGGAAATATGCCTGAACTGAATTGGAAAATGATGTATGAAATGCACAAAGCATCAATAAAAAATGTTAAAAAAATTAAAAAAAAAGAATTTATTATTTTTATTTTATGTGTATGATTGTATTGCCTACATGTGTGTAAGTACCCCTGTGTTATACAGTGCCTACAGAGGTCAGAAGAGGGTGTCAGATTTCTTAGAACTGGAATTACTAATGGTTGTTAGCTACCCTGTGGGTGCTTGGAACTGAAACCCTGTCTTCTACAAGAGAAGCCAGTGCTCTTAACTGCTGAGCCATCTTGCCAGCCCTTAAGAAGTTTTAATTTTTAATCCCTTTTATGTATAATCAGAGATCAGCAAACTACAGCCCACAGACCAAAGTCTGCCTTACTATCATTTTTTTTAAATAAAGTTTTATTGAACTGTAATCATACACATATTGTCCGTAGTTGCTTTCGTGCTATGAGTTCAGATGATGACAGGGAAACTGAACGGGACATGAGACCTAGGGTATTCTCCCTTGTCCTTCACAGAGCATTTGCCTGTGCTTGACATTTGAAGCTGTAGGGTGGGTCTGTGTGTAACCACTACACTGTGTAACCACCAAGTGATGCAGAACAGTAGCCCAGGGAGTTCCCCACACCTGTTCGAAGTCATCTTTCCACTCTACTCTGTCAGTCTTAGTACTTCATATAAGTAGAGTCACCGTTATATGTTCCTTTTGTTTCTTTAAGGTTACATTCATATGTGCTGTGACTTGGGTACAATCCAGAAGAAAGATTAGGTCCTGGAGCATGTTTGCACAACTGTCAGCAATGTTTCTTCTTATGTACTCATTTGTGTATGGCAGTGTTTGCATAGAATAATGGTTATACCATAGCTACAATTGCGTTTCACTTTTTATTGCTAAATAGTACTCTACTGTTTGACTAATGCCACAGTCATATCCATTGTCGTGGTGATGAGTTTATCCATTCTCCTGGTGGGCTTTTGGGTTATTTCTAGTTTGTTTGTTCATCTTTTGGCATTGGAGCACCCAGGGCTGTTTTCCATTCACCTGCTGATAAATTTATCAACTCAACTTTTGGGCTTTTGCATTTCTAATTTTTGGTTAAGAAAATAAAGCTTTTGTGAAAGTCATACACACATTTCCCTAGACATTTGCTTTTATTTTTATCATGTAAATACTTAAGGTGTTTCTTTAGGTTTAAGACATTTTATAACCATTGCCAAGAATGTATGAATGTGAGCTGAATTTTGATAGACTGATTGGCATTATTTGATTAATGTTTCTAACATTTCTTCAGGAAAATTATGAGAGTGAATGAATAAACATGCACACAAATATGAACATAAACAGAAAAATTACCAATTCGTGGTTTCATGCATATTTAGATGTTAATGAGAAGTATTTTAGTTTAGTAATAAGAGTTTCCAATGAAAGATTATATTTTCTTTTTCATTAGGATATTTGAATATGAGGAATACTACCATATGTCATATATGTCCTAATCCTCTTGCATAACATCTAGTGGGGTATGCAATAGAATGTGAGAACATGTGTGGGCATGGCACATCCGTCATTATCCTCTAATACTTTTGCATTTAAATTATTGCTTTGAGTTATGTTATTCTTGTGTGTTTGTGTGACATTCAGCTCACTCTCATACGTTCTTGTCGGTGGTATAGATTGTCTTAATCCCAGCATGTGTGCAGTGCTGGAATGTAATCCAGCACTTGCTAGACAGGTCTGTACCACTCAGCTACACCCCAGCCCAAAACATTGTTTTTCTGTTATAGGTATTAACAGTGTGTGCTTTGATGAGGAACTGAAACATATAACTGCAATGAAATCCTTAGAGGGAGAAGTTGTTCCTTTTAAAAATAAAGTTCTTCTATCAAATAATGTGGAGGTGAGCAGCTCTTCTTGATGTGGGAAAGTGAAAAGACTGAACTGTAAGAAATTTATGTAAGAACAGTTGAGTCAGTTTGTAAGGTAGACTTGGTTAATTAGGTTTTCTGGGAAGCTCATCTCTTCAAAAATTACTTGCCTTCTTAGCTTCAGAAAGTTTTGGTATTCAAAAGAATATTTATGTGTATAAGTGTATTCCCTGCATACATGTAAGTACATACATCTGTGTCGTCCAATGCCTGTGGAGTCAGAAGAGGGCATCGAATCCCTTGGAACTGGAGTTACAGTTGTTCACCACCATGTGGGTGCTGGAAATCAAATCTGGATCTTTTCTGCAACAGGAGCCGGTGTTCTTAACCTTTGAGCCCGCTTTCCAACCCCAAGAGTATTGATTTTTATTAGTTTTTGAAATATAGCAAACTAGTGTATAAAGAACTTTGAAGTTCACTTTTAAAATAATTTAGGTAAACAAGCTGGAAACTAGTCTGTTTATAGAACAGCTATATTCTGGTTTTCTAGGACAGGCCTGTAACAGGCATACAGTTAAAATCAACAATAGTTTGTAGCATATCTCCACCAGAGGAGGAGCTGGAATTCTGGAGCTGGTGAATAGCCCAGCAGGTGTCTGTGGCCTCACACTGAGAGGTTCCTAAGAGCTCCTTTTTTTTTTTTTTTCCAGACAAAGTCTTCCTAAGTAGCTTTGACTGGCCTGATACTCTTTATTTAGAACAGGTTGGACTCAGGGCAGTCACCATGCCTCAGCCTGTTGAATACTAGAATCAGAGGCTGGAGTTCCATGGTGTCTTCAGGTTTTTACTCTTTAACCTCAGTGACTTTTGGACTGTTTTACTACAGGACAGTGCCTTACAGATGAGTGAGAAGCTGGAACTGAGAGTAAATTTAGAGAGGAATGTTGACAACCTAACATGTAAATTTTGCCTTTGTATTATTTTTGCAAATGATTAACTATTAAATAGTAATTAATAGTTATTGCTCTTTTATCAACTGTCATAATTTAACTGTGTATGTGTGTGTGGGGGTAGAGATGGAAGCTCAGCTCAGGCCTTTTGTGTGTAAACAAGTGTTGTGTCACTGAACTACACCCCAACCCCTTTTGTCCTTACTTTAACTTAGATTTTATTATGTTACCGTTAATCGAGTAGATAAAGGAATTGTTTAGATTGGAAACAAAATTGGTTTTGAGGCAGCCTGCCCACTCCTGTCCTACAGTCACTCTGACGGGCAGCCCCTTCCGTGGTGGAACTTGTGCAGTAGGAGATGCCAGGATGGTGTGAGCCTGGAGACTCAGCCAGCTGAGGGGGATGGTTTGGCATCCAGGCATTGTGGGTAATCGTGACGTGAGTGGCTCCAGGCATTGTGGGTAATTGTGACGTGAGTGGTTCCTTTGCAGATGCACACATTGGCTTTTGGTCTCACTGGCCAGCGCTCAGCTCTCCAAAGACAGGAGTTCACTCTCACCATTTCTCAAACAGTTAAAGAAATGTTTTCAAATTATTTATACCATTTCTCAATAAAGAATCATGTCACATATAATAGATTTGAAGAGTATGATCAGTAAGGAATTTATAATCCCCCTTTCCAAAATGAATATGGTTAGGCAGTACATTGCATATTTATTTTAAGATGTGTGAATATTATTTTCTAATTTTATTTTTAGGCCTGGTTGAATGATTTGGCCTTGGAAATGAAACAGACTTTGAAGCAGTTGTTGACAGAATGTGTCATTGCTGGGCGGAGTTCCCGAGGTGCCATTGACCCTTCTCTGTTCCCGTCACAGGTAATGGGTCTTGTGTCTGTGATGTAGGTGGGCATGGGGTGGTGGATAGGTCCCTTAGCTAGGGGTCAGGTGGCCCAGACAACTGGCTTCTCTGTTCTTTGCCCAGTACTTAACATCATTAAAATTCTTTACATCTGGGTTTTTGTTCCTTTAGCTCTTGAGACATGGGGATGAGCTGTGTAGGAATGACGTTGTCCTCTAGCTCTGTCACTTAGCTGTCCTTCAGATCCATTGAAGCAAAGTCATGCTGAGTTCCAAACATTCTCACTCAATGGAGAATAGATTGAGGAGGAGGAAATCATGGATGAATGTGCTAGCTTCCTGATTCAGAGGACTAGTCCGTTCCTGAACCCGAGGCACAGGGTTTTATGCTGTTGCTCCTTCTCCTTCCTGCATCCTGTTCATGGAACCTTCCAAGAGCTTGGAGCTGGCAGGTGTGTCCAGGGTACGAACCACAGGTCTGAAGGACAGTAACAGCAATGGATCATTGTTGGGGAATCTAAGCTCAAGGCCACATGGTGGGTCACAGAGAGCGTTGCACTTTGCCCCAAAAACACTGGGTGTGAGAAATGTCCATTACAAAACTTGTTCTGGGTGTGGTGGTGCACACCTTTAATCCCAGCACTCGGGAGGTAGAGTGAGGCAGATCTCTGCGAGTTCCAGGCCAGCTAGGCCTATAGGGAGACCCTGTCTCAAAACAAAACAAAACAAAACAAAACAAAACCAACAAGTACACTGTCTACTGTCAGGATTTATATTAACGTAGAGTAGAAGAACCATAAAGTAAGAGCTATATAGTTGAGTTAGAGAAATGCCAGTGAGTGAGGAGATGCACCAAAGAAAGTTGCTGCATTGGTGTATGATGGTTACCTATAGACTCAGAATGTTAATGAGTCTACTACAGTGAAGAATTCCAATTTATTAGCAGTTAATGCATTGAAAACTTTGTCTTACAAGCGTTTCTAAAAGGATTGAGTGGTATAAGTGGTATAACCCACTACTGGTGTGGGTTATTATGTAGTGATAATCCATTTTTCTTTTTGAAGGATCTGCAGTAATGTTGAGAGCCGTATAGGTCTAAAAAGGAGGAGTAGTGGTGAAATGAAAAGAGCCTGACACTGGTGTGATGCTGCCATTTGCAGTCATCCCCAAGTGATGCATTCCGAGCTGAGAAGCTGGGGTATTACACGTTTACTGAGTTCTTCTGAAAGCCGTGCTGTGAAATGTTCGCAGGGCATCCTACTGGCCAGTGCATCCTAGTAACTTACATTTGAGTCTTTCCAGATGTCCAATGGTCATGTGACTTGAGCCCAAGCCTGGCTTGGCTATCACTCTAGTTAGTCTCTCCTAGAAGTTATGTTTCCATTTGTTTCAAAAGTGTTCCTCTTTACATTTGGGAGCACATTTATGGTAGTGTTTTAAAAAAGTCATTCACAGAAAACTGTGTCTAAACTACAGTTATTGATGTACATTTAGAAATTCAACACTTCTGCCTTAGAGGAAGTCCACATGGCTTGTTTATTCAGTTTGGCAGTGGCATGGAGTTAGGAATGCTAGTTCACTCTTGAGGGGGACCAGACTTACATGGGGCTGCCCACATCTGTCTGCCATCTGCCCACATCTGGCTGTAATCTAGCTTCTGGACATCTGAAGCATTCTCTTCAACTCTGCAGGCTTCCTTGCATATGTGTGCATACAAACACATGCAAAATGTTAAAATTAAAAATATGTATATACACATATAAAATTCGTTTCATCAGTATTCTCTGAATTGGACTAATGCAGAAACCCTCTTAAGCAGCGAATCCATTTCAGGGTTTTTTTTTTTTTTTGTGTGTACATGTTTGTGTGCATGTTGTGTCCACATGTACGCATGTCCATGCTTGTGTGTAGCTGTACATGCAATGCTGTATGTGTAGGTTCATGTGGAGGCCAGAGGTCAGTGTTCAGTGTCTTTCTCAGTCACTACCTAAGTTCTTGAGACTGGGTCTCTCATTGGGCATGGAGCTCCCCATTTGGGTTAGACTGGCTGGTTAGCAAGGAAGAGGGGGGGTCTTATCTCTACCTCCATAGTGCTGGCTTTAGAGGTGTAGCTTGCCATGCAGGTTTTTTTTATGGGTGCCAGGGATTGGAACTCAGGTCTTCATATTTGAATGACATTTAGCAATGTCATTGATACTCACCCTGCCATTTGGGATTTTATATAAAGATATCTGCGGGCTGGAGAAATGGATCAGCAGTTAAGAGCACGGGCTGCTTTTACAGAAGATCCAAGTTCAGTCCCCAGCACCCACATGGCAGCTAGCAACCGTCTGTAACTCCCGTTCCAGGGGATCTGTTGTCCTCTTCTGACCTCTGTGGGCATTGCACAACAGAAGTGCACTTACAAACATGCAGGCAATACGTGCATAAAAATCTTAAAAATATGAAGAAAACATATAAAAATATCTTTTGATTTATAGCTATTTTCTTTTTATGGGTATTAGATTTAAAGGTTAAGACATCTTAAGAAAATTAGAATTTTGACAATACAGAGACTACTCCATTGAGGGATTATTTTGAAATGCTATAAGATTAATTTTTTAAAAAATATTTTTAAAGACTAAAATATACTTAGGTTATCAGTATTATCAAAAATACTGCATATAGAAATATTCAAATAATGAAAATCATAATTTAAAATTCAGATTTTCCACTAAAGCAACAGCCTCTTGTAGAATCACTGCCCATTTAAGGATATTATTGTACATTCCAGGCCCATCAATTTTCCTTCAAATTTTGTGATTTCCTTTTTCTTTAAGGCTGAATATCTCATTTTATATATGTACTGCCTTTTCATCATTTGTTGTGTCTGATGGATAAGTAGATTAGTTCCATTTTGTTGCTGTAGTGAATAGAGCAACAGTTAATGCACAGAGATGTGGATATATCTTTCTAGTAAGGTATGGGCTTCTTTGAGTATGTATGCTCATGAGTGAAATGGCTGGGTCACGTAGTAAAGGAGAAGATGACATTTTTATAGGACACATCTGTCAAAAAGGCACTTAGGAGGAAGGTCAGTGGCTGAAATATGAAGGCCTGTAGGTTACAGTACCTGTAGGTTACAGTACCTGTGGTGGCTTCAAGGGCTGGGAAACACACTGGAAGCCTGCTGATGGAAGAGGTAGGTTCTGAGAAGGGGCTTGCCACCACCACTCACACTTTGTGTGGCTGTGTTCTCTGCCTGCTTTGCCTTGCAGTCTGGCATTCTGGTGAAGAATGCAATATTCAGTTGCCAATTTGGAAAATATGTCTTTTCCTAAATTTATGAACGATTCTTAAGAAATTCACCTTTGAAAACATGTTTTTCCCCCTGAGAAGCCATTGACTCTGATGGACATAATAAAGAGATAGGAACTGAAACCTGAAATCAAGAATGGGTAAAATTTGACATGGAAATGACAAAAGGAAAAAGCCTAAAAGCTTGAAAGCAGCTTTTGTAGAATTATTCCTTGCAGTGTAACAAACAGTACTTTTATTGCTTTTCACTTGAGGGTTTTCTATTCATGGGCAGATTATGTTCTGCATTTAAATTTTCCTTCATTGTAGGAATTGGAGATATTTTTTCTCTTAGCTTGCTCACTAATGTCACTCCTAGGTCTATGCATATAATAGGTCTGTAGCACAGATGGTATAATATTAATCACTTTAGTGCTGAATGTGGTGGTGCATACCTTTAATCCTAGCACTGGGGAGGCAGAGGCAGGCGGATCTTTGTGAGTTCAAGGCCAGCCTAGTCTACAGAGCAAGTTCCAGGACAGCTGGGGCTACAGGGAGACCCTGTCTGAAAAAGACCCCCCCCAAAAATTAATCACTTTCTAGGTAATGATATATATTAGATATTATGAAGACTTGGTTGTAGATCCATGAGAAAATAATGCTTAAAAATAGAATGAACTTACCAGAAATAATCAGTAAGTCCTGAGAAATTGTACTTCAGATATAAATCTTGAGATCTTAGTAAAAATTCAAAAAGAAAAAAAAAAAGAGAGCACTGTTGTTTTGCCTGTCTTCAATTCTTACTGCCAAGTGCATCCACTCTGTGGCTGCCACTGCTTTTGCCATCCTTCAAAGACATGAGATACAGCTTTTTAACCTTCCAATATGGACTGAAGACTCATGTCTCTCCAAGAATCCTCCAAACTTTCAGTGCCAGATGGGGACTGCTGAGACATCTAGCTTGTGCACTGAGCAGCTACTGGGGTTTCAGCCTCTTCAGAGTATAGACTGCCATTGTTGGACTACCCAGATGACCACAGAGACCAGTACAGGAAGATCAAGACAGGACACAGTGCTTACTGGACCTCATTTGGATGACCATGGGAAGGAAAGACCCTAGTGTGGAGCATAAGGGTGGGATTGATGGTTGTTTGGACTTGCCAAGGAGGAGCCTTCAAACACTTTCTTAAGGAAAATATGACTTCTTTTAGCCTAAAAAGAAAAAAGAAAAAATCCTCTAGTTCAGGTGATGTGTGTGTGTGTGTGTGTGTGTGTGTGTGTAAGTTGGAGAGAACAACAAAAGAAGTGGGGAAAAAACCTGACTGAAACAGTGAAGTTCTCCTCAAAACAATAAGCCTCTCCTTTGAAAAAAAAACAACTCTGGAAAGACTAAGAAAGATGCATGACATGTATGGCAGAGTATATGAATTCAGGTTGTGTGGGGGGGCATGGAAAGGGAAATTACTCTAAATTGGATTGAGAAATGATATATGATGTATGAAAAAGTTTAATAACAATAAAAAATATATTTAAAAAAATAGAATAGACTTCAGCCAGCCAGCCAGCAGGTGCACAGGAGACTGTGCGCGGGGAACATATGAGCACAGGCTACTTGGGGCCCGCTTGCCCAGTGGTATGGGCAGTGTTAGCCAGCCAGCAAGCTGGACTTCCTCACCTAGGACCTTTGGGCGCAGTAGCATGGGCGGAGTTAACCAGCCACAGCCAGCAGGTCCACAAGGTACCAGGGCATGCCAAGGGATCAGAGATACCCCCCCCCAGGTGTCACAGTGGTGCAGTGGTAGTGATTCTGGGCACAAGGGAGTAGAAGAGACAGGGAACCTGCCACAACTCCAGTCCTGGGCCACTAGGCTTCACAGCCATCCTAGAGGAACCTCCAGACCAGAAGGGGAAGAGTTAGCTGGACCTTCTAATATATAACCAAAAGTGAAAATCTGAAACCTAGACCAGCTAGCCCTCCATAAACCAGGAGAAAACGAAGTCAACTGAAGGAAACAGGCAAAGGAAGAAACATTGGAGATTTGCATCAGAATACAAACAACAAAACAAACCCACATGCCAAAAACACAATGACAAAACAACAACATGGGGAAAGCACATAATAAATCCCCACCAAACTCTACCAGTCCTATAGAAGTTTCCTACAATGAGATCTGCCTGGAGGTAACCCAGGATACAGAGCTTAGAAGAACAATCATAGACTGTTCCAGTTTGTCTTCCATTGCTGTGACAAAACACTCTGACCAACACCAACTTGGGGAGGAAAGGGTTTATTCAGCTCACATCTCCTGGGTCACAGTTCATCACTTAGGGAGCCCAGGGCAGGAACTCAGGGCAGGAACCTGGAGGCAGGAGCTGAAGCACAGGCCATGGAAGAGTGCTGTTCACTGGCTTGCTTCCCATTGCTCATGCCCAGCCTGCCTTCTTACACTGTCACTGCTCGATAATCAGACAATACTCCACAGATGTGGCCACAGGCCAATCCAATGGAGCCAGTTCCCCAATTGAGGCTCCCTCAACCCAGGTTTGTCAAGTTGACACTAAAGCTGTCTAGCACAATTGACCCCTTGTCAACTTGACACACAAAACACATCACTATTAAACCACCACCTTTCCAGTTCTTGTCCCCAAAGTATGATGTTAACATTAATCACAACCTAAGCCAGTACAACCTTAAAAGACTCACAGTCCTTAAAATGTCCAAACACTTAAAAGTTCAGTCTATTAAAAGTCTCTTAACTGTGGGCTGCTGTAAAATCCAAAACAAGTACTGTCTTATTTCAAAGGGAAGAATCAGGCACACTCAAACAAAACCTAAGTCCAGCAAGTAGCTCAAGGCTGGACACCTGGGACTCACGATCTTCTGGGCTCCAAAGGGTTTCAGCAGCTCTCCTTCTCTGCTCTGCCGTCCACAGCACACACAGCTCATCTCGCAGACCCAGGCCAACTCCATTCCACACCTGCCGCTGCTCTTGGTGGTCATCCCATGGTCCCGGCATCTCCAAAAAGCTGGGGTCGCCACTGAAACTGAGGCAGCACCTTCACCAATGGTCTCTTCTGACCTCTCCTGGTGCAAAGCCTCAGCTTCTCTCCATGACCCCTGCAATCCTGGGGTCTTCACAGCAAATGAGGTGCACTTCCACCAATGGTCTTTCCTGACCTCTCACAGTGCCAAGCCTTGGCTGCTCTCTGTGACCCCCTCAAATTTCAACACCAGAACCATATAGGAGACTCTTACACACTACCAAGTCCTGCTTCTGGCTTGAGATGGAGACTCAGGCCCCTTCTGGATCACAGCTTCTGTGTGCTGACCCTGAAGAAATTCTTCCCAGAAGATTTCACCACAGTGATGCTGGTCTCTTGTTACTTAGAGCTGATTTTTCAGCCCCAGCTAACCAGCATCAATTGTCCCAGTACAACAAAGATTTCCCTTCAGGTTCTGGTCTCTTGTTACTTACAGCTGATCCTTCAGCCCCAGCTGACCAGAACCCACAGATTCCACAGTCCTGATGATCTCTGCTCCCCTTTGAAACTAGAAACTTCACAAGCCAGGCCTCCATCTTCTACAAATCCTTCAGCAAAACTGCTCCAAGCTCCACAGCAATGATCTTTAGGCATTCAATGATCTTCCCAGCCCAAAGTTCCAAACAGCTTCACAATCCTTCCCCAAAACACCAAGGTCAGGTCTATCACTGCAATACCCCACTCTTCTGGTACCAATTACTGTTCCAGTTTGTCTTCCATTGCTGTGACAAAACACTCTGACCAACACCAACTTGGGGAGGAAAGGGTTTATTCAACTTACATCTCCTGGGTCACAGTTCATCACTTAGGGGAGCCCAGGGCAGGAACTCAGGGTAGGAACCTGGAGGCAGGAGCTGAAGCACAGGCCATGGAGGAGTGCTGTTCACTGGCTTGCTTCCCATTGCTCATGCCCAGCCTGCCTTCTTACACTGTCACTGCTCGACAATCAGACAATACTCTACAGATGTGGCCACAGGCCAATCCAATGGAGCCAGTTCCCCAATTGAGGCTCCCTCAACCCAGGTGTGTCAAGTTGACACTAAAGCTGTCCAGCACATAGACATACTCAAAGAAATCAAGGAATATAAAGAACAAATCAAATAACTAAAGGGAGAGAATGACAAACACAGGAAGGAGCTAGGAGAGAATGACAAACTCAGGAAGGAACTAGAGGGAGAGAATGACAAACTCAGGAAAGAACTAGAGGGAGAGAATGACAAACTCCAGAGGGAAGTGGAAACTCTGAAAGGATCCCATGCTGAAATGAAACAGGAAACCAACTGCAAATTAAGGCTCTAGAAGTAGAGAATGACAAGCTCCAGAAGGAACTTTAAATACTTTAGATATCACAGGATGAAATGAAAAGGGAAATTGAACACTCATCCAATCGTCAGTAAAGGATGGGAGAATGCCTCAGTAAAGGATTAGATGAAGCATTAAATAAATATCAAGTCAGAAAGATAAGATAGAAGAACTAGAATGCTCAAGCAAAGATTATGAAAAATTAAAAAAAAAAAAACCACACCAGTGTGGGACACTATGAAAAGACCAAACCTCTGGATCATAGTGATAGAGGAAGGAGAAGAATCCCAGGACAACAGTATTGACCAGATCTTCAACAGAATAATAGAAAATTTCCCCAAACTGAAAAAAGACAAACCCATACAAATATAACAAGCACATAGAACACCAAATAGACACTATCAGAAAAGAAATTCCCCATGCCGTATCATAGTTAAAGCACTAGATGCCCCAAACAGACAAAATACTGAAGGCCACAAGAAAAAAGAACAAGTTACATTATAGGGAAACCTATCAGAATAACAGTTGACTTTTCAGTGCAAACGGTGAAAGCCAGAAGAATGTGGACCAAAGTATTCCTAGTACTAAATGACTATAAATGCCACCCCAGATTACTATAACCAGCAAAAATGTCTATTATAGTTGAAAGAGAAAGAAAAATCTTTCATGACATAAACAAGGTGAAAGAATACTTGGCCAGAAAACCAGCCCTTCTGAAAATACTCAAGACAATTCAAAGGTCAGAGGAAAGGAGCAACTATACCCAAGCAGCTAGAGATAGACTTTAATAAAAGTATAACTATGGAAATACAAACCTAGACCAAGAATGCAAAAGGATATAAGGTGAAAGGAAGCAACACAGATATCTCGATAATAACTAATTATTAATGGTCTAAATTCTCCATTCAAAAGACATAGACTGGGAGAATTCATTAGGAAATAGAATCCAGCTATATGCTATCTACAAGAAACCCATCTCACCCTCAAGGACAGACACCAACTTACAGTGAAAGGATGGAAAAAAAATATTCCAAGCAAATGGTACCAAACAGCAAGCAGGAATTGCTGTTCTAATATCAGACAAGATAGACTTCAAAGTAAAACTAGTCAGAAGAGACAAAGAGGGCCATTACATCCTTATCAAAGGAACAATTAATCATGATTTCACAATCATGAATATATGTGCACCAAACTCAGTTGCACTGAACTTTATAAACACAATTCTATAGGACATCAAAGCACTGATTAATCCCAGCATACTAATAGTAGGCAACTTCAATACCCTACTGCGCCCTTTGGACATGTCAACTGGACAAAGAATAAACAGAGAGACATCTGAACTGAACAATATAATACACTGAATGGACCTCACATCCTCACAGACCTATCTACCATATATTCTACCCAAACACCAGAGAATATACTTTTTTTTTTTTTGTCTTTTTGAGACAGGGACTCCCTGTAGCCCCAGCTGGCCTGGAATTCACTATGTAGACCAGGCTGGCCTTGAACTCACAGAGATCCACCTACCTCTGCCTCCTGAGTGCTGGGACTAAAGGTGCGAGCCACCATGCCCAGCTCAGAGAATATATTTTCTACTCAGCACCCTATGGAACATTCTCCAAAATTGACCACATTCTCAGACATAGAAAAAAAAATCTCAACAAATGCAAAAAGATTGAAATAATTTCATGCATTCTATCAGCCCACAGTGCAATAAAGCTCAATATCAATAGCAGAATAAGCCCTACTATTTTCAGGAACACATTGAGACTAAACAACACATAATGAATGGGTCAAGGAAGAAATAAATAAAAATTATTCCTGGAACTAAATGAAAAAGACAATATAACAGAACAAAACCTATGGGATACTTTAAAAGCAGTCCTAAGAGGGAAATTTATAGGCCTAAGTGCCGACATTAAAAAAAACAGAAAGAGCACAAAACATTTGAGAGACAACAAATGAATCATAAACCCAAAAGACAAGAAGAAATAACAAAAGTTAGAACAGAGATCAAAGAAATAGAAACAAAGAAACAATACAAAGAATCAATGAATCCAAAAGCTTGTTGTTGAAAGGATAAACAAGATAGATAGACCTCTAGCCCAATTAAGCAAAGAAAAAGCAACTCCAAATCAATAGAATTCAAGATGAAAAGAGAAACATCAGGGCAGACAATGAAAAGATTCAGTCAATCATGCAAGACTATTTTAAAAACCTATACTTTAGAAATCTGAAAACCTACGAGAAATTGATGAATGTCTGAAATCCTGGAATTCACCAAAACTTAATCAAGAAGAGATTAAAGGCTTAAACAGACCCATAACATATGATGAAATTGAAATAGTAATTCAAAACCTTCAAACAAAAAAAGCCCAGATGCAGATGGATTTAGAACAGAGTTCTATAAAACATTTAAAGAGAACATACAACCATTATTACTTAAATTTTTCAGAAGGATAGAAACAGAGGGAAATCTCCCAAATTCTTTCTTCGAAGCCAGCATCACTAATACCCAAACCAGGCAAAGATTCAACCAGAAAAGAAAACTATAGCCCCATTTGATTAATGAATATAGATGCAAAAATTCTCAGTAAAATACTTACAAACTGCATACAGGCACACATCAAAAAGATCATTCACCATGACCAACTTCGGTTTATACCAGAGATGCAGGGATGCCTCAACATACACAAGTCAATAAATGTCATAAAACACATAAATGAGCCAAAAGACAAAAACCCTATGCTTATCTCAGTCAGCTTGAAAAAAGCCTTTGACAAAATCCAGCATGCCTTCATGTTTAAAGTCCTAGGGGGTATTGAACTGGAGGGAACATTCCTCAACATAATAAAAGCCATATACAGCAAACCCACAGCCAACTTCTTCCTAAATGGGGAAAAATTAGAAGCATTCCCCTTAAAATCAGTAACCTGGCAAGGCTGCCCCCTATCTCCATTCCTCTTCAATATTGGGCTTGAAACACTTGCTAGAGCAGTAAGACAAGAAAAGCAAATTAAAGGACTACTAATTGGAAAAGAAGTCAGACTCTCCCTTTTTGCAGATGATATGATAGCCTAAGGGAAGCAAAAGCCTCCACCAAGAGACTCTTAGAAATGATCAAGAGTTTCAGTAAAGTGGCGGGATGCAAAATTAAAAAAAAAAATCAGTAGCTTTTCTTTGCACCAACAATAAACAAATGGAGAAGGAATATAAGGAGACTCTCCCATTCACAGTAGCCTAAAAAAAAAATTCCTTGGAACAAACCCAACTAAAGACACCAAATATTTCTATAACAAAAATTTTAAATCCTTGACGGAGATTGAAGAAGATACGAGAAGATGGAAGACCTCCCATTTTCATGGATTGGAAGAATTAATATAGCAAAAATGCCCATCTTCCCCAAACTAATGTACAGATTCAATGCAAACTCCCCATGAGTTTCTTCTCAAACAAACAAACAAACAAAAAATACCCTTATATTCAAATGGAAAAACAAAAGACCCCAGAGAGCCAAAGCAACCCTGAGCAAAAAGAGCAACACGGGGGATAACCATACCATACTTCAAACTATATTACAGGGGTATAGTAATAAATACAGCCTGGTACTTGCACAAAAACAGACCTGTAGATCAGTGGAACAAAACTGAATATCCAAACCTGAGCTCCTGCAATTTCAGCCACCTCATTTTTGACAAGGGGACCAAGAAGACTCAATGGAGGAAAAAAAACAAATGGTGCTGGCAAAACTGGATCACCACTTGTAGAAGGATGAAGCTGACCCCCTACCTTTCACTTTGTACAAAAGTCAGCTCTAAATGGATCAGAGACCTCAACCTGAAATCAGAAACTCTGAAAATGATAGAAGAAAACATAGGCAGTAACCTATAAAATTGGGGCATAGGAGAAGACTTTCTAAATCAGACAGCAGCTGCATTGGAAACAAGGTCAACAACAGACAAGTAGGACCTCATTATACTTAAAAGCATCTGTACAGCAAAAGAAACAATCAAAGAAGTTAAGAGAAAATGACAGAATGGGAGGAAACCTTCACTAGTGGTACATCTCACAGAGGCTTAGTATCCAGAGTATATAAATTACTCAAAAAACAAAGGAGTAAGAAAACAAATGACTTAATCAAAAGATGGAGTAAAGAGATGAACAGAGAATTCACAAATGAAGTATTGAACATGGCTGAGAAACATCTCAGAAAGTGTTTAACATTGGTAATAATTAAGAAGATACAAATTAAAAATCAGCTTCAGATTTCATCTTCTCCCAGTGAGACTGGCCAAGATTAGGAAAATATATGACACCAAATGCTGGAGAGGTTGTGGGGAAAGGGAAGCACTGATTCACTGTTGGGTGGGAATGCAAACTCGTGCAACCCCTATGGAAAGCCCTATGGAGAATACTTAAAGACTGAAATTAAACCTACCATCTGACCCAGTCATACCACTCCTGGGTATATACTCACAAGACTCAACCTGTCCCAGAGAAACATGCAAAACTATGTTTATTGCAGCTCTCTTCACAATATTGAAGTGCTGGAAGCAACCCAAGTGACCCTCACTCGATGAGTGGATAATGAAAATGTCGTACTTCTACACAATGTAGTTCTCTGCAGCAGTAAAGAAAGACATCTTGAACTTTGGAGGTAAATTGATGGAACTAGAAGCCATTATGCTAAGTGAAGTAACAGTCCCAGAAAAACAAATGATGAATGGTATCCCTCATTTGTGGATGCTAGCACCAAATCCCCAGTTGTAAGGCAAATTGAGCAACGTTAATGTTATATTTCTTTTTATCTGAAAGCAACCGTATTGTTAAAATGTGAATCCCTTAACGGGCTCTAGAATTAACCTACCACTTATTTTCAGACTTTGTAATTTTGGTGTATGGCTGGAGGGTATATATGCATATTTTAGAGAAATATAAAATTAAAGGGAAAAATATAAATTCCTAAACACTTTTTGGAATAATTTATAGTTTATTTTCAGACATAATTTTGATATGTTTGTGATATATGTATATATATATATATATGCATATTTTAGAGCAATACATATTGGAGGGAACAACAACAACAAAAGGAATGGGTCAAAGAACTGACTGAAACAGTAAACTTCTACCCAAAACAGTAAACCTCTGCTTTAAAAAGTCTGAGATATAGATGCAAGACATGTCTGGCAGAATGCATGAGCTCGGGTGGAGTGGGGGGCATGGAAGAGGGAATGAGTCTAAATTGGATTGAGAAATGTTGTATGAAATGCACAAAATTAATATTTTTTAAAAATAGAATAAACTTAAAACAGTTTCCATAATTTCCTTCTTGCATATAAGTATATAATGCCTGTTTTCTTGAAAAGTGATTGGCAGCTGAGCGTGGTGGCGCATGCCTTTAATCCTAGCACTTGGGAGGCAGAGGCAGGAGGATCTTTGTGAGTTCAAGGCTAGCCTGGTCTACAGAGTGAGTTCCAGGACAGCTGGGGCTACAGGGAGACCCTGTCTCAAAAAGAAAAAAAAAAAAAAAAAAAAAAAAAGTGATTGGCAGGCCCGTGAAATGTTTTATTAGGTAAGCCTGCTTGCTGCTAAGTCTGATGTCAGGAATTTGATCCCCAGAATCCACAGGGTAGAAGGAGGAAACAGACTCACAGGTATTGTCCTCTGATTTCCACTGTGCTCACATGTGTAAGGGCACACACATACACACAGAAAAACACATGGAGAGGCGCCCACACAAGCAAATGCATAAATATACTTTTAGTAAACTGAATGGAATTTGTAGTAGAGAATCTACTCTGTACATTGTTTCCCCTGGGAAGATGCACACAGTGGTGTATCTGAAGCCATTTTTTCCTAAAAGGCTTAATTAAGGTAGAGTCTAATCTTTCTCTTTCATTGTTCATAATTTTGTAGCTGGTGCTGAGGTAGTAGGTTTTAGTGGTAGTTGGTCAGTGCAAGGGGATACATATGTTATGGGCTGCAGTAGGTGGTTATATGTGCACTGGTATTCACAGGCAAACGTGTATGTTATGGGCTGCAGTAGGTGGTTAGATGTGCACTGGTATTCACAGGCAAACAGACATATGTTATGGCTGTAGTAGGTGGTTAGATGTGCACCAGTACTCACGGCCAAACATGCATATATGGCTGCATTAGGTGGTGGTTAGATGTGCACTGGTACTCATGGACAAGCATACATATGTTATGGCTGCAGTAGGGGTTATATGTGCACTGGTACTCACAGGCAAACATATGGCTTCAGTAGGTGGTTATATGTGCACTGGTACTCACGGACAAGCATACATATGTTATGGCTGCAGTAAGTGGTTATATGTACACTGGTACTCATGGGCAAGCATACATATGTTATGGCTGCAGTAGGTGGTTAGATGTGCACTGGTACTCACCGGCAAGCACACATTATGAGGTGATTTTGTCTTCTATTTTTGTTTTGTTTTGTTTTTTGTAGATTTCTCATTGAATTTTTGTGTATTTCATACAGAACATCTCAATCAACCTTAATCTTTACATCCCCTTCCCTACTGGCACACCCCTATTTCCCCCTGACTGGAATTAATACAGTCTTTCATTCGTGTTAAAGTCTGTCATGCGAAGTTAGTGACCCCAGATGTTCCTCTTATCTTTTTAAATTGTTTATTGTATGAGTGTATGTCGGTTTATATGTCGTCTGTTAGTCCTTTCATCACGCGTGGTCTCAGTCCACATGATGTTCTTCTTCTCCTAGAACCAGGCTGGCAGCTTTATGAGGCTGCAAGCCTCAGAACTGTTTCCTGCCAGCAGGCTAACCAGTTCCTAGGCTTCTTGCAAGGAGACGGGAGGGAACCGCGGAAAGTTACCCCATGGGAAAAGAAAGACAGGGACTTAGAGAAAGACTGGGAGATAGACTCATGCCAGCAGTGTGTTTGTTTATATACTAAAAGCCACTGTGCTCTGGGCAAGGAAGTAGGGGGCAGGCAGAACGGAAGGGGAAGCCACCTTGGCTCCTATGGGGAAGGTGGGGGCTGCATAGCTTCTGTTTGTGTAACCGGTAAACTAGAGGTGTGACATTTTGCTTAATACCTCAAGGGAAGGGGCCATCCAGTTCTGGAACTTTGCAGAGATAGGCGAGGCAGGGAAAACACTGCAGTATCCCAACCTTACAGAGCTGTAGATAATTCACAGAGACAACTGAATGGCCACAGAGATATCAGATAACTCTTGAGGTTCCTCGGGAGAGGTTTTAAAGGTCTGCCTCGAGCCAGGCAAAGTTCATTCCTATAAGTGTATCTAAAACTGAAACTATTTCATGTGGAAAATATTTTTCTAAGGTAAATTTTAGCTTAGAGATCTATATTGCCATAGCTCCCATTCTGTGTATTAAAATTCGAAGATGGTAGATCCTGGACAGCTTAGTGCTGTTGAGGTTTTAATCATCATGTTTTTTGTTTTTTTTTTTTTTTTTTTTTTTTTAGTTCAGATATATGTTCATAAGACAAATAAGCCTTAACAGTATTTTATGCAGCCAGATTAAGAATAATTTTTCTCTTTATTTCACAGATACTGTGCTTAGCAGAGCAGATTAAATTTACTGAAGATGTAGAAAATGCCATCAAAGATCATAGTCTTCATGAGATTGAGGCACAGCTCATCAATAAGTTAGAGCACTATACCAACGTTGATACAAGTTCTGACGACCCAGGAAATGCTGGTATGCAAGCCATGACCCATTTTCTGCCAGCCTTAGAGCTGCTTAAACTTTGTTCTGTCTTAACTCATCTGTTATGTATGCTGTGTATCCATTCACCCAACCACCTGTCTATCTGTGTAGTTTTGATGAATATGAGTTACAATATACTTTTCATGTTGTGCTTAGAATCAGTAAGGTCCTACTTTAGACAGAATGTGCCATCTCTACCCCACATGAGTTCCTCACGTCCTTTATGGTCTACTTGTCTTGACATTACATTCATATACACTGAACACTCCATGAGGTTTTCTTTTCAGTTTTTGTTTTCAACTCTCAATCATATTTTAAGAATTGAGAAGAAAAAATTGATCTATTCTCTATGACAAATGTGTACTGTTTCTGTGGCCTTTTCCTTTAGCCCAGATAGTCCAGGCTTCCTTCTGGTACCATTTTCCCTCTTTCTAAAGGGCTTCCTTTAGTGTTGATTTTACAGTGGATTTGTTGGCTGTGAAGCCTCATCTTCCTGAGAGTCCTATTTCACCAATGGTATTTCACTGGTTCTTAAGCTTGATAGTTCTTAGCATTTTAAAATACCATTCCTCTTTATTTTGATTTCTGTGTTTTCTGAAATGATATACACTCATTTGAATCATTGTCTTCTGTAAGTAACATGTTTATAAATACATTGTATTTTTTTGTCAGCATTCATGACTCAATCTTTGTATTTATCTTTCAAGAGTTTAATTATGATGTTTCTGGCCATGGATTTCTTTACATTTATTTTATTTGGGGGTTCTTTGAGCTGGACTCTATAGATTTATATTTTTTCCTCAAATATTTGGGAAAGTTTTGGTCATTATTTTTTCTTTTTTTTCATATCATATATTTTCTTTTATCTTTTTGAGTTTTCCATGATGTGAACATTGGATCTTTTTTTTATTTTCAATAAATGTTAAAATTTATTAATAATTAACATCACATGGTTAATTCAACTAGTTCGCTACAGAATACATTGAGGAGTTCATTAGACTGAATGCTCAGGAATGAGATGAGCCAAAGGTTCCTAGCTACCGTATCACACAAAGCAGCATCAACAGAGGGCTGTCAGCCCAGTACTGGGAACATGTTCACCTGGTGCTGGGAGCATCGTAAAGCTAGTGCTGGGAACACTTCTTTATCAGCTGGCTACACATGTACACCTCTGCCTTTTAAAGGAATGTATTATTTCATAGATAATACCTTGTTTTAAAGTTTGAACATTTGATCTTTAGGTATTCACTCATAGGTGTCTTAAGTTTTATTCACTTTTGTAAAAAATACTTTCATTCTTCTCTGTTCAGCATGGATGATTCCTGTTGAGAGAGGGTGGACAGATCGGAGATGTGTCTGGAGGAGTTAGGGAGGAACTGGAATGAGTATGATATGGAAATACATTGTATTAAGGTCCCAAAGAATTAATGTACTTCTAATTTTTATTATTAATATAATACTTTTATTGGCATTTTGTGTATTTCATATATCATTTTTCAGTTTCAATTTAGGCATATTCCCCTTTCCCTTCCCCCCACCCCACCCCAGTTCCTGCATTTTGCCATACATGTCCTATATCTTTCTCTCAGTCTTTTTAAAGTTTTCCTCTGCAAAGGTTTATTGTTTTGGGCAGAATTTAACTGTATCAGTCCATTCTTTGACCCAGTCCTTATGTTGTTGTGGTTCTCTCCCAATTGTATTGCTACAAAATATGCCTATATATATAAAAGTCATATATGTACCAGAATTATGTCCTCTAGGAATAAACTGTATGTTAACTCTGATCTATGCTTAGGAGTTCACATTTTTTCCATTTAATTTTATATTACTCTAAAATATGAATATATACCTTCCGCCCATATTCATTAATTACCATGTCTGAAAGTAAGTGGTAAGTTAATTCTAGGGCTCATTAATAGATTCACATTATAATATCAAAGTTGCTTTCAGATAGAAAGAAATATAATAATAACGTTGCTCAGCTTGTCTTTCAATTGGGGGATTTGGTACTAACATCCACAAATGAGGGAAACCATTGCCCATTTGTTTTTTTGGGACTGTGTTACTTCACTAAGCATCATCCATTTACCTGCAAAATTCATGATGTCATCTTTCTTTTTTTTATTTTTTATTTTATTTATTTATGTATATGAATGTATTGTCTGCGTGTAGGTTTGTGCACCTGTGTCGTGCAATACCGCGGAGATCAGAAGAGGGCATCAGATTCCTCGGAACTGGAGTTCTGGAATTGGAGTTACAGGTGGTTCTCAGCTGCCACGTGGGTGCTGGGGATCAAACCGGGTCCTCTGCAAGAGCAGTCGGCACTGTTAATCGCTAGGCCATCTCTCCAGCTCCGATGTCATCTTTCTTTACTGCTGCATAGAAACTCCATTGTGTAGATGTACCACATTTTTGTTATCCACTCATCAGTTGAGGGGCATTTGGGTTGGTTCCAACTCTTTGCTATTGTGAAGAGAGCTGCAATAAACATAGATGTGCATGTATCTTTGCAGTAGGATCAGTTTTGTGGGTATATACCCAGGAGTGGTATGGCTGTTCTTCAACTTTAAAAAGTACATTAATTTGGGAAGAAAACTTTCCCAAATTAATGTACTTTTTAAAGTTGAAGAACAGAATTCTGTTTTTATAGTTTTCAGTTATGAAATTTCCATGTTGTTTTCACAGTTTTACTTTTTTGTTGGCTTTATTTCCTTTCATTTTAAAATTATTCATTAGTTTTTGGAGCATTTGTGATTGTTGTTTGTTTGTTCTTTGAGACCAGGTCTCATGTTTCCCAGGTTGGCCCAGACCTCGTTATGTAGTTGAGGTGGCTTCGACCTCCTGCTCTTCCTGCCTCGCTCTCCCTCCTGAGCTCTGGGATTATAGGAATGCATCATCATGCCAAGCTTTAGTGAGCACTTTTAAACTTGTGCTTTATAAGCCAGGCATGGTGCACATACCTTTAATAGTAGCACTTGGTAGGTAGGGGCAGGTGGATCTCTGTGAGTTCCAGGCCATCTGGGGCTCCTAGAAGACCCTGTCTCAAAAAGGCCAAAAAAAAAAAAAAAAAAAAAAAACCCAAAAAGTCTTTTGTAGTTTTTTCTAACATCTTCCTTTTACCACTGGTATCTGTTAATCATCTTTTCTTTTGTAGAGTCAGATTTTCTTGCTTCTTTGCATGCTTAGTAATTGTGAATTTTGTCCTCAACATTTTGGATTGTGTTATGAGAATCTGGCATAAATTCTCCAGGTTAGGGCTCCAATGCCAGTTTCTATTTTTAACTGTATGCAGTGCTTTTGGATTCTGATCTACATGTGTGCCAGACAGTGGTCAGTTTGTAAAGTGTCTGGCTTATTCCTTTTTTTTTGGTCTTTTCGAGACAGGGTCTCCCTGTAGCCCCAGCTATCCTGGAACTCACTCTGTAGACCAGGCTGGCCTTGAACTCAACAAAGATCCGCCTGCCTCTGCCTCCCAAGCACTAGAATTAAAAGCGTGTGCCACCATGCCCAGCATGTCTGGCTTATTCTTAGAATAGGATTGCCTGATATATAGTGTGGAGTTAATAAATAATTTCCACTGTCTTCCTCCCTGGTCTTTCCCATGTCTTTCTGCTTCCCTTCTGGGTCATTGGCCAGGAAGTTGAGTTTTCATGGATTTATTCACTTGTGTAGCTTTGGTGAATGCATCCATCACTGAGCCAGCAGATGGGAGAACAGAGCAAGGAGCAATCCACATAGAGGAAGATGACCTTTTCTCAAGAGTTTGGCACCTATGGGTCCCGGTTGCCAGAGTCGTAAGACATGAAGAGAGCTTTCCTCCTAGCATCCTTCTAGACCTCTCTTCTTGGCACCACTCTTGCTTTCTCACTATATTGGGTCCAGAACTCGGGATGTCAGAGCAGGAAAGAAAATGAAATCAATTTACCACTGGCTTGTGCACTGACAGGCCAAAGAAGGAAAGACAAAAAACTGTTAATCCCTACCAGCTTGCTGGCTGCTCTAACTCTAGTCTTCTTCCTCAGTTTGCCTGATGCTCCTTAAGTTTCAGATCCCAGATAGGCATTCAATGCAGGGTTTTCACTGCACTTAGAGGGAGAAAAAGAAAGACTGAGATTATTCCTTTAGGTAAAGAAGCAGAGCCCTTCTCACTGAGTTGTCATGCCTTCATTTTTTTTTTTTTTTAATTTCCGTACGTGTATGAATGTATTGTGTGCATGCAAGTCTGTGCACCCGTGACGTGCAATGCCGCGGAGGTCAGAAGAGGGCGTCGGACTCCCCTGGAACTGGAGTACTCCTGGAATTGGAGTTTCAGACGGCTCTCGGCCGCCATGTGGGTGCTGGGGATCGAACCCGGGTCCTCTGCAAGAGTGGTCGGCGCTCTTAACCGTTAGGCCATCGCTCCAGCCCTCATGCCTTCATTTTTATGATTCTCTCTTATTAATGTTGACTTTTTGCTTTGCATGAATGATTTTACTACAGTGTTCAAGTGGAACTTGAGATTGCCTTTCAGCTAGTGTTTACAGAACATAATTCACAAACTAACATGTTTTCCTTTCTTTATGTATAGAATCAGGCATTCTGGAGCTTAAACTTAAAGCTCTAATTCTTGACATTATTCATAATATTGATGTTGTGAAGCAGTTAAACCAAGCTCAAGTTCATACAACTGAAGACTGGGCTTGGAAGAAGCAAGTTCGATTTTATATGAAAAATGACCATACGTGTTATGTTCAAATGGTGGATTCTGAACTTCAGTACAGTTATGAATACCAGGTAGGAGGACTTGGTATGGCAGAAGTACTTGATTTTTCTGGGTATAAATTATTAAAGGAATTGCTTTTGGAAGACATACTATTTTCATTTCACCATTTTTTTAAATGTTTACTATGTTCTTTTGCTATAGCAATTGTAAATGTGCTAGAAAATGTTTGCTAAATGTTTTCAGTTTGAAGGGTAAAGGCCCTTTTATATAAAAAAAATCTAATTGTACCCATTCTGGCTTTTTTTTTCATGAATCACTCAACAGAATGTATTTTTCTCAGTGAGCATGTTGGAAGGACAGCTAGTGGACTTTTTGGCAAAGGGAATGTATTTTTAGACCCAAATCCTATTGGATTAGAATGTGTTTTTCCTATAGCCTAGTAGAATTTTTGAGAAGCATTTGCTAAATTAATTAGTTTAACAAAAATTTTAAGGATTATTTTAATTTCAAGGTCTCAGGGAATAAGCATATGAATTAAAAATATGAAGTGAAATGTATGTTATATAACATTTTTTTATTTATTTGTCTTAAAACTATCTTTGTGTCATTATCAGAATGACAGAAAGTATTTGGTTTTTTTCAAAGCCAATTTTTATTGAAACTTTGAGAGAGAAACTATTTGGAAACTTAACACTGGTTGAGTATTTCAGACTGCAATGAACTCCATGCCTGAAATAGCCAAGTTTCATTTCAGTTTATGCTTTTGAAAGTGCCTTTCACCATGAACAATTTTTGGTGTTTCTTTTGAAGAGTAAACGTGTTTGTTGCATATATAGCGTTTAGGCTCAGCTACTATAATTATTACAGTATTGGTAAATGCAGTGTCTGTGGAGGAGGACACGCATGCACTGACCTCATGTTTCCCTTGTGTAGGGGAATGCACCCAAGCTGGTGTACACTCCACTGACAGACAAGTGCTACCTCACCCTCACTCAGGCCATGAAGATGGGGCTTGGAGGGAACCCGTATGGACCTGCCGGAACTGGGAAGACCGAGTCGGTGAAGGCTTTAGGTGGACTTCTTGGAAGACAAGTTTTAGTTTTTAATTGTGATGAGGTACAAAAAAATAATTGTCAAAGTATTGTGTTAAATGTTTGGATTCTTTTTCTTGTATGTGCATATGAAATACTTTTAAAAATCATTCCGTGGATTGCTTGACTGTGATGTCTTACTCTGTTGTTCTGGTTTTAAGTGGTCCTTATCCCTTAATCTCTCAATTCCCAGGGTTACAAATGTACTACCACATTCAGTTTTAGAATCATTCTACTTTTAAGGTACCTGAACATAGAATTTGTTTATTTGACAAAGTGTAGAGAAGTTATACATAGTGCACATTTAAAACTTTGCTAAGGAGAATTATTGTGAAGAAATACTTTGAAATGCAAGATGAAGGTTTTTGTTACATTGGAGATAAATGTTTTCAGTAAGGACAATACTGAATTGGAAAGGAAAAATCCTAAATACATTTTAAATTATTGTTTTCAGAACATTTTATGTAAGATTTGTATGCTGACTTAAGGAATTACTGAAATGAAATCTTTCATTTAGTTCTGGGTCCTAGTGAGAATACTTTCCTGAATTTGGAAAGAGCATCTTATGTGTGTGTGTGTGTGTGTGTGTGTGTGTGTGTGTGTGTGTGTCTGTTCCCAGACTTTCCTTGACACAGGATATCTGTGTATCCCGTACTGTCCTGGAGTTCACCCCTGTCTCAGTCTCCAAGTGCTAGGACTAAGGCATGCATTGCTGTATGCTTGACTAATTCTTATTTTAAAAGGAGCAAAAGAGACATTGATGGGTGAAGTGGTACCTATAAAAGGCACAAAATATGAGGATATTATTAGAGATTTTAATCATTTTTAAAATTTCTTATTTTTTTATTTATATTTATGTGTATGAATGTATTGCTTGCATGTATGTAAGTACAGCCATGTTGTGTAGAACCTGCAGAGATCACAAGAGTGTTTCAGATCCCCTGGTACTAAACTTTCAGATGGCTGTTAGCTGCTGTGTAGGTCCTCTGCAAGAGCAGCCAGTGCTCTTCACTGCTGAGCCAATTCTCCAGCACTTATTTTAATCATATTTGATGAAAATTATTATTTTTTCAGGGCATTGATGTGAAGTCAATGGGTCGAATATTTGTGGGCCTGGTGAAGTGTGGGGCCTGGGGTTGCTTTGATGAATTTAATCGGCTGGAAGAAGCTGTACTGTCAGCAGTGTCTATGCAAATCCAGACCATTCAGGATGCTTTGAAGAATCACAGAACCGTATGTGAACTGCTTGGCAAAGAGGTAGGGGATGCTTCACAGGGTGTGGCCTCACTCCTTAGGCAGTGCTTCTCTCAGTACTGCTGTTTCTAATCTGTGACTGAAAGTGGCTCTGAAGGTACATAACCATCACCAGGCATGTAGAGCTAAGTGTATTATCTCATTTAGTGCTCAGTTCAGGCTTTTGAAGTAAGCACTGCTATCTACTCTTCCCGTTTTATGGATGAAGAAACTGAGACTTGGTAATGAATATGTAGGGACCTTGATCGGAATCCAGATCTGCCTAATTCTGAAAGCATATGTTTTTCGTCACTGTTCAATATGAATGTCAAACACATACTGTGAGTAGATAGACGTTCATATCAATATGAACATTAAGTTTATGAAGGAATCCACTGCACAGAGCCGAGGGTTCTTGCAGTGTTTCTTATTTAAGGATATGGCTAGCATAGTGGGAGCTGCTGTTTGCCAAGGTGTTTGACTTATGTCACATAAAAATGCTCCTGGCAGAATACCATTTCAAATCTTTGATGCTTGAATTCTAAATTAATATTTCAGGTCGAAATAAATTCTAATTCCGGAATTTTTATCACCATGAATCCTGCTGGGAAAGGTTATGGAGGAAGGCAGAAACTTCCAGATAATCTTAAGCAGCTTTTCCGACCAGTGGCCATGTCTCGTCCAGACAATGAGCTCATTGCAGAAGTGATTCTCTATTCAGAAGGCTTCAAAGATGCTAAGGAATTGGGCAGAAAATTGGTTGCTGTTTTCAACCTTTCTAGGTAGGTTCTCCTATTTTAAATACTTCTACATTTTGTGTTTCTAACGATTATGTTTTCATTTTCTTATTTTCCCAGTGTATGCAGTGGTTTTTATCTTAGTCTTATTATACTTAGTGTGGAAGTGAAAGATTTTACTTTGAATAAAGTCTTTATCAAAGATATTTTTCTTGCCATCAATTTGACAATATATTTCTTTAAAACATTTATAGTATTCTAGCTAACTGATTTTAATTAAGCTAATTTCCTAGCCAATTCCTCAGATACTATGCAGCTCTTTCATGTTCTAGGCTAGTGAAATATACTAATTTTTATGTTCTTGGACATCCCCAGAATTCTGCCTTATATATTTTAATAGCTACTTGGGCATTAGGCATTATGAGAGAGCAAGCTAGATTGTCATAGATGATAGGAATAGCTGCCATTTAATATCTTTGTAGTGTAACTGCCTGTCCTTGACAGGTTTCCCCTTGTGACCTCTCATCTTTTAGTACCTTACTTGAGTGCTCATTTTGTATGATTGATTTTCTTGTATAAATTAGTGTAAAATAACCATTAATGTCAGTGAATCAGTAATTACAATCAGTTTCTCTTTGGATATGATGATAAAAAGAATTTCATACAGAAATTAAGCTTTCCACCTCTTGACTTCAGGGAACTTTTGACACCTCAGCAGCATTATGATTGGGGGTTGAGAGCTTTGAAGACAGTTCTGAGAGGAAGTGGGAATCTTCTGAGACAGCTGAAGAAGAATAGCACTAAACAGGATGGTATGGTTGATTATTCCAAATATAATACGTAGTTAAAATAAGCTTTAATTTATAATAGTTTCTATTACAGAAGGTTTAATTGTATTCAACGTATACAATTTCCTTTTTTTTTTTTTTTTTTTTTTTTTTTTTTTAATCTTTTTTGAGACAGGGTCTCCTGGTAGGTCCAGCTGGCCTGGAACTTGCTATATAGACCAGGCTGCCCTTGAACTCACAGAAATCTGCCTGCCTCTGCCTCCCAAGTGCTGGGATTAAAGTCATGCGCCACCACACCTGGCTTCAAAGTATATAATTTCTGTAAATCTTGCCAAGTTTTGCACATTATTAACATCTTATATTAGTAGGCTACATTTGTCCCAGTTAATGAAGCAATTTGATTTATATTATTTAAAAATAATGTTCATATATTATCCAGATTCTCTGTAGTTTTAACCTGATGTCCTAAAAGAAAATTTAAGTGTATATTAAATATGAAGTAGTTTTGACATGTAACAGAATAGTCAAATCTACTTTTTTTTTCTTTTTTTTTTAATTTTATTTATTTCTGTATGTGTATGAATGTACTGTCTGCATGCAAGTTTGTGCACCCGTGTCATGCAATGCCGCGGAGGTCAGAAGAGGGTGTCGGACTCCCCTGGAACTGGAGTTCTCCTGGAATTGGAGTTTCAGTCGGTTCTCGGCCGCCATGTGGGTGCTGGGGATCGAACCTGGGTCCTCTGTAAGAGCGGTTGGCGCTCTTAACCGCTAGACCATCTCTCCAGCCCAAATCCATTTGCTTTTAAACTTAACTTGAATCACTTTGTGAGACTAGATATGGTGATGCCTACTTGTAATTCCAGAATTCAGGGGTCTGAGACAGAGGATTATAGGTTCAAGGCCAGCTTGGGTTACTGAGTGAGTTCTGTGCCAGCCTGGGAAGCATAATGATATCCTGTGTCAAGACAAAAACAAACACAACAATCTCTACAACCCAAGGAGAAAAAAATCACCTACTGTCTTTTTAAATCACAGATTGTAGTGCTTTTTTCTCAAAGCTTCTAATTAAGTTGGTTTAGTGGTGCATGAAACTTTATCCTAAAGTCTTAATGGAAACACTAGAAATGCACTGAATCTGATAACACTGTGTCCTTAATGGAAAGAAAGCCCAGGTCAGAGGCTCTGGTGACCACATTGTAGTGCAGGAATGGCCACTGATGATGTCACCTGGGATGCCGTCTGTGATCCCTTGCTGAAGGTGTGTGAGCCAGTCTTCTCTACTGGACAGCTATTATTTTTCCTGTTCCCTGCTTTGTGGCTGTGCACATATTAAATCATGGTCACCTATGAAGTGAGGATGCCAGGATTAAGCTCTACCTCTCAGACTGGTAGTTCTCTTTCCTCATTTATATATTTATTAAGCTGTTTATGCCAGTATTCATATTAGACCTTTCTCACACACAAAAGCTTTTTCATCATGTATGTAAAGTAAATAATTTCTCATGTCCATTAATGTATGTCTTCTAGGAAGGGTACATTTTCTTTTCTTTTATTTTTATTTTTATTTTTATTTTTTGGTGTTTTTGAGACAGGGTCTCCCTGGAGTCCCAGCTGGTCTGGAACTCACTCTGCAGACCAGGCTGGCCTTGAACTCACAAAGATTTACCTGCCTCTGCCTCCCAAGTGCTAGAAGGCCTGCACCACCACACCATGCGAAAGGCTACATTTTCATCTTTTTCAGGTTGATATTAAAAATGGAGACTCTGAAAATAAGACACAAAGTAGCAAAAAGGATTGCATGAAACTACTAATTTGTGCTTTAAGTAGTCATAGCATCATCTTCACAGAGTAATTTGTGCTTTAAGTACTCATAGTACACATCTTTACAGAGTGAATTGCTGGGGCTCTTTTACTGCATTGGCATTTGTAAGGAAGGGCTTAAGTAACTATTTTCTATTTTTGATGATTTTGATGAGGAAATCTTGAAAGTAGACCTATAGTAAATAAAGATGGCTTATGAATTTAGTGCTTGAAATAATCTCAGGGTAGCCACACCTCATCATGTGTTCCTGAATGTTGTGGTGTTGAGCAGCTCTATAGGAAATACCAGCCCAAATATAGTTTCTTTGCCTTTTGTATTTTTATCCCTTAGTCCCTAGTATCTTTGAAATGAAGACACTGGTGATGATATTAGTATTTACACTTAATCTAAGAATGGGTTTGTGAACCAGTTAAATCAAGACTTACCAAAGTTTTCTGCCTAGGGTGTTATTTTAGGACATAAATTTGGTAAATCATGGGTATTTTGGAGAGATACTTGAATGTAGAATGGGTGTACTGGAATTTGAGTCTCAGTTGTATTATTTATGGCTGTATTCTTGTCTCAAACACTTAACATTACCATATGTAAAATGAAAGTAATAATAGCAAAACATTAATAACTTGCTTTAGTATTATGGGATCATAGGACATAAAAGGTAAAGAATTTGCAAATGTAAATGATTTTACATTATTACTAAAGTCTGGTACACTGTGATTTAAATCCTTTGGAGTCCATAATCAGTTATACTTGTTTTCAGAAGTCAAGAGATAACAAAGGTGCTGGAGAGGTTGTTAGTGTTTAAGAACACTTCCTACTCTTGCAGATGATCTGGGTTTAGTTACCAGCACTCACATGTCATCTCACAACCATCTGTAACTTTACTTCCAGGGGATCCAGTGCCTCCTTCTGGCCTCTGTGGGCATCATATGCATGGATACACTTACAAATGTGTGGACAAAACACTGTTACAGATAAAATAATAAATATTTTTAAAAAGAAAACTTTGAGTTATCATGATTTAATGCCTTTAAATGTGTTATATTTTCATTTAATGATTTATAATGCATGTCAAGTCTATAGTTAGCTTTAAATGTTTTATGATTGAATTGATAAACAATAATTAAAAAAAAAACTTTTTCTGTAGCTAATGAAAGTCATATTGTGGTCCAAGCATTGAGGCTTAATACAATGTCAAAGTTCACATTTACTGACTGCGCCCGATTTGATGCACTGATTAAAGATGTCTTTCCTGGAATTGACTTTAAGGAAGTAGAGTATGGTGAACTAAGTGCTGCCTTACAGCAAGTCTTTGAGGAAGCCAATTGTGAAATCATACCCAATCAGGTAACCATCAGGAATACTTAGTGTTATTTGCTGAGGGAAGCTTCTTGGATCTTGATTAGGACCTCTTCCTATGTTGTTTCATTACTTTCTTTCATATATGAACATTTAGTATTAATTATGTACCTGATTAGTTCTGATTTCCCCCCACTAGGTGGTAATCTCCATGAAAGTTAGCATCCATTTATGTTTTTGCTCCATATTTTATTCCTGCTGCCCATGACAGTATCCCATAGTAATAGATCTATCATATGTACTTTTCTTATTTACAGTATGATTTAGTTATACTTTGCTAATTTCTTAATAGATATTCTTCTTAGAGAGTCTCTTTATATAGCACATAGCATTATTCAGAAATAAACATTTCAACTCTTTTTTTTTTTTGGTCTTTTTGAGACAGGGTCTCCCTGTAGCCTGTAGCCCCAGCTGACTTGGAACTCACTCTATAGACCAGGCTGGCTTTGAACTCAGAGATCTGCCTGACTCTGCCTCCCAGTGCTGGGATTAAAGGTGTGTGCCACCATGCCTGCCGAATATTTCAACTTTTATTGGAGAAAAGTAGAATATGAATTAGCAATTTAAAATCATGTATTTGAATGAACAATGATAAAGGAAAATAAAGGATGTATATTTTCAATTTTGTGAAAATTGTCCTCTCTAAAAGACAAATAGTTGTTCAAGTTTACTTAGTGGTCTGTTTGAGGATTTTATCTTCCACTGGAGAAATCAGAGTCTAGTTTACATTTCTAATAGAATAAGTGCTTGCAGAATGAAAAGACTATCATTTATCATTTACATGTTTCTAATAGAATAAGTGCTTGCAGAATGAGAAAAGAACTGTGATTGCGCACTATGAGTCACATCACGTATGAGCATACTTCTTTCTTACCAGATCAAGAAGGCTTTGGAACTGTATGAACAGTTACACCAGAGGATGGGAGTTGTTATTGTTGGTCCCAGTGGTGCCGGCAAATCTACCCTTTGGAGAATGTTAAGGGCCGCACTTTGTAAAATTGGCAGAGTTGTAAAACAATATACTATGAACCCAAAAGCTATGCCTAGACATCAATTGTTAGGCCATATTGATATGGATACAAGAGAATGGTCTGATGGTGTTTTGACAAATAGTGCTCGCCAAGTAGTTCGTGAACCTCAAGGTTGGTCTCTACTGTGTAATTTCGTTATTGTACTTAATTCTTAGAGAATACTGTAACCTTTACAAGGTTATTCTTTTAAAGCTTATATGTAACCCTAAAGTGCCTTATAATTGTGTTCTTTTGATGTTTTACTTTGCATTATTATTTTTCATTTTTGTTTTGTTGAGATAGGGTTTCACTCTGTAGCCCAGGCTGGCCTGGAATCCAAGATCTTGCTTTAGCTCCAGAATGCTGGGATTACAGGCATGCACTGTCAACATGTTTGGCTCATTCTGTCATTTGACTTGGACTTCAGAACAATTTTAATATAATAAAAACTTGGAGAGTATATTTTACTTTTACAACTAATTTACTGAATGCAGAAATCAAGGAAATCTTTGATCACTTAATTGATACAGGCCTCATTAATTTAAATAGTGGCCCTAAATACCATTAACTTGTGGTTTTGAATACCTTGTTCTGAGTAACTTTGAAATTGGAATGGTAAAGCAATAGATTTTCTCTCTAAATTTTCTAGACTTGGTTTTGAGAACTTTTAACCAGAATCTGAATAGAATACTTTTTAATATTTATTTATTTATTTATTTATTTATTTATTTATTTATTTATTTATTTATTTTATATTTTGGTCTTTTTGAAACAGGGTCTCCCTTTAGTACCAGCTGGCCTGGAGCTCGCTATGTAGACCAGGCTGGCCTTGAACTCACAGAGATCCACCTGCCTCTGCCTCCCAAGTGCTGGGGTTAAAGGCATGTACCACCACACCAGGCTAGACTACTTTTTAAATCAAGTTTTATTATAAGTAGTTGTTCATCTGTGATAGTGGGTGAAACATTAATGTCTGAGACATTAAAGATCAAATGCTGCCTTTTTTCACACTCTTACTGTTAGCTCCTGGTGATGTTTGGATTCTTTAATTATTTCAAAGGTCTAAGTACAGTGTGAACCATTCATTTTAGGCAGGATGGATAAAATGTGTTTGCTCTAGAAAAGATTATACACACTATATACACAACCTGATTACCCCTTTCCCCCATTCAAGTCATTTTTTCAATACATTACAAAAGATAGTAGTCAATGTTTTATTTCTTATTTAGGGGACTAAAAATTTAGTTTCCTGTATTCCCTAAGCAAGACATTACACAGCAAGCATTTAAGTATTTCACAACATGGCAGAAGACAGAGCTCTAAAGTTTATTTTAGCAGTATCTCATGAACATACAAGTATTCATCTTTTGCATCACTGGTTTTGGAAAGGACATCACTGATCTGTGTGTTTAGTATTGACTAGAACATTGTGTCATGGATTGTAGCTGGGCTTTGGCTTGCAGAGGCAGGATTGCCCATGGTTTTTCTGGGACATTTGTAGCACTGTTTCTTATGACACTTTTAAGATTGTTGAACTTTAGTCTTTAAAGATGCTAGTCAGTTTTAAGTAAGGTAGTTTATTCCTTATGTTTAACAGTTATAACATCTGGCATGTACCAGATGTCTGTGTATGTGGATGTACATGTTCACGTATGAAGTTTTAAAGTCTCCATTTTTGTGTTCTGGGAACAGAAGTTAGTTCCTGGATCATCTGCGATGGCGATATTGACCCAGAGTGGATCGAGTCTCTGAATTCTGTTCTGGATGATAACCGGCTGCTCACTATGCCCAGTGGAGAAAGGATTCAGTTTGGTCCAAATGTTAACTTTGTGTTTGAAACTCATGATTTAAGTTGTGCATCACCAGCTACAATATCGAGGATGGGAATGATATTTCTTAGGTAAGTCATAGGTTATGTTATATACACGTTAGAATACTCTTTAAATATTAGCTTGGTTAAGCCACAGCTCATGTTATACACATGTTAGAATACTCTTTAAATTATTAGTTTTGCTTTTTAGCTAAGTTGTTTATTTTGTCTATTTATGATTAATTTTGGATTTTATTAGGACTTTCTGTTTTATTGCAGTGGAATTATTTTTAGCAACTTAGCTCTATCAAAAAGGTTTAAAAATATTTTCATTAAGGGAAATAGCAAATACTTAAGATTTTTCTTAAAAAATTTGAAATGCTATGATTGAATTCAGAGAATTAAACATACCAAATTTGAATTTTTATTCTGTAAGGACTAGTATTTATTTAAAGCCCCATGGTGTATTTTCGTTATGGAATTCTAAATTCATTAACACTAATCAAGGCATAATGTGTCTTGTCTGGTGACCTTTGCACTTCACAGCCTCTTTAAGTATTTTCTTTCTTCCCAAGTAAATAATGAGCAATAATCAGTTTTATTTTCTAATAATTTTTTATTATTTTATTTTCATTTTATGGGTGTGTTTTGCCTACAAAAACCATAAAATGTACATGTGTCCATGTGTACAGTGCTGTGCAGGCCAGAGCAGAGTGATGGATCTTTTGGAACTGAAGTTTCAGACACTTGTTAGCTGCCATATAGGTGTTGGGATCTGAACCTGGGTCTTCTGTAAGAGCAGTCAGTGCTCTTAACCACTGAGCCATCTCTCTAGCCCTAATAACCAGTTTTAGATGTCACATACACAGTCACATACCAGAACATGGACATTTGAACCAATTTCATTTCCCCAAATTATTTTTATTTTACTTTTTGAATTTTTGCTTGGAATATGTTAATCATCAAGCCTATATAAAGTATTTGAGTATTTCAGGACCATTTGAATCATTTTAGGTTGTGAATGACACATGGCTGGAGTCACTTTGGTTCCAAGTATTTCTTAAAATTATTGAATTCCTTATTTCCCTGGCAGTATTATAGGAAACATTTGTATTAAATTAACCATGAACCTTAAGTCATAGTATGAAGTTTAATTATTAGAAATAACCACTCATCAGAGAAGCTTTTTGAAACAGTTGGAGACTATTATGAAGTTGCACAACTGGTCAAATGCAGAGAATAACTAACTGTGAGGTGGCCAGGCCTAAGCGATATATCTACTACAATGCAGCCTCTATGCCTGAAGCTTAGGGAAGGAAGGGACATTGTGGAAAAGGGGCAGATTGTAAGAGCCAGAGGGACATGACACTGACTGGTGTTAATGGCTTCTAGACAAGATAGGGAACCTGCTACACCTGTGAAATCCCCACAGTCCGTAGCCTAACAAGATCTGCATAATGATGAAACCAGCTGACATGCCAGTGTGGATGGGGAGAACTTCACAGGGTCCCACAAGATGAAGAGCTGCAGGCAATGAATGCTGGGAGAGTGAGGATCAGTTTTCTAAAGGAACAGCTCCCTGAGAAGTTATCTAATCCTAAATGGGCAGCCCCAAACACATGTGCATGTGAGCATCACTAAATGGACTTGGGGCATTATAGATAGGCAGAGGGACGCAGGAAAAGGAGGGGCAGAAATCATGCAAATTTCATATATGACATTCTTTTTTTTTTTTTTTTTTTTTGTCCTTTTGAGACAGGATCTCCCTGTAGCCCAGCTGTCCTGGAACTCACTCTGTAGACCAGGCTGGCCTTGAACTCACAGAGATCTACCTGCTTCTGCCCCCCAAGTGCTAGGATTAAAGGTGTGCCACCATGCCTGGATCTATGACATTCTTTTTTTTTTTTTTTTGTATATAATGCTTTTATTGATTTCTTGTGCATTTCAGACATCACTTCTCAGTTCAATCCAGACATGGTCCCCTTTCCGTTCTCCCCACCCCACCCCAGATCATGCCCTGTGCCAGAACTGTCCTGCATCTTTCTCTCAGTCTTTTTTTAATGTTTAGGAATTCACATTTTCCCTCCTTATTTTTATATTACTTCTAAGATATGGAGTACATACCTTTCCACTCACATACAGTATGAAAGTAAGTGGTGGACCACGATTCTAGAGCCCCTTAGAGATTATATTCCATAACAACATAGTTGCTTTCAATAAACAGAAATTAGATAACAATAATGTTGTTCGCTTGCCTTTCATTTTTTTTTTTGGGGATTTTGGATGTTGCATCCACAAATGAGGGGAAAACCATTTGCTGCTTGTTTTTCGGGATGTGTTACTTCATTAGCATAAGTGGCTTTGAGTTCATCCATTTCGCCTTGCAAAGTTCATGATGTATCTATGACCATTCTTTTAAAGAAAATTATTTTTAGCGTGGCGTGGTGGACACGCCTTTACTCCTAGCACTTGGAGGAAGAGGCAGGTGGAGTTCTTTGTGAGTTTCAAGTCAGCCTGCGTCTAACAGAGTGAGTTCCAGGACGCTGGGGCTAACAGGGAGCCCTTGTCATCGAAAAGACAAAAAAAAAAAAAAAAAAGAAACAAAATATACACACAAAGTAACCAGTGCCAGTGCTGCCTGCCAGGAAGAGATCAAATGCATGCTGAGAATAGTGTTTCTTGCAACAAGTGAAGTTTGAAGTAAATTGACAGTTTCTTCCTAAATATCTGGTGTGTTTGTGTTAATCCTTTTCAGTGATGAAGAGACAGATATTAATTCTCTGATAAAATCTTGGTTGAGGAATCAGCCTGCTGAATATAGAAGCAATCTTGAAAATTGGATTGGAGATTATTTTTCAAAGGCTTTACAGTGGGTTTTAAAGCAGGTGGGTTGACATACTGTTTCATATTTAATCAGCGGAATGAGAAGTGTGATGAGGAGCCTGCTTGCTTTCCGCTGCTGCATGTGTGGTGGTGCTCTGCTGGCCTCGGCTCCAGCGTGAGAGGTAGAGGTCAGGACCAACCATCCCTTAACTATTGTTTTACAATATCGTTCATTATGTTAGTTTTAAAATGATTTCATTTCTATCTTATATCTGACTTATTTAAAAACCATGAATATTGGAATGTCTTCCTGTTTCACACTAGAAAAACCATCTTTTTTTTATCACACTTTACTGTCAAGCATTACCTACATGTATATCATGTTAAGTACATTATTAAGCTAATAGTAAAGTACAGAAGGGATAGAGATTTATTTATAGCAATCCTTGGAACATTTGTTTCTTCAGTAAAATGAGCTGAATATGTCCATATGTCAAGCATAATACTAGAGAAATGTTGACAGATGATGAGGGCTAATAAGATAGTGTCTTTCTGGAGAAAAGTTTATTTTGTGTATGAAAATGCCACATAAACAGATCATGACTGTAGCAGGATAAAAGGGGTATTGCTCTCTTGGAGAGAGCGAGCCCCTGAAGCATGAGTAGAGGTTCATTCTGGAGACTGTAAAGAGTTTCTGTGTATGTTGCATGATTTTTAAAACTTTTTTCATGGCTTCTATGTCATTCATATAAATAATAGCAATTATATAACAGGTTATTTTGTCTATTTTTTCTTATTTTATATGTTTGTTTTGCCTGCGCGCGCGCGCGCGCGCGCGTGTGTGTGTGTGTGTGTGTGTATCATTAGGAGCCTTGGGAGCATTTAAGATGCTAGCCATAATAGGTCTCACCATAGCTTTGTCTGTCTGTCTGTCTTTATTGTGTAGTTCCTTTCTTCCTGCCCTTTTGATAATCACGCTCACAGAGAGAAGTCATGGATGCTCTACTCAGATGTCGAAATTCTGATTTTTATTTATTTTTATTTTTTTTAGTCTTCTTGAAACAGTGTCTCCCTATAGCCACAGTTGGCCTAAAACTTGATGTGTAGACTGGGCTGGCCTTGAACTCAAAGAAATCCACCTGCCTCTGCCTCCAGAGTGCTGGGATTAAAGGTGTGTGCCGCTACACCCAAGAAAATTCTGTTTTTAACTAGAACCTTACTTTTATGAATTCACCAAATAAGGCAATCTAGAGAACAGTCTGCAAGTTTCTTGTCTGAGCTCTGCATCTTAGAACTCATGATGTGGTCTGGCAGCTGCATTTACCTGTCACCACTGTTATTCCCTATGCTCCCTTCCTCAGTTCCTCTTCTCCTCCATCATTATTTATTATACAGAGGGTGTGACAGTGAAAACAGAATCTGTGGACCGTACTGTGACCTGTAAGTTATGCCTGTTGCTCCTGCAGACTTCTGTGTGACCTCTTCCACTGCCTTAAGCTTGCCTCTGCTTGTGCTGTATTCTTGGCATGGCCAGATAAGAGCTTGTCTGTCGAATATTAGCCAACTCCCAGCTATGAAAGAGGCCTGGCTCCTTTGGTTTGCGTTATTCTTTCTCAAAACTCCTTGCTCTGCTGCTCCAAAGCTCCTGTCTCAGCTTTGTAACCATCTCTTCCCTAGGCTTGAGTTTTGAAAACAGGGACTATTATTAATCTACTTAAAACAAAACAAACAAAATCCAGCCTAGAAGGTAAAGTTCATTAGGACTCACTGTAAACAGATGTTACACCTATGGTCCTCAGAGATGTTTGATGCCTGTAGCAGTCTGAGGCTTTTCTTCCTTTTAGTGTTAAGATGGGTGAACTTCTCTGCTGGTATTTCTTGGTACAACCTACAGGATGGAAGGTCTGTATCCTTTCTTCTCAGCCTTTGAGTGGTCCTCTTAGTGGTTAGCGAATGTTATAAGCCACAATAAGACTTGTCAAACCCTTTATAGAGACAACCACAGTTTGAGATTAGCATCCCATCCAAGCATCTGTCTAGCTCACAGTAAGCTTGACATAATTAATTAGTAACTGCTTAAAGCCGTAACATCCATGCTTGGTGCTTTGTTAGTAATGACTTAAAAAGGTATCATGGAAACGCTGTACACAACGCCATGAAGGGAAACAACCTGAACAGAACAGAGTCCAAAATGACACCTCCAAAGAAAAAGTAGATGTTTTGCTTCTCACCCTTGTGCCCCTTTCCCAAAGCCCAGGGACAAATTGGTGGAAGAGAGGCGTGGTAGAATGTAGGGCTGTGGAGAGATAGGGGTGAATCATGAGATCCTACAGCAATATAGTCTGGACTCCTTATTGATCAACATACCTGTTGCATACTAGTTTCTCCAACTGGACTATGGAACCTGGGTTGTTCAAATTTGGACATAGAATCTTGCAAAAATGCACCAATTACATAATTGTAACAGCAACTGAGCAACATCATTTATCTGAAAACAACTGTGTTCTTTCATATTGTAGAACTTAAAATAAACAAATAATAATAATTAAAAAAAAAAAAAGTTAATTTTTATTGAGTACATTTCATACAACATTTCTCAATCAAAATTTAGACTCATTCCCCCATCCATGACCCCCCATGCCTCCCTCCCATGGCCAGAGCCATGGTTCTGCAAGCATGTTAAGTCTGTCTTCTCTTTTTTTCTCAGTCTTTTTTTTTTTTTTTTTTTCTTTGGATGCAGAAGTTTGCTATTTTGGTCAGTTCTTTGAACAGATTTTTCTCTCTTTTTTGTTCCTTTAATTTTATATTACTCCAAAATATGCATGTGTACACTCCACACATATATCAGAATTACAAAGTGTGAAAATAATCTTCAGGTTAATTCCAAAACAGGTTTAGGGATTCACATTTTAACAGTAAAGTTGCATACAGGTAAAAAGAAATAACTTTACATTCTAAATTACATGTTATGTTTTAATGTAATTTTTTGAAGAGAACTGTGCAATTTTTAACCACAAAGAAATTATACATGTTTAATGACCTAGACATGTTCAGCAGTTTTAAGTTTTAAACAATGTACATATGCATGAAACATCATGTGACCCTATAAACATGTATAACTTTATATTTGTATATGTCAGCCAAAATAAATTAAGTAAAAAAATACCACCCCCAAATAAAAGAATATGGACACATCCCTAAAAAAGAAATGTCAACATCATGGTTCTGACCCTTACTGTCTCCTAGTATAGGAGGGAGCTCACTATTATTTTATGACTGCATGTATTGTATAGGCATATTAATAAAAAATTCACTGAAAATCACTTGAAGAAAAAAAAAACGAGCACTGGCTACTCTTACAGAGGACCTGGGTTTGATTCTTAGCACCCACATGACTGCTAACAATTGTCTGTAACTCTAGTTCCCAGGGAATCCAATACCCTTTCTGACCTCTGTGGGCACTCCACAACACGGGTATGCATGCAGGCAATACACTCATACACATAATTAAAACAATAATAAAATGCGTGTTCCCGCTGAGTAACACCATCAGCCTAACTGGTTTCCACTGAAGCTGCTTTCAAAGCCTCTGCCTTTTCACAGCACTGTCAGTCTAAGTCTCAGCCCCAGCTCCTCTTTATAAACTTGAGGAATCAACAGCTATTTGTTTTATACCAATACATATACATATACATATACATATACATATACATATGCATATGCATATATAAATTCTTCAGACTGAGGAGTAAATTGTATCTATTTGAGAATTCTATCATTTATAGTTCAAAATATATAAATGTGTTTATTGTTATTACTTTGTATTTTTAAGGTACATATGTAAATTAAATGAAATTCATACTTTCTATTGCAATGAGAAGAATAAATTAAAACCTCATTTTGGAAATAATATATGAATATCAATTGTATGTTTCTAAATTTGGTGATATTTGTCATTGATATTTCTATTTCTTGAATTTTAATCAACAGAATGACTATGTGGTAGAAACAAGTTTGGTTGGGACTGTGATGAATGGTTTATCTCACCTGCATGGATGCAGAGATCATGACCAATTTGTTATTAACCTTATAAGAGGTCTTGGTGGAAATCTGAATATGAAATCGCGTCTGGAATTTACCAAGGAGGTAATGAATATTTCGAAGTTGTGTTCAGTCATATTCTTTAGCTTTTTTGACCCTTAAATGCCAACATACAGTGATTAATTAAAAGTATGGAACTTTTAGGTTTTGAATTTATGCATTCAGTAGACTAATAATACATATATATCTGTATGGCTATGGATATATGTGCATGTATCTGTTTTTTCTGTTTGTCAAATGTATATTTGTTTTTTTTAATTTTTCTAATGTTTTGTAATTGAGTAAAATTTGCACATAGAAGTCCAAGATAGACATGCACTTTTTTATACTTTTTAAAAACCATCCTTTAAAATAGAATATATTTACCAACTGGGAATTTTAGCATGTGATAGTAATTACTAAATCAATAATATATGCAAAGGTCGTGTTTAAGCCAGTTGGTTAGAAAAGCCAATTTCTATGTCATAAGGGATTGTCTTCCTTGAAATGATTAAGCATTATCCTGTGGACTGGTTCCAACTCTGCCTCGGCCTGTCTCCATTCACAGCTACATACATGTCATTTATGTCACTTTCTCTCTTCTGTTTGCTTTTCCATGGCTGTCTGTCCTGTTGCCTCTGATACTAGATGCTTCTCCCTATCTCTCAGCATTCTGCTTTGAAGCACCCTCTTGCACAAATAACAGCTTTCAGTGTATAGGAGAAGAGTAACTCAGGTGTGCTGAGGGATGATACTCGACTGGGTGGAAACACCTTTGTGGGCAGTGTCAGCGGAGTGGGCAGAACTGGGATATGTTGGAAAGAAAGGCATTACCCTCCTATGCTCTCTAATGTGTAATCAGTGTTTATGAGAATACCACTACAAAGTGGGTAGATTTTATATCTTGGTCTATAAATATCCACCCAGTTGATATCTTCATAGATACTGTTTTCATCTCACATCACATAGATGTAAAATACTATTTTAATTATAAGGTAGTTTGTTTATAAGTGCTAATGTGTAAAATTATTTATTCACTTATACATTTAAAAATGTGTGTGAATGTATTGCCTCCATGTATGTAAGTGTACCATGTCGGTGCCTGTGGAGGCCAGAAGAGGGTGTCAAATCCCCTGGAACTGGAGTTATGGACAGTTGTTAACCACTATGTTGGTTCTGGGAACAGAACCCAAGTCCTCTGCAAGAGTGGTCAGTGCTCTTAAACTCTGAGCCCAGCCCCCTATAACCTTTTCTTTTCTTTTTTTAATTTTTTATTAATTTTTGAGAATTTCAAATATTCATTCAATGTTTTTTTTTGGGGGGGGAGGGGTCTTTTCAAGACAGGGTCTCCCTGTAGCCCCAGCTGGCCTGGAACTCACTCTGTAGACCAGGCTGGCCTTGAACTCACAAAGATCCACCTGTCTCTGCCTCCCAAGTGCTAGGATTAAAGGTGTGCACCACCACGCCCAGCTCTCTTTTTTATTTTTTCAACAATATGTTTTATTATGGAGATAATTATTTTCGAGAATTGAAAAAAATATATGCTCTGTTTGGAGTATGTATAAACTTATTATAATTATTTCCTCTTAAGGTCTTTAATTGGGCACGAGAATCTCCTCCAGACCCTCACAAGCCAATGGATACTTACTATGACTCAGACAGAGGGCAGCTAGCATCATATGTGCTGAAGAAGCCAGAAAACCTGACTGCTGAGGACTTCAGTAATAGCCAAACTCTTCCAGTCATTCAAACTCCTGATATGCAGCGAGGTCTAGATTACTTTAAACCATGGTTAAATTCTGACACTAAACAGCCGTTTATTCTCATAGGACCAGAAGGATGTGGCAAAGGGTAAGAAAATGTGAGCAGAGATGCGCATTGCAGATCTGTGTCCCTTCGCCCCAAGAATTAACAGGTCCCGTTGCATTCTTTTGATTAAAACATTTATATTTTCATGTCAGCCTCTGTTTAAAAAACAGACTGTGGAGAAGACTTTTCTCTGCAAGGTTATATGGTCTGAGAATGTAGTTTTATAAAGATTCTAGGCATACAATCACAACAAAAATTGAATACCTTAGATATACTCATGAATTACCATGTGTTTTGTTTGTAAAATATAGAGTTTAGCTCTCTTAGTGAAAATAGCATCTAGCTGAATGAACTCCATCTGTTTTTATTGCCCATAGTAGTTTAGGTTTTAGAAATGTCCCTCTCTTTCAAATTACTGGTTTTATATTTCCATTGAGAGATGGTAATTAAATTCTATACAACCATGGGAGTATTTTCCCTCCCTGGGGCACTTAAAATATTTCCTTCAATTATGAGGAAATTGAGTATATATATTTGATATACTTTATAAAACTAAGTTTGTAAGACCTGAGAAGAATCTGAAGAATTCCTTTAAAATGCACTCTTTTTTTTTCAGTTTGAAAAAAACTAAACTAAAATAGTTATTTGGTAATTATGGACACCATATGTATATTTATTATTTTTTCTGTCCATGTAACCATAAATAATTTAGAAATTCAAATATTAATTAACTAGGAATTCTGTATTGAATATAAAGAATATTTCATTCTCATTTTCAAAGTTGAGTTTTGTGTCTTTTGCAGGATGCTGCTCAGGTTTGCCTTTTCTCAGCTCCGCTCCACGGAGATTGCCACTATTCACTGCAGCGCGCAGACTACATCTCAACATCTTCTGCAGAAACTGAGCCAAACTTGTATGGTAATCAGTACGAATACTGGTCGAGTATACAGACCAAGGGACTGTGAAAGACTTGTTTTGTACTTGAAAGATATCAATTTGCCCAAGCTCGACAAGTGGGGGACTAGCACTTTGGTGGCTTTCCTGCAGCAGGTGCGTCTTACTGCTTGATGAGTTCACATATTGGAACTCATACTGGAATTGGAAGTAGCCTATTAGATTTAGGTTTGTCTTATAGATAAAATATCTACTTTCCTTCTCTGGGTCCAGTTTTATTTATCATGTGTCATGAAAATGTACCTCTATTTTGTATTTATAAGAAAGTAGCATATCCAAGTCTTGCTCTGTGTTGGTCTTCCTCCCTTTAGAAGGACAGGGAGAATACAGGAGAACAAAGGCCTTTATCCCACCTGCCTTACTTACCCCTCCCACCCCAAAGCAGCATGCATGTCGGAAGCTGGAGGTGGACATTTGCTCTTGATCTTTTGGTGTGCTTGCCTCTGGCAGCCATGACTGAATCAGACCTGTCTGGGGTGATCCCCCTTGGGCCTGCTGGGCTTCATCATCACATGTTCTTGCTCCATGTGGAGGAGTCCTTTATGTTCTTTACATTGGGGGTTCTAAATTCTTAAAGCTTATTTTGTTTATAGATACGGATCTAAATTTACCTTGGCTATACAACTACAGAGTATGAAAAAATAGTTACAGAAAACCCCAAAATATTTTCCTCACAATTTCCTGTTTTCTGACAGTTTTTTGATAGTTTCTAGTAGATTTATAATAGTATGTGGGTTTTACTGTTTAATGGAGAGAATAACTTCTTATAAATGAGGATGATTCATGTAACATTAAGTTAATGTGGGGTTGAACAACACTTTTTCAGTAATAGATGAATTTAAAATAATGTTTCAATCTTAAATGCTTGGCTGGGCCAAGGATGATTGTTACACTTGGAAATAATTAAAATTTAGGTAACATTATTTTTTAGTATTAGTCTTGTCAACTATACAAGATTAGAATTACCATAGAAAGAAATTTCTGGGTACATCTGTGCGGGGTTTTCTAGATTGGGTTATTTGAGGCGGGAAAGCAGTCCTGAATGTGGGTGCCCCACTCCATCACCGGGAGCCCTGACAGGACATATATCCCAGAGAAGCTTTCTTCTCTGGCTGGAAGCACCCCCTGCCCAGCAACTGTCTGTGCAGTGTCACACAGCCCTGCCCAGCCATTTCTGTCACTTTCAGGTTTCCTCCAGTACTTACGGCAATGAAGTAGAGAGTTCTCCAATATTAGTTAAAACTAGAGAATTTTAATGGGCTTGCTTGCAAAATAATGGCAAAGAAACACACACTGACTTAAGCCAAGCAGGCAGCCCGTCCACCCTGGCCGCTGGGAGTTCCCAAGCTGCCCCTGTGCCCTCTGCTCCCCATGCTGGTTCAAATGCACAGAGTGAGACTCATGTGGTGGGCCCTTTTATATGCTCCCTGCCCTCCCACCTCGGAAGTCCCAGAGTTACAAAACCTTGTGCACTTTGGTTCCTGAGTCCTGTGGGAACCTGGTGGACTGAGCATTGCCCCAGGCTCCTCCCCCAAGCACACAGTCTGTCAGGTGGTTTCAAAGGAGAAGCAACCCTATCCTACAACATGAAACAGAGAAAGAGCCCAGCTGCAGCTGTCATCCTTTCCTGCTTCCTAACTGGACACAGTGTCACCAGCGGTTGGTCCCTTTCTCCTACCACTGTTGCTTCCATGAATGATGGATTGTGTAAGGTTTAGGAGAGGAGAAAAGGATGAGTTTAGAGTTGAACCAGATCCAGACCTCCACAGGCAAGGAATGTGTCCTTTGTTCAGGTATCACAGCAAAGGGCAGAAGCTTTTCAGTGGGAAGAAAGCATCTGCACCTTAGTGAAAGGAGGGTTAGGCTTTATATAGGAATTCTACTGAGCAGAGGTGCAGGAGTTTGCTTAATGCCAAGGTCTGGTGTCTTTGGGTGATTGAAGGCCTTCTTCCCAAGATTATTTTCTCAGGCAGGGCAGGTGAGCTGATCAGGGCACTAAAGGAGACAGGTTGGCTCCACAGACAGCCTCCCTCAGTCCTTGGAGTGTCCAGTTGATAAGGCTTGAGCAAGGCTAGCCTGCCAATTTAGGGCCAGTTGGCCACTTTAATGGATTTATGGCTTCCTAATAAGGCTTATAGTGCTGCAATTAACACATTCTATCAGACTGTATCCTCTTACATTGTAAAACCAAAAAATTTCCTTAATTTGACATTGTCAGTTATTTTGTCATAGTAGTAGACAAGTAAATAGTGCCTAATCTTGCTTTAATTACAAAATTTAAAGTATAAAACCTTATAAACACTTATTTTTGTAGGTGTTGACATATCAAGGATTTTATGATGAAAATTTGGAATGGGTTGGTCTGGAGAATATTCAAATTGTAGCTTCTATGTCAGCTGGAGGAAGACTGGGAAGACACAAGCTGACAACCAGATTTACGTCTATTGTTCGTCTTTGTGCTGTAGAGTATGTATCTTAGTAAAATAATTTTATTTTGGTTTGAAAAGACATCATACATAAGTACATTTAGTCATGATATCTATTAGTAATACTTCTTCAAAATGAAGAAAATAAAAATTGGGAAACTTTATGATATTTTTCCTGCCCTTCCCAAACTATTGGCAGTAGTTTTGCTTTAAGCAAAAATATCTTGGGGCTGGAGAGATGTCCTAGCAGTTAAGAGTGCCGATTGCTCTTGCAGAGGACCCGGGTTCGATCCCCAGCACCCACATGGTGGCTGAGAACCGTCTGTAACTCCAATTCCAGGAGAACTTCAGTTCCAAGGGTATCCGATGCCCTCTTCTGAGCTCCACAGCATTGCACGACACGGGTGCACAAACCTACATGCAGACAATACATTCATACACATAAATTAAAAAATAATAAAAATCTTATGCATTAGGAATATATTAGGAAATAAATAAAAACTGTTCTGCATCATCTCTGCTCTTAAATGTGAAGATCAGGAGGTAAAGTGATAGTGTTAAATTTTTATTTACTTTTTAATTAGTACATTATCTAAATATTGCACATATTAGTGTTACTATGAAATGTTCTGATACATATTTGCCTCAGCACCAAATCCATAGTTGAAAGGCAAGCTGAGAAAAGTTAATGTTATATTTCTTTTTATCTTAAGGCAGATATGCTGTTATAATGTGAATTCCTTAACTGGCTCTAGAATTAACTGACCACTTATTTTCAGACTTTGTAATTGTGGTCTATGTATGAAGGGTATATATTCATATATTGGAGTAATATAAAAATAAAGGGAAAAATGTGAACTCCTGAACATATGTTGGAATTATCATATAGTTTATTTTCAAAGGTTATAATTTTGGTATATATGCGATGTATATATAGGCATATTTTAGAGCAATACAAATGGGAGGGAACAACAACGACAAAAGGACTGGGTCAAAGAACTGACTGAGACAGTTAACCTCTGTCCAAACAATAAACCTCTGCAGAGAAAATCTTTAAAAAGATTGAGTAAAAGATACAAGACATGTATGGCAGAATGCATGAACTGGGGTGGGGTGGGAGGCATGGAAAAGGGAGTGTGTCTAAATTGGACTGAGAAATGATGTATGAAACATACAAAACAGAAGTAAAAATATTTTGTAAAAAAAAAATTTAACTCCTTAAAAATGTATCATTTCTTTAAGATGGAAGCAGCCAAAGCTTTCCTTTTATTTTTTTATTTTTTTTAGTGGTACTGGGGATTGATTCTGGGGCTTCATACCTGGTAATCAGTTGCTCTGTCCAGCATTGATCCTCAGCCCTAAGGAAACCTTCTTTTAGCTTTCTGAAGTGCACAGTGCTGGGTCACTGCCTTGGCGTGCTGTGCAGTCGCATACCAGTATTTCTTAGCCTCAGTCCTTCCTACCTGTGCAGTCGCATACCAGTATTTCTTAGCCTCAGTCCTTCCTACCTTGGTATGCTGTGCAGTCACATACCAGTATTTCTTAGCCTCAGTCCTTCCTACCTTGGTATGCTGTGCAGTTTCATACCAGTATTTCTTAGCCTCGGTCCTTTCTACCTCTGGAAATGACAGTTCGACTCCCAACTTGTATAAGATGAGGTTCTTTTAGATTGTGGTTCAGAGGTCATGTGTTCTTTGTAGTGCAGTGTTTGGCTTATTTCCCTGAACATAATGATTCCTAGTTACATCCATATTGCCAGACAGAAGTTTAGCATTCATGTTGCTCGTCTGTGTTCCCTGTGCTTGTACACTCTGTCTCTTTTCACTCATTGATTGATGGATACTGAGGTCTCTTTCCATTTTGTGCTATTATGAATAGTGACACAGTGAATGTATATGAGTGCAGATGTGTCTTAATATACAGGTTTAATTTCCTTTGACTATATAAAGTGATAAATTTTATACTTAAATCTTGTACATATTTCACAAAACAAACATTTAATTTTATAAAGATAGCTGAAAGGAGACTTTTACCTTAAACAGTGGAGAATCAAGTCCTTTTAATTGTGATGGCATCAGTCCCAGTACATCTATCCATCCTGGGACCCTTAATTGCCATGTAGACTCCTGAGGTTTATGGACATTGTGCTGTCCTTTCTGCTGCATTTTTACTTTATAAATCCTTATTTTTATGATTCCCTGCTAACTGCATCTCATCTATGGCTATTATTCTCTCTGAGATGTTACTGCTGCACCAAAGTCATGTTGAAATGAATTTTGGTTTGGGAGCAATAGGCCGATTTTTGTTATATTTCTATTCTGATAGTTCTTAGCTGTATTATTACCTTGTGTATTGATTATACTAATTCAAAATGGTTTACCTAAGTAAAATACCCCTTCTGTTCTTTTTTTTTTTTTTTTTTTTTGGTCTTTTTGAGACAGGGTCTCCCTGTAGCCCCAGCTGTCCTGGAACTCACTCTGTAGACCAGGCTGGCCTTGAACTCACAAAGATCCGCCTGCCTCTGCCTCCCAAGTGGTAGGATTAAAGGCATGCACTACCATGCCCGGCCCCCTCTGTTCTTTTTAAAAATGAAGATGAGTGGCTTTCTGAATAGTTTTTTTTTTATTTTTTTTATTTTTTGGTCTTTTCGAGACAGGGTCTAATCCTTTTTCATCTTTCTTTGTTCTTTTATTCCTGTTTATCAGTTACCCAGAAAGAGAACAATTACAGACAATCTATGGAGCATATTTAGAAGCAGTTCTGCATAAAAATCTGAAGACTCATTCTATTTGGGGTTCTTCATCAAAAATCTATCTCTTAGCAGGATCTATGGTGCAGGTGTATGAGCAGGTATGTGTAACTATTTCTGCGTTTTTCATGTCTTTGGCAGTACTCTAAAAGCACTGTCCTCCATCCTACTCTTTGTATCAATCTCCTGACTTTTCTTTCTTGTAGCTTTAATATAACATCACAGATGACATAATAATGGTGTGTTTTAGTTATAAAACATGAGTACAGAGGAGAGACTGAATTATTTTTCTGTCTATGGTAGTTGTTAAACAGGAAGAAAAATTTGATCTGAATTAGAATTTCACAAAGTGTTTCAAAATGAAGTTTTGTTAGTTAAAGGGAACATTATATGAAGGTAGAGGAGTGTTTGTGGGTGATGCTCTTAAAACCCTGGGGTAGAAGTAGAGAAGGGTAAGTTGGAGAGAAGAAGTTACTTAAGAACATTGGCTCACATGGCGAATAAGTAAGAGGAGTGGTTCTGGCCATGAGAGTGGCCTCTTTGAAATACAAGCTCTTGGTGTGTTCACTGATTTCTTGAACCTAAAATAGTCTCACCATTAGAAAAGGATTGGAGCATGGTTTTGCCAAGTTCTGTGAATGCTTAGAATTGCATTCAGCATTTTATAAAGTTTAAACTAGCTTCATTTCATTTTCTTTTCCCTCTTCACAGACACTGCTGGCTGTCTGTTGGAGCCTATGTACCATTCTTACAGTAATTTTTTTTTTTTTTGGTCTTTTCAAGACAGGGTCTCCCTGTTGCCCCACCTGTCCTGAAACTCATTCTGTAGACCAGGCTGGCCTTGAACTCGCAAAGATCTGCCTGCCTCTGCCTCCTGAGTGCTAGGATTAAAGGTGTGCACCACCACGCCTGGCTCTTACAGTAATATTTTTAAAAATGTGTAAGCTTGCTGGGCAAGGTGGCCCATGCCTGTTATCTTAGTTTTCAAGAGGCTGAGGCAGGAAGATTGCCCTGAGATTGAAGGCAGCCTGGATTGTTACATAATGAGTTCCAGACCAGCCTGTGCTACAGGGTGAAACTCTGCCTCAAAAATAGATAAATAAAATGTAAAGGATAGAATATATGGGATATCTGAGAATATCAGTTTTGTGGAAATAGGGTTTACTCAGAGCTGGATGTTGGCCTTTCTGTGAGTTTAAGGGGATGTGAAATGTCAGAGAATGAGGACACATTTGAAATAGATTGTATTTGCTCTTTTCAGGTGCGGGCCAAGTTCACAGTTGATGATTATAGTCACTATTTCTTTACACCATGTATTCTTACCCAGTGGGTTCTTGGCTTATTCAGATATGATTTAGAAGGCGGTAAGTTTTGGGAGTGTGTTTATGTGCATGTGCATTTATGCTATAAATCATACTCATATTGATACTTACCTAAGTATTGTAACAGTAATTATAATATTTAAAAATGAACTATATTTACATTAAATTTAAATAGTACTACTGTGTTTATTACTGTTAAAAGGCTAATAATTTATTATATTTCTTTTTCCAAATTATTTATACTATGACTGATGTTGGAAATGATAAAATTATTTACTCTTCTAACCAGTCCATATTTATTTATGTACTTTGGGATAAAATAATTATATTGAGCAACTATAGATCATATTTAATGTAGACTTTAAGTAATCATGAAACAGGAATTTATTGAGAGGAATGAATTTTAACTTTTTTCTCATTTCTTTATTTGCTGCAAAAATTGTGGTATGTAGATTCTCATTCTTTTTAATATTATGTTAAACAGACCATTTTACAATCATTTAAGGCTTACTACAATTACAGAAGAAATTTTCCTTTTTTAGTATCCTCAAACCATCCGATAGATTATGTGCTAGAAATTGTAGCCTACGAAGCCAGGCGCTTGTTTCGCGACAAAATTGTGGGTGTGAAAGAACTTCATCTATTTGACAACATTTTGACAACAGTGTTTCAAGCAGATTGGAACTCAGACATACTAGACAATATGGCAGGTAATGTAATGGAGTTCATGTTAATCTACAGTTGAAACACATGTTTTGAAATTGTTTTTCTTACCTGTAGCATGACATAGTGTTTCAACAATCAAAACTTTGAATAATTTCAATGTTAAATTTCTGTAAGGAAGAATGCCCTATCATTTCTAGAGTTCCATAATTATATTACGAACAAAATGTAGTAAGTAACTAATTTCCTGATAAAGTGAGTTAAAGCCTTTTGTTGTATACTTGCAATAGAAAATTGACTTTTTGGTAGAATTTTTATTAAGTGTGGTGATACCCCTTTAGTCCCAGAACTTGGTGTGGGGTGTCCCATTTATTCCCAGGGTGAGCTGCATGGAAAACATACACAGAAAAGCATAGCACAGTTATGCATAGTTATGGTGTCCAAATAGAGAGAGCTTTATTCCAAAATGGCTGCCTTATATAGCCAGTGTGACTATGAAACATAAATGTCTTGAAAATTCCTCACTTGGTTAGTAACCTTCTTCTTAGGAGGAGTAGCTTTCTTCTCCCTGTCACTACATAATGCCATTAGCATGGAACTTTGTGTCCTTCCTACTAGCTTCATCCAGTTTCAGTTAAATAGTGGTACCGAATTTGGAGCTATGACTACTTTCCAACCAATTTGCATGTTTCAAACTGCTGTGGGAGCAGTGCATGCAAAAAAACCTGTCAGCGAGAGGGCTCGGATGAGGAGGAGCTTGGCACAGGCGTTTCCTAACAAAGGAGCTCAGAGCCTGTAAAACGTGTTCAGACTATTTTAAAGAATGCATTTTTTTAATTGATGTTTTGTGTATTTCAGACATCATTGTTCAGTTTAGTTCAGGCATATTCCCCTTTCCCTTTCCCCCACTCAACCCCACCCCAGATCATGCATTTACAGAATGCATTTGTTTTGTATATTTCCAGGTGAGATGTTGGTCCTAGGACCATAATTATATAAGTCAGTGGAAATACTGAGACTGGGAATCCTATAGTCCAGAAAAATTTTCTAGATAGTTTTTGAAATTTGGAAATAGGCAAGTTCAGAAGACACTTAAGGCAAGGCGAGGTGTGAGGAGGCCAGTGATGGATGGGAGTTGGCTTGGTTTTGAGGAAGGCACTGAAGCCTTGGGAGAACCTCTGTTCTCGAGGCTGACCCATCCACCATCCAACCTCACAGCAGTCCTGTCTTTTCTGTAAAGGTAGTAGCAAGTTCTTTGGGATTTAGACAGTATCAATACTTTTTTTTTTAGTGTCTGAATTCTCTAGAGTTTGGTGGTTTACTAGGTAAAGGCACATAATATTTTCACATAGTGAAATGTTAATTTCTTAAAAACCTTATTTTTGGTTACACAAAAATATCCTCTTGAAGCATCTAGTTGAATGACAGAACTTGAGAGTCACAGTTTCCAGCAATGACCACTGGGAATGTGCAGGTGCCATAATCGTTGAAGCCATTGCTTAAGCTGCTGATTATAAGGAGGATGAAATGTTTTAATTAATATAACTTTTCTGAATGTGTTTGATAAATACTATCTTTTAGGGTTGTAGACAAGGTGGAGAGTAATTCCTGTTTAACAAAGGTACATTGAAATGATACTAAAATTTTTGTGACAGTGCTTTGAAAATTAGTGTGTAATAAAATAGTATGTTTCATTATGATATCTTCACCTGGATTATTCTCATTTTTTCCTCCTTCCCCTACTTTTAGTGCCCTTCTCCCCACATACCATACAAACACACACACACACACACAAACACACACACGCACACGCACATACATACACGAACACATATTATTAGTATAATTTTTGTCTGTTGATGGGAATCTAGGCTATTCCATGTCTTGGCTGTTACTAATAGTACAACTGTGTAAGTAGAGGTGAAGGTATCTCTATGATACACATGTGGACTTAACGTTCTTTGAGTATACATAGTCAAGTATGCTGCAGCTGGATCATAGGTTAATTCTACTTGTCGCTTTTTTAGGCACCTCCATACAGTTTCCTCAGTGGCCACAGTTTACATTCCTCTCAGCAGTGTGTAAGGCTCCTTCTGTCCACACTTGCTTCCAAGCATTTATGGTGGTTTGTTTTCTTGATTTGAATGGGGTAAAATGGAATCTGAAGGTAGTTTTTATTTCATATCCTTACTGACTAGTTGTACTTATTTTGAGAATTGTTTGTTAAATTAATTTACTCATGTATTAATTAGATATTTTTGCTGGCTTTTTCCATGCATGCCAGGCAATTTTCAGCACATAAGGCCCATGTAGGGTTTTAGATTTGTGCTTGAGTTTACATTTTGTTTTTAGCAGTTATAAGTGTACAAATTATTTTTGTTCATTTGTTTTTAATAAGACCGGGTCTAAGTTGCCCCAGTTGGCCCTGCTTAAATCTTCAAGCCTAGATTTAATACTATTAAGGTGACATATACAAAAGTAAAACCTAACTGTGCAATGCCTTTCCTTTAACACAGTTTCACACTCCATGAAAATGAATATGCTCAATTCCTATTAAGCAGAGATTGCAAAGTTGGAGGCTACTATGCTATTCTAAAATTAGTCCTTGCAATAACTGTGAGAGAACAGTGATTATATTAATGCTAATTATTTAAAATATTTGCTATCTGATGTTCGAATGTTTGAGAGTTTTCTGGGTACCTTTCTGATGAAAGATACATAGAGTTCATCTTCTCTGATGGTGAGAATCATATTTGGTTTATAGAATCACCTATTCAAAACAGAAAGTTCAATGTTTAAACACAGTTGCTTTGTAGATAACTTGAGATAATGAATTTGCTGATTATATGTTTGTTAAGCAGTTGCCAGTATGGGACCAGCGTAGAGCTTAGGAAACCTCACCAGATATAAGTAGTCAAACAAAGACTTTGGGGTATAAAGGTAGTCAATAATTTAATCCACAAAGATAAATAATTAGTGGGAACACTTTTAAGTAAAAAAGTAGAAAGCAGAAAAGGCATCATGAGTTGTGACTTGAAAAGCAAGGAGCTATCAAGGAAACCACCAAGGCTCATGGTGGGTAACGTCCCGTAGACTTGGTTCTGGAGACTAGAGCTCTGTGATTATCCCACATCTGAGCTTCATTGCAGTGGACTTTTCAGTGATGGTAACAGGAAGAATGTGCTGGCAGAGGTCTCAGCAGAAAGGTGGCTATGGTGTTGGGGGACAGGAGAACCAAGCCTTGTGGTCAGGGAGATATTGCTAGGGGCCTCTCCCCGGGGACTGGGATAGGGAAAAGTTCAGTAGGACCATAGGATGGTGTGTGAATTTTCCTTGGAGGGTCATGTGGATATACCTATAAATTTAAGAGAAATTTTGGGGATTTTACTTTCTACTTATAATTCATTTATTAATTTTCTTTTATTTTAGAGCTTAGAGTCCTTGATGATATCAATAACTCTGATCTTTCATAAGAAACAGTTTTATTTGTCAGTTTATGTAAGTTATTTTTAATAAATATGTTTTGTGGAGATTTTATTAGTTATTCTTCTTATTGCTGTGACAAAATTCCTGCCAAAAGCAATTTAAGGGAGGAAAAGTTCATTTTGGTTTAAGGTTTGAGGTACAGGTCCAAGTCCTTCCTGGCAGGAAAGTCAGGTGGCATCTGCCCTGTTGTCTCCGTAGTCGGGTGGCACCTGGCATGTTGTATCTGTAGTCAGGTGGCACCTGCCATGTTGTATCTGTAGTCAGGTGGCACCTGCCATGTTGTATCTCTAGTCAGGTGGCACCTGCCATGTTGTATCCATAGTCAGGTGGCACCTTTCATTTTTTTTTTTTATTGATGCTTTGTGTATTTCATACATCATTTTCCAATTCAGTTCAGGTATATATCCCCTTCCCTTCCCCCCACCTCACCCCTACCCATCCCAGATCTTGCATTCTGCCGTAACTTTTCTGCATCTTTCTGTTTTTTAGTTTTGTTTTGTTTTCATTTTTTTTTAACAATAAGTGATAATTTGTGAGTACAAGCATCCTTCATGTAAAACCAATTTGCGAGCAGTTGTGCCCAAATCCACACAGCTCGTGGGTCCCACCATCCAGCAGGGGGGGGTTGTATGTTCAATCAAGTTGATCAAATGAGTGTCCAGTTTATATTGTTGTAGTTTCACCATTCACCCCAATCGCAGCCCTTACATTCTACCGTGCCCTTTCTTCCGCAGATTGTTCCCTAGGCTTAGAAAAGGGGTACAGGTGGATGAGAAGCAAAACAGTCTACTTTCTCTGGAGCTGTTGTCTTGGTCTCTAGTCAATTCTGGCTGTTTTCTTTCATGGGCTGCCAGCTTGTCCAGGCATAACCTTTCGATCCTACTAATGAAGCACATGCAATTAGATATATAGGTATTTAAACAGTACTAATTGTTATGGTAGGTTACTTTGGTATAGACACAGATGTTTGGATGGTATGTTAATCCATGAATTACATTTTCTTCTGTTAAGTATGACAGGGTCTTCGTGTGGTTTATAACATCTCCTAACCATTAGAGGATGTAAGCTTGTGGCATCAGCCGTGGGTTATTCCTCCAAGGAGAGAGCTAATAGCCAATTAAATTTGGGATATACCGACATATGGCTGCCACTGCTGCACAGTATTTCCAGGCAGATGAGGTGTAGCTGGTGCTGATGGAGGAGTCTTGCTTGACTCAAGGAGACCTATATTTGCTTTATTGGTTTAGTGGCCTTTGGTAACACTCTCTGGCATTCCAGAGACCATCCGTATGCTTGCAAGTGCGGTCTCCATACATCTTTCCCATGTTTTATCTGTAGTCAGGTGGCACCTGCCCTGTTGTATCCGTAGTCAGGTGGTACCTGCCCTGTTATCTCTGTAGTCAGGCAGGTGCACCTGCCCTGGTGTATCCATAGTCAGTTGGCACCTGCCTGGTTGTCTCTGTAGTCAAGCGAGTTGGAGCTGTGGATGCTGTCGCTCCACTGACTTTTGTTTATCCGGAATCCAGTACAGGATGACACTGCCCACACTTAGGTCTTGCCACCTCAAGTAACCCAATCTAGAAAGCTCTGTAATGCCCAGAGCTTGTGTGACTTTAGATCCTTTCTTCTGTTTTATTTTATTTATTTTTGTATGTGTATGAGTGTACTGTCTGCATATAGGTTTGTGTATCTGTGCCGTGCAATGCCGCGGAGGTCAGAAGAGGGTGTTGGATTCCCCTGGAACTGGAGTTCTCCTGGAATTAGATTTACAGACGGTTCTCAGCCGCTATGTGGGTGCTGGGGATCAAACCCGGGTCCTCTGCAAGAGCAGTCAGTGCTCTTTACATCTAGGCTATCTCTTCAGCCCAACTTTAGATCCTTTCATGTTGACTGTATTAACCTTAGCAGTCCTGGAGAAGGCCTGTATGGTACACTGAGTACATGGGACAGGGGAATTAAAAGGAGTCCAGTGACTCCGGAGAATAAGAAGCAAAAGCTTTCAATGTAACCACTGTGCCGACAGGCAGACAGCTGGCCTACTGTGAGATCTTTGTGTCTTAACTGCTTTTATTTATCTTTGAAGTGTGTATGCTAATTCATTTAATTTCACTTTGTATTTCTGGAGTTATTTGCACTGAGCAACCCAAAAATATTAATGCAGCTATTTTCTCATTACTGATAATGATTATCAAACAAAAAATCTTTTTTCCAGATAGTTTCTACGTTACATGGGGAGCCCAACATATTTCAGGAGCAAAGGCAGCTCTGGGACCACCATTACCTCCACATGGAAAACCACTTGGCAAACTGAACTCTGCAGATCTCAAGGGTGTTATTAAAAAGGTAACCTGTGTTCACGTGTCTGAATAAGATGTGGCTGCAATTATAGTTACCTATGCGGTAGGTAACTATTATTACCCTATTGGTAAATTTTCGAGTACGTAAACAAGAACTATCAGAGCTCAGACCAAACTGGCCTTTCTCTTTTGGAACTCGGTCCACTAGATGCATATGCATGTATAAAATTGATAAGATGTATATAAAGAAGGGCACTGCCATTGGAAATACCAGTAAGGCTTAATGTTAATTTGAAAATGATCTCAGAGTGGTGATTGTCAAACCTGAATAATGCACAAGTAGAAAACAGGCATGTGCCAGGGTGCTGTCCCCAGAGCCAAACTCCTTAGGTGAGGCCTAGTGCGTCCAGAGCTCATTGTACTGAGAGTGAGTGTTGGAGAGGTCTCCTCTTCCCGTGTCCTCCCTTCCCTACTCCTTTCCCTGCTCTCTTCCTCTTCCCCTTCTTCCTTCAGTTTTTCCTTCCTCTTCTTCCTTTTCCTCATCGTTCCCCTTCTCTCTTTTAGTGGTAGTAAGGAAGAAGCAGCAATGTATTTTCTTTAAAAATTAATGTTTTGAGCAGCTAGAGAAATGGCTCAGTGGTTAAGAGCACTGACTGTTCATGCAGAGGACCCTGGTTTGATCCTAGCACCCACTTAGTGGCTAACAACTGTCTGTAACTCTAGTTCCAGGGAAATCTGACACCCTCTTCCGATCTCTGTGGGCATTGCATGACATGGGTGCATTTACATACATGTAGAAAGTACACTCATATACATAAAATGAAAATAAATAAAATATTAAAAAGTAAATTGAATGCTAGTATGCCTTTTATGTCAGGAAAGCGATTTTTATGATCTGGTAAACTGGTTGATTTGAATGGATGTTGTAAAGTTCGGAGTGTTGGCTTTTGTGAAGAGTGTGGTGTCTTTTTGTCTCCCGTCTGCCTGCACCCTCCTCTCCAGTCACTGGCAGGGTGGAGTACCAGTTCAGGCTCTTGATTCACTTCCAACAGTGCCAGAGAACAAGAGTTCACAAAAAGACTATGTAGGCACTAACTTTCTGGAGTTCTGAAATTGCTTTATGACCTGTTTTTCACTAATTTGTAACAAAGGATATGATTTGATATTTCAAAGTTTTGTAATTAACCTGTAATTTCCTGCTGTTATTTTACTGATGATAGTGATATCCATAGATAACTGAATTTTTTTAAAATTTTAATTTTATTTATTTCTATATGTGTATGAATGTACTGTCTGCATGCAGGTCTGTGCACCTGTGTCGTGCAATGCCGCGGAGGTCAGAAGAGGGTCTTGGATTCCCCTGGAACTGGAGTTCTCCTGCAATTGGAGTTTCAGACAATTCTCAGCCGCCATGTGGGTGCTGGGGATCGAACCCGGGTCCTCTGTAAGAGCGGTCGGCGCTCTTAACCGCTAGGCTATCTCTCCAGCCCCTAGATAACTGAATTTTGTGCAACCTTGAACTTGTTTCACATTATGACTTTTTCAAATTCTTAGAAAGCTGAAATCCTACATAGGTAGAATTTTGGGTGTGAGATAACATATAGTCACTTCACTCCTTAAGATTATCAAAAATATTGTATTCTAGATAAGCAATATTTTTGTGTGTGTGTGACTCAGGATTACATTAACTATAATTTTTTCTTTGTGTTTTTTAAAGGGTCTTATTCATTATCAACGAGATAACCAGAATTTAAATATTTTACTTTTCCAAGAAGTTCTGGAATACATGTCTAGGATAGACCGAGTGCTGAGTTTCCCTGGAGGCTCTCTGCTGTTAGCTGGACGCAGTGGAGTGGGGAGACGGACTGTCACATCTCTAGTCAGTCACATGCATGGAGCTGTACTGTTCTCTCCAAAGATTTCTAGAGGCTATGAACCTAAACAGTTCAAGAATGATCTCAAACACGTGAGTTGCTGATAGCCTTTTATTTAGTTTTAAATCATGTTATTATTCTAAACATTTATTAAGATCTTCTATATATAGCAGCATTTATTTTAACTTTGATGATTGTTTTCCTCTTAGTTATTATATTTTATCTGTAGATAGAAAATATATTCTTGTTAGCATTTCTGTGTTCCAGGTTCTGAGCTTGTGGGTTGTTATATAGACATAGGTGATAAACAGAACAGTGTAATTGCATGGGAAGTATGTTTATACATTTAAAATGATCTTCTAGCTTTTGTTTAAATGACATATTTCTAAAGTAAATTTTCTTTCAAGTAGTATTCATGAACTTGATTTACTTTCTAAACCATAATAGGTAAATTTGATTTTGGTTTCTCATTTCTGAAAAAGTTAGAATAGATTCTAAATAAGCTAGGTATGGTGATGCATTTGGAAGGTAAAGGCAGCAGGATTTCTGCAACTTCAAGACTAGCCTGATCCACATAGCAAGTTAAAGTCCAGCCTAATCCTCAAAGCAGGTTCAAGACCATCCTGATCTACATAATAAATTCAAGTCCAAACAGGATTACATAGTAAATAAAACCTTGTCTCAAAAAATTATAAAAATTCTAAATAAATATATGCATGATAATAGCATATCTTATAAAGAGGATAACTTGCATTTTTTTGAGGCAGGGTTTTGCTGATAGCCTGTTCTGCATTGGAACTTGTTATGCATCCCAGGCCTAGGAGTACAGGGCTATAAGGGTGTGTTGTTATGCTCAGTCAAGAATAATAATTTTAAACTGTTCCAAAAAAGGTCCGTTTGTAAAAGCTGAGATGGCTCAGCTGTTAAGAACACTCACTGCACCGAAACTCTTGTATAGATTTAACGCAATTCCAATAAAAATCCCCAAGAGTTTCTTCACAGGTTTGGAAAAAAAAGTCCTTAAATTCATTTGGAAAAACAAAAGACCCAGAATAGCCATAGCAACCCTGAGCAAAAAGAGCTACACAGGGGGGATCTCTATATCAGACTTCAAACTATACTACAGGGCTATAGTCATAAAAACAGCCTGGTACTGCCACAAAAACAGACCTGTTGACCAATGGAACAAAACCGAAGATCCAAACCTGAGCACATACAATTTCAACCATCTCATGTTTGACAAGGGGGCCAAGAAGACACAATGGAGAAAAGACAGTATCTTCAGCAAGTGGTGTTGGCAAAACTGGATCACCACTTGCAGAAGAATGAAATTAAACCCCTACCTCTTGCCCAGTACAAAAGTGAACTCCAGATGGGTCAAAGACCTCAACATGAAACCCCAAACTCTGAAGGCAATAGAAGAAAAAGTTGGCAGCAGACTACAAGACATAGGCATAGAAAAAGACTTCCTAAATCAGACAGCAGCTGTGCAAGAATTAAGGTTGACAATTGACAAATGGGACCTCATTAAACTCAAAAGCTTCTGTACGTCAAAAGAAACAATCAAGGAAGTGAAGAGAAATCTCACAGAGTGGGAGGAAACCTTCACTGCAGAAACATCTGACAAATCATTGATTTCTAGAATATATAAACTACTCAGAAAACAAAGAAAACAAATGACCCACTCAATAGATGGAGCAAAGATCTGAACAGAGACTTCACAAGTGTGGCATTAGAGATGGCTGAGAAACACCTTAAGAAGTGTTCAACATCACTAATAATTAAGTAAATGCAAATCAAAACCACTTTAAGATATCATCTTACTCCAATAAGACTGGCTAGGATCAAGAAAACAAATGATACCGAGTGCTGGAGAGGTTGTGGGGAAACGGGAACAGTCATCTACTGCTGGTGGGAATGTAAACTCGTGCAGCCACTGTGGAAAGCAGTGTGGAGAACCCTTGGAAGACTTGGAATGAACTTGCCACCTGACCCAGCCATACCACTCCTAGGCATGTACCCTCAAGACTCACCCCACCGCAGAGATACATGCACGGTCATGTTTATTTCAGCTCTCTTCACAATAGCAAGGAGCTGGAATCAACCCACATGCCCCTCAGCTGATGAGTGGATAGAGAAAATGTGGTACATATACACAATGGAGATCTATGCAGCAGTAAAGAAAGATGACATCATGAGCTTTGCAGGAAAATGGCTGGAGCTAGAGGACATCATGCTGAGTGAAGTAACACAGTCCCAGAAAAACAAACGACAAATGGTATCCCTCATCTGTGGATGCTAGTGCCAATTACCTAGTTGTAAGTATTTCTTGTGCATGGCCCCTTGAGCTTTTGTCCAAAGCAGTTGGGAGTGATGCATATTGGAAACAACAACAACAACAACAACAACCAAAGGACTGCAATCAGAGAACTGACTGAGACAGTGACTTCTGCTCAAAACAGTCAACTTCCACTTGGAGAATATTGAGAAAGACGAAAAGAGATGAAAAGCATGTTTCAGAGAATGCATGAGCTGGTGGTGGGGGGATGGGGGTGTGACACGGGTCTAGATTTATAAAAATATATAATATATATATATATATATATATATTATATATTATATTAATTTAAAAATTGAATGGAGTCCAGCCAAATAATAAAAAAAAAGAACACTCCTGCTCTTGTAGAGGACCCAGGTTCAATTTCCCACCACCTACATGGCAACTAACAACTGTTAGTTGTTTCCAGTTACAGGAAATCCAATGCCCTCTTCTGACCTTCTGGGGGATTGTACTATACAGGTGTTTTTACACACAAGAAGGCAATATACTCATACACATAAAAAAACTAAAATAAAAATTTAAAGGAGTGTGCAGTGGTTAGATCAGGGACTTGCCAGGACCACCTGAAGCACAGGGAGGAGCTGGGTGCTTCAGCCAGGCAGATTTTAGGATAGATCTATTCCTGGGTTATTGGATAATTGATTTGTTGGTTTGCTGGATAGCTAAATCTTTGGCTTGCAAGGCTGGTGGGGTGGAGTTGCCCTGCTAGCTGGGATTAAAGGTGGGACTGTTCAATCCTTGTCTGGTATGGCTGTGAGGGCAGAGTCACCCTTGTAACTGGTATTAAAAGTGGGTCTGCATCTTTCTCCAGTATTTTTTTTTTTTTTTTTTTCATTTTAGCTATACAGTGATAATCCATGAGTAAACAGCATCCCTTCAATGCAAAACCTCTGCAGGCAGTTCGTCCCAAACACCTACAGCTCCACATCCAGTGGGGGGTGACAGGTTGTTTTGTTCAATCAAGTTGATCAAATGAGTGTCAGACTACATTGCTGTAGTTTCACCATTCACCCCCAATCGCAGCCCTTTACATTCTACCACCTCCCTCTTCCGCAGGTTGTTCCCTAGGATTAGAAAAGGGGCACAGGTGGATAGAAGAAAAACAGTCCACTCTCTCTGGAGCTGTTGACTTGGACTCTGGTCAATTCTGGCTGTTTCCTTCATGGGCTAACAGTTTGTCCAGAAAAACTTTCGATCCTACTAATTGAAGAAACAAGCAATTAGATATATAGGTATTTAGCAGCACTAATAGTTATGGTAGGTTACTTATAGCATAGACACAATGTTATGGATATGTTAATCCATGGCATGATCTGGGATGGGTGGGGTGGGGGTGGGGGGGAGGGAAAAGGGAAATAAGCCTGAACTGAATTGGAAAAAATGTATGAAATGCACAAAGCATAAATAAAAACTAAAAAGAAAAAAAAAAAAGAATTTTTTTCTGGTAGGAGTTTTTTTTTTTTTTTTTTTTTTTTTTTTTAAGTCTTTTGGAGACAGGGTCTCCCTGCAGTCCCAGCTGCCTGGGCTCTCTCTATAGACAGGCTGGTCTTAACTTACAGAGATAACTGCCTCTGCCCCCCAAGTGCGGGGACTAAAGATGTGGGCCACCCCGGCCGGCTCAAGAAACATTAGTTTATGGTGTTTGGGAAGCCAGATGGGAGGTGGCTGGAGCATCAGGTGCTTCAGTGCAGGGGTTTGGCAATGTCTTACTTCTCGTTCTGATGGCTGGCTATACTTATGTGTCTATTTTATGTAAGTCAGTTCTCACTTGTGTATAAATTCTGTAGAGTGACACCCAGCAACAAAATATAACAAAAAAATCAAAAGCCCCCCCCACAAAAAAAGTGTCGTTGCCACTGTGTGACTTGAGTGCAAAGCGGTTAGATCAGGGACTAGCTAGGACCACCCGAAGCACTAGAGTAAGTCAGGTATATACATCTCTATATCCCCACCAACAATGGAATTGCGGAGTATTGCAAGTGGATTTTTTGGAGAACCTTCCAGAACAAAAGGGGAAAGTGAGTTAGACTTTACCAATATATATAACAAATTGAAAGCTTGAAACCTAGACAAGTCAACACTCCATAACAAAGGAGAAAAAAAAAGGGCATTTGAAGGAGGCAAGCAAAGCGATCCTTAAACACATGGAAAGAGCATTTGTGATTTGCATTGGAATACAGGCAAAAAAGGGAACCCACATGCCAGGGACATGACGACAAGGGCAACATGGGAAAGGTGCAGGATAATTCCACCCAACTCTCTACCAGCCCTGTAGGAAATTTGCTAAGTGGGATCCCCCTGGGGGTACTCAAGAAACAGACTTCAGAGGAACAATTGAGACTATATCAAAGAAATAATAATCTAAAGAAAGAAGTCAGATGAACTAGGAGAAGAAGAAAAACTGAAGAGAAGGACCTAGAGGGAGACAATGACAAACTCAGAAAGAAATAAAGGAGATAATAATGACAAACTTCAGAAGAACTAGAGGGAGAAAAATGACAAACTCAGGAAGGAAGGGGACCCACTGAAAAGGAAGCCAAACAAGTGAAGTAAGGAGCACCAAGAAGAGATGAGAAAGCTCCAAAAGAGTGTAAATACTAATAAATCAAAGGATGAAATGAAAAAAGGAAATAGAACAACTCACCAATCAAAGAGGAAGGAAAATGGAAAAAGCCTCAAAATAGAATGGAGGGATGAGCAACAAAGAATATCAGACCTGAAAATATAACAGAGAACAACTAAAAGCCTCAAATAAAGATTATGAAAATTAAAAAAAAACACACAAAAGGGGAACAACCAGGAAATATGGACATCTATGAAAAGATCAAACCTCAGCATCATAGGAATAAAGTAAGGAGGAAGAATCCCCAAGAGAATAGTCTATTGATCAGCATCTTCAACATAGATAATAGATGAAATTTCCTCAAACTAAAATAAATATAATACCCATTACAAAGAAGCACATAGAACTCCAAAGAAACAAGATCAGAAAATAGAACTTTCCTCACACGCATATATAGTTCAAAATGCTAAAAACGCCAAACATAAAGGACAAAATTCTGAAAACCAACAAGAAAAAAGAAGACAAGCTACGGTATAAGGAAACCCACCAGAACTTTACAACTGACTTTTCGAGCACAGAACCTATGAAAGTCGAAGCAAACTGGGCAAACTTTCCAGTGTTAAAGCTATGATTCCAACCTAGGTTATATACCAGCAAAATGTCCATTATAGTTGAAGGATGAGAGAAAATTCCTATGAAATAAACAAGATGACTAGGATTACTTCCAGAAACAACCCTTCAATAGAATACTGTTTGAAAGCTAATTCCAAAGGAGTAGAAGAACAGGTAGCCACTGATCCCAGGCAGCTCTAGAAGGGGGAAGGTGTATATAATGAAGCAGAACTGATAAGAAGCCTAGTAGCCAAATATGGCAATGATTTATAAGGTGTAGAAGTAACCAATTTAAAAAAACCCCCATATCAGTGTTAAAGCCTTAAATCATTAGTAGGACTAAACTCTCTGCAATTCACAAGGGGAGCATGCTGGGGAGAGTGATGTGGATAGGAACCCAAGCCGAGGTGCATAGTTGTCTCATATATAGACCATTGCTGTCCGAATTTCCGAAGATAGCACCAACTTAAGGTGGAAGGGATAATATAAATGCCAAGGCAATGGTTACCGAAAAAGGAAAGCAGTGTTACTATTTAAATATTCAGACAAAATATACTCAAAGTAAAATGAATCAAAGAGGCAAAGAGGGCCATTCACATCATTCATCAAAGGAAAGTGACGCATGAAGAGACTTACAAATCATAGAATATATATTTGCACCAACTCTGGGGCACCAAACTTTATAAAGACAATATCTAGGGACCTCAAGGTACAGATTAACCCAAAACTGAATAGTAGGGGACTTCAATAACCCTCAGTAATCCTCCTGACCATGAATCAACTGGACAAAGAGATAAAAGAGAGACATCTGAACTATGATACATACAACATGGACATCACAGACATCCTACGTGATATTCCACCCAACCCCAGGGATACACTTTCTCTACTCATGCACCCACGAAACATTTCTCCAAAATTACCACACTTACTGGACACAGAAAAAAAAACTCAACAAATACAAAAAGATTGAAATAAATTTCTGCATTCTCTCAGACCACAGTAAAATAAAGCTCAATATAACCCAAGAACTCTACAACCTAAAAGAACACATTGGAGACTTAAACAACTTCTTCCTGATAATGAATGGGTCAAGGGAACGAAATTAAAGGAAAAGAGAAAAGCATTCCTGGAACTGAATTGACCCAATGATAAAACAACACAAAANCTGACTAACACATGCCCCAACTTGAAATAGTATAAACATTCATCAACAGTAAAATTGATGAATTGTCTGGGCTGTTTTTACATGAACCATACTGCAGAGGTGATAACAAATAAAATTTAGTTGCCTGTCACAGCAGGAATGAATGTCAAAATAATAATATTGAACATAGAATCCAGGTATTAATGAATGTGCATTTTTGTGTCTGAGTCCATTACAAGAATTTTGAGAATAAGAATCATTAGGGTTTTTTTTTTTTTTTTTTAGTCTTTTGGAGACAGGGTCTCCCTGCAGTCCCAGCTGGCCTGGAGCTCTCTCTATAGACCAGGCTGGTCTTGAACTTACAGAGATAACTGCCTCTGCCTCCCAAGTGCTGGGACTAAAGATGTGGGCCACCCCGGCCGGCTCAAGAAACATTAGTTTATGGTGTTTGGGAAGCCAGATGGGAGGTGGCTGGAGCATCAGGTGCTTCAGTGCAGGGGTTTGGCAATGTCTTACTTCTCGTTCTGATGGCTGGCTATACTTATGTGTCTATTTTATGTAAGTCAGTTCTCACTTGTGTATAATTCTGTGAGAATGTTACACTCCAGCAACAAAAATATGAACAATAAAAATACAAAGCCCCCCCCCCAAAAAAAAGTGGGTCTGTTGCCACTGTGTGACTTGAGTGCAAAGCGGTTAGATCAGGGACTAGCTAGGACCACCTGAAGCACAGAGTAAGTCAGGTATATACATCTCTATATCCCCCCCAACAACTGGAATTGCTGAGTTTGCAAGTGGATTTTTTGGAGAACCTTCAGAACATAAAGGGGAAGAGTGAATTAGACTTCCAATATATAAACAAAATTGAAAGCTTGAAACCTAGACAAGTCAACACTCCATAAACAAGGAGAAAAAAAAAAAAGGCATTTGAAGGAGGCAAGCAAAGCGATCCTTAAACACAGTGAAAAGGCATTTGTGATTTGCATTGGAATACAGGCAAAAAAGGGAACCCACATGCCAGGGACATGACGAAGGGACAACATGGGAAAGGTGCAGGATAATTCCACACCAAGCTCTACCAGCCCTGTAGGAAATTGCTACAGTGGGATCCCCCTGGGGGTGACTCAAGAAACAGATCTCAGAGGAACAATTGCAGACCTATTCAGAGAAATTAAAGAATCTAAAGAAGAAGTCAGAGAACTAAGGAGAGAGAAAGAAAAACTGAAGAAGGACCTAGAGGGAGACAATGACAAACTTCAGAAAGAACTAAAGGGAGATAATGACAAACTTCAGAAAGAACTAGAGGGAGAAAATGACAAACTCAGGAAGGAAGGGGAAACACTGAAAAAGGAAGCCAAACAGTGAAGTAAGGAGCACCAAGAAGAGATTGAGAAGCTCCAAAAAGAAGTGGAAATACTAAAGTAATCAAAGGATGAAATGAAAAAGGAAATAGAACACTCATCCAATCAAGAGGAAAGGAATGGAAAAAGCCTCAAAAATAGAATGGAGGAAGCAGAACAAAGAATATCAGACCTGGAAAATATCACAGAGCAACTAAAAAGCTCAAATAAAGATTATGAAAAATTAAAAAAACACACAAAAGTGGAACAACCAGGAAATATGGGACACTATGAAAAGATCAAACCTCAGCATCATATGAATAAAGGAAGGAGAAGAATCCCAAGAGAATAGTAATGATCAGATCTTCAACAGAATAATAGATGAAAATTTCCTCAAACTAAAATAAAGATAAACCCATACAAAGAAGCACATAGAACTCCAAAAAGACAAGATCAGAAAAGAAACTTCCTCACACCATATTATAGTCAAAATGCTAAACGCCCAAAACAAAGACAAAATTCTGAAAACCACAAGAGAAAAAGAACAAGTCACGTATAAGGGGAAACCCACCAGAATTACAACTGACTTCTCGGCACAAACCATGAAAGGAAGAAGAACATGGAGCAAACCATTTCCAGTGTTAAAGGACTATGGATGCCAACCCAGGTTACTATACCCAGCAAAAATGTCCATTATAGTTGAAGGAGAGAGAAAAATCTCCTATGAAATAAACAAGATGATAGAATACATGTCCAGAAAACCAACCGTTCAGAGAATACTTGAAGCAATTCAAAGGACAGAAGAAAGGAGCAACTATCACCAGGCACCTAGAAGGAGAAATTAATAAAAAGCATAACTGCAGAAGTAGAAACCTAGACCAAAAATGCAAATTGATAATAAGGTGAAAGGAAGCAACACACATCTATCAGTTATAACCTTAAATATTAATGGACTAAACTCCCCAATCAAAAGACATAGACTGGGAGATTGGATTAGGGAACAAAGCCCATCTATATGCTGTCTAAAAGAAACCCATCTCAATTTCAAGGATAGGCACCAACTTAAGGTGAAGGGATAAAAAAAATATTCCAAGCAAATGGTACCAAAAAGAAAGCAGGTGTTACTATTTTAATATCAGACAAAATAGACTTCAAAGTAAAAGAAATCAAAAGAGGCAAAGAGGGCCATTCCATCTTTATCAAAGGAGCAATTGACCATGAAGACTTCACAATCATAAATATATATGCACCTAACTCTGGTGCACCAAACTTTATAAAGACAATTCTTCAGGACCTCAAGGTACAGATTAACCTCAGCACACTAATAGTAGGGACTTCAATACCCCACTAAGTCCTTTGGACAGATCAACAGGACAAAGGGTAAACAGAGAGGCATCTGAACTGAATGATACAATACACCAAATGGACCTCACAGACATCTACCGAATATTCCACCCAAACCCCAGGGAATACACTTTCTACTCAGCACCCCACGGAACATTCTCCAAAATAGACCACATACTGGGACACAGAAAAAAAAACTCAACAAATACAAAAAGATTGATATAATTTCATGCATTCTCTCAGACCACAGTAAAATAAAGCTCAATACCAACACCCTACAACCTACAAGAACACATGGAGACTAAACAACACTCTCCTGAATAATGAATGGGTCAAGGAAGAAATAAAGAAAGAAAGAAAAGCATTCCTGGAACTGAATGACAATGATAATAAAACACAACAAAACCTATGGGACACTTTAAAAGCAGTCCTAAGAGGGAAGTTTATAGCCCTGAGTGCCTACATAAAAAAAAAAAAAAACAAAAAAAAAACCCCAAAACAGAAAGAGCTCAAGTGAACGATCTAACGCTGTAGCTAAAAACACTTGAGAAGCAACAGATGAACCCTAAACACAGCAGACAGGAAAAAAATAACTAAAATCAGAGCAAAAATGAATGAAATAGAAGCAAAGAAAACAATACAGAAAATCAATGAATCCAAAAGTTGATTCTTTGAGGGAATAAACAAGATAGACATATCTGTAGCCCAGATAACCAATTGAAAGAAGAAACAACTAAATCAATAGAATCTGTGATGAAAGGGGAAATATCACAACAGACAATGAAAAGATCCAGACAATCGTAAGGGAATACTTCAAAAACCTGTACTCTACTAAGTTTGAAAACCTAGAAGAAATGGATGAATATCTGAAATCCTGGGAATCACCAAAGCTTAACCAAGAAGAGATTGACAGCTTAAACAGACCCATAATATATGAAGAAATCAAAGATGTAATAAGAAACCTCCCAACTAAAAAAAGCCCAGGCCCAGACAGTTTCACAGCAGAATTCTATAAAACATTTCAAAAAGACTTACAACCATTATTACTCAAATTGTTTAGAAGGATACAGAGGGAATTCTCCCAAATTTCTTCTGTGAAGCCAGCATCACTCTAACACCAAAATCAAGCAAAGATACAACCAAAAAGGAGAACTTTAGACCCATCCCATTAATGAACACAGATGCAAAACTTCTAAACAGGATACTTGCAAATTGCATATAGATCTGCATCAAGAAGATCATCCATCATGACCAAGTTGGATTCATACCAGAGATGCAGGGATGGTTCAACATACGAAAATCAATAAATATCATCAAACATATAAATGGACTGAAAGACAAAAATCACACGATCATCTCAATTGATATGGAAAAAGCCTTTGACAAAATCCAGCATCCCTTCATGCTTAAAGTCCTAGAAGGAATTGGATTAGAGGGATCATTCCTCAATGTAATCAAAGCCATATACAGGAAAGCCACAGCCAATATCATCCTAAATGGGGAAATGACAGAAACATTCCCTTTAAACTTAGGAACTCGGCAAGGCTGCCCCCTGTCACCACTCCTTTTCAATATAGTGCTTGAAACACTTGCTACATCAATAAGGCAAGAAAAGGAAATTAAAGGAGTTCTAATTAGAAAAGAGGAAGTCAAGCTATCCCTTTTTGCTGATGATACGATTGTTTACTTAAGGGATGCTAAATACTCCACCAGAAAACTCCTAGAAGTGATTAAAAGTGGCAGGATACAAAATTAACCTAGAAAAATCAGTAGCCTTTCTTTACACCAACAACAAGCAACTGAAGAAGGAATTCAAGGAGACCTTCCCACTCATAGTAGCCTCAAAAACAATAAAATACCTAGGAGCAATGTAACTAATGACACCAAAGATCTATACAACAAAACTTTTAAACCCCTGAAGAAGGAAATTGAAGACATCAGAAGATGGACAAACCTCACATGCTCATGGATTGGGAAAACTAATATAGTAAAAATGTCCATTCTACCCAAACTCTTATATAGACTTAATGCAATCCCAATTAAAATCCCCAAGAGTTTCTTCACAGGTTTGGAAAAAAAAGTCCTTAATTTCATTTGGAAAAACAAAAGACCCAGAATAGCCAAAGCAACCCTGAGTGAAAAGAGCAATACAGGGGTGATCTCTATACCAGACTTCAAACTAGACTACAGGGCTATAGTCATAAAAACACCTTGGTACTGGCACAGAAACAGACCTGTTGACCAATGGAACAAAACTGAAGATGCAAACCTGAGCACATACAATTTCAGCCACCTCTTATTTGACAAGGGGGCCAAGAAGACACAATGGAGGAAAGTCAGCATCCTCAGTAAGTGGTGTTGGCTAAACTGGATCACCACTTGTAGAAGAATGAAATTAAACCCCTACCTCTCGCCCAGTACAAAAGTCAACTCCAGATGGATCAAAGACCTCAACGTGAAACCCCAAACTCTGAAGGAAATAGAAGAAAAAGTTGGCAGCAGACTATAAGACATAGGCATAGGAAAAGACTTCCTAAATCAGACAGCAGCTGTGCAAGAATTAAGGTTGACAATTGACAAATGGGACCTCATTAAACTCAAAAGCTTCTGTATATCAAAAGAAACAATCAAGGAAATTAAGAGAAAACCCACAGAGTGGGAGGAAACCTTCACCACAGATACATCTGACAAAGCATTGATTTCCAGAATATATAATCTACTCAAAAAACAAAGAAGAAAACAAATGAATCACTCAAAAGATGGAGCAAAGATCTGAACAGAGACTTCACAAGTGAGGCATTAGAGATGGCTGAGAAACATCTTAAAAAGTGTTCAACATCACTAATAGTTAAGGAAATGCAAAATAAAACCACTTTAAGATATCATCTCACTCTGTTAAGAGTGGCTAGGATGAAGAAAACAAATGATACCAAGTGCTGGAGAGGCTGTGGGGAAATGGGAACACTCATCCATTGCTGATGTGAATGTAAACTCGTACAGCCACTATGGAAAGCAGTGTGGAGAACCCTTGGAAGACTCAAAATGAGCTTACCAGCTGACCCAGTCATAGCACTCCTGGCTATATACCTACAAGACTCTTCTTTCCACAGAGATACATGCAGAGCTATGTTTATTGCAGCTCTGTTCACAATAGCAAAAGGCTGGAACCAACCCAAATGCCCCTCAGTGGACAAGTGGATAGAGAAAATGTGGTACATCTACACAATGGAATTCTATGCAGCAGTAAGGAAAGATGACATCATGAACTTTGCAGGTAAATGGCTGGAGCTAGAGATGTTATGTTATTTTGTTGTTGTTTTGGTTTTGATCTTTTTGAGACAGGGTTTCCCTGTAGCCCCAGCTGTCCTGGAACTCACCCTGTAGACCAGGCTGGCCTTGAACTCACAAAGATCAGCCTGCCTCTGCTGGGATTAAAGGTATGCGCCACCACGCCTGGCAAGAAGATGTTAAGTGAAGTAACACAGTTCCAGAAAAACAAATGACAAATGGTATCCCTCATCTGTGGATGCTAGCACCAATAACCTAGTTGTAAACATTTCTTGTTGGGAATGATGCATAAGGGAATGAACAACACCACCAACAACAGAAAAGACCACATCAAAGAACTGACTGAAAGGATGAATCTGGTGGGGTGGGAGGGTTGGGAGGGGACACAAGTCTAGATTTGATTTGTAACATAATCTTGTACAAAAAAATATGTAAAGCAGTAAATTAAAAAATTAAAAAGACATTAAGTACTTTTTCCCCAATTTTACAGGTTTTGCATCTTGCAGGAATTGAAGCTCAGCAGGTTGTTCTGCTTCTAGAGGATTACCAGTTTGTTCACCCCACATTTCTGGAGATGATCAACAGCCTTTTGTCCTCAGGCAAGTGATTAGTTTCTACAAAACAAAGTAGAAGGAAGATTGTGAGAATTATCCAGTAGAATCATTGCGCTTTACAGTTTACACTGCATTGTAGATAACTTTGTACATAGTTGCTTACTATGGATGTAGGGCTTTATAAATCTAAGGATTTTGATTTGGAGTTATATAGATAATGAGTTTCTATAATTTTAGGAAGAAAGGTATTATAAGGCAGATTATTAATATGAAAATGGAAAATGTGTTTGTAAAATTTGTTCTGAATTAGTGTGTGCTAACCCAGATCGCAATGCCTTCTTCCTCAGGCGAGGTTCCTGGACTCTATGCTCCGGAGGAGCTGGAGCCCTTGCTGCTGCCACTGAAAGATGAGGCTTCCCAGGATGGCTTTTTTGGACCAATCTTCAATTATTTCACATACAGTAAGGGAAAGAGTTAATTACTGAACTGAAATTCTCACTGGAGTGAAATGAATACAATTTAATTTACCTTTTTTCTTTAGATTATAAAGTATCTTAAATTATGGGCTATTTGTTGGTTTATTCCTTTTCTTTTTTTTTTTTTTTTTTTTTCCTTCCTGCAACTATTGTAGTGTAACACACAAGAAGCCTGTAACAAAAACATCTTAGCAAAGTTTTCAGAAAAGGGAGAGACGGGATTGCAGGGATGGCCACCTCCCTTGCTTTCTTTGTTTTCATTGAGAATATGATTGGCACTTCAGTGTCTCCTGTCCTGAAGCATGGGACTATCTGTGTTATGCTAGATTTTATAGTGTTTCTTTTCATTGCTAAATATCCATGTACATGTACAGAAGCGCTTTCTTTTCTTTTTTAGAAAATATGTTTTTTTAATATTTTATTGTCTCTTTGCATTTATAACATGATTCAGAAGTGCTTTCTTATGCAGTATATAAATAAAAGTGAAGAAATTTTTTAGAAGGCAAAAATGACAGAATAGAGACATTCCTATATTTATGTGCTTGGTGTTACCTTTCTTGACTTCTTTTTTCAGTATGACACATAAATGCACATATTTGCAAGTATTTTTTTAATTATTAGAGCATCTCATACATACATATGTTGTATTTTGGGCATGTCAGTCCTCCATTTCACCTCTAACTCCTCCCAGAAAGAACCTCCATCTCCCCCACCAATTCATGTCCTCTTTTTATATCCACTGTGTTCATTATAGGTTTTCCGTTTCCATTATTTTTCTTAGGATTTTCCATGATTACCATTTCCTTATGTATATTTCAGGAATTCAGCAAAACTTACATATTGTCTTGATTATGGATTCTGCAAATTTGAACTTCATAATAAACTGTAAGAGCAATCCAGCTTTGCATAAAAAGTGCCAGGTGCTCTGGATGGAAGGCTGGTCTGACAGCAGTATGAAGAAAGTAAGTTCTGACCTTGAAATGGGCAAATAAAAAGACAATAAAATTACCTTCTTCTTTGACGTTTTAATAACTTCCCTTTGCTGCTAGTTTTAATTAACTTAAATTATACTACTGAATACTTCTATTATGTTGAAAACATCTCTATTTTCTTTTTATTATTCTTATAATATTTTAGTTGAATATAGAATTTTATATTGAAAATTTTAGTTGGGTGTAGAATTTTAAGGAAGAAAGAACATTGTCATACTTTAAATTTGAGGCCCGCACAGAATTTAAAAAAATCTGTCTGTGAAGAATTGATGAGGGTAAAAAATTAAATCCTTATCATTGACATCCCAAATGTTTAAAAGGAATTGAGTTGAATCTGTGAACTCATAGCATCTTAACTGGAATCCACTTACTTTAGTTTCTCTGAATAAATAACCTTGCACACTGTTCTGTCAGTGGTACTCATATTCCCAGGCACTTGTTTCTGTATAACATATCAGTGTCTATTGTGGTTTTGTAAAACATGTCAGTGTCTATTGTGGCTCAGAGTTAGTGTGATTTGAGATAAAAGACAAAGCTTTACTGATGAGGTCCTATTTTATTTTTTATTTTTTAATATAATACTTTTATTGATGTTTTGTGTATTTCAGACATCATTTTTCAGTTCAATTTAGACATATTCCCCTTTTCCTGCCCCCCACCCCACCCCAGATCATGCATTCTGCCATACGTGTCCTGTATCTTTCTCCTAGTCTTTTTAAAGTTTTTCCTCTGTAAAGGTTTATTGATTTGGGCAGAATTTAACTATATCATTTGATTCTTAGACCCAGTGCTTATGTTGTTGTGGTTCCCTCCCAATTGTATTGCTCCAAAGTATGCCTATATAAATGTCATGTACCAGAGTTATGTACTCCAGGAATAACTGTATGTTAACTCCGATATATGTTTAGAAGTTCATATTTTTTCCCTTTAATTTTATATTACTCTAAAATATGGATATATACCTTCCACCCATATTCATTAATTACCATGTCTGAAAGTATGTGGTAAGTTAATTCAATGCAAAATTCTAAACAAAATACTTGCAAATCGCATATAGACCCACATAAAAAAGATCATCCATCATGACCAAGTTGAATTCATGTCAGAGATTCAGGGATGGTTCAACATACATAAATCAAAAAATATCATAAAACACATAAATGGTAGCTGGAGAGATGGCTCAGTGGTTAGGAGCGCCGACTGCTCTTGCAGAGGACCCAGGTTCAATTCCCAGCACCCACATGGTGGCTAAGGACTATCTTTGACTCCAGTTCCAGGGGAATCCTATGCCCTCTTCTGACCTTCGCAGCATTGCATGACATGGGTGTTCAAACCTATATGCAGACAGTACACTCATTCACATAAAAAGCAGTAAATAAAAGGATTAAAATAAATGGACTGAAAGACAAAAATCACACAATCATCTCAACTGTTGCAGAGAAAGCTTTTGACAAAATCCAGCATCCCTTCATATTTAAAGTTCTAGAGGGAATTGGACCGAAGGGAATATTCCTCAGTGTAATCAAAGCTGTATACAACAAACCCACAGCCAACATCATCCTAAATGGAGAAAAATTAGAACCATTCCTCCTAAAGGCAGGAACTCACCAAACCTTCCCCTATCACCAGTCCTCTTCAATATAGTGCCCTTCAATATAGTGCTTGAAAAGCTTGCTAGGGCAATAAGACAAGAAAAGGATATTTAAAAAAATTTTAATACACATTTTTGTTGAGTTTTTGTGTATTTCATGGAGTATACCTTAATCATGTTTAGACCCCTTTCCCTATTTTCACCCCCTTCATAGCCCACACACTGGATTTCAAGTCAGATTTATGTACCCAGATGTCCCTCAGTGTGAGTTCAACCACTGAAGCCTGTTCGGTTTATCTAGAGTCACTCCCTTAAAGAAGACTAATTCTCTCACCCAGCAGAGATCACTCACCAACAGTTCCTCTGCTAAGGTTGGGGCCTCTTGCCCATTTACCCAGTTTTATGTCAGTTTTTTTTTTTTTTTTTTTTTCCTGGCTGAGTTTGTGTGGCTCTTGTCCATGCTGTCACCAATCATTGTTGTAAGTGCATATGAGCAAGATCCCAGAAGCCAGGAAGACTGTTTCCTTATGATCATGCAAAGATGGCTCATATTTTAGTTAGATAATAGTTCAGTAAATAAAGGGCCTTTGGGGAGCCGGGCGTGGTGGCACTCGCCTTTAATCCTAGCACTTGGGAGGCAGAGGCAGGGGGATCTCTGTGAGTTCAAGGCCAGCCTGGTCTACAGAGCGAGTTCCTAGCTAGCTGGGGCTACAGGGAGACCCTGTCTCGAAAAGACAAAAAAAANAAAAAAAAAAAAAAAAAAAAAAAGGCCTTTGGGAATGGAAAAGGTGTGCAGGTATGATGCTGGGAAGTTTTAGGTACATTCTTCTATATTTTCTCCCTGAATTCCAAGTAATATTATTATTTGAGATAAAGGCTGAGGGAGGAAGTGTGGTGGGCTTGAAGAAATACTAGAAGATATGGGAAGTAGACTGTGAGAGTGGAAGAATGGAAGGGTTGGGAGAGTGGAAGGTGACAGCTGGGTGGAGTTAGGACCTGTCCCCTCCAGGCAGTCGGGATAGCTGTGTGCGGACAGTCCCTCAAGTTCTGTGTGCTGCTGATGCTCCTGGGATCAGCTGGACCAGAGTGCAGCAGAAGTGCACTTTTGCTCCTGAGTCTGACAAGACAGTGTGAACATGATGCTTGGTGGTATTTATACAGGAGTACTTAGGATTGACCAGGAATTTGAGCTGCTACAGAGGATTACGGCTTGAGAAAGTTGAGTGGCAATCGAAGGTCACTGAGAGTAGATTTGGTGGAGACCAATCTGATGTAGACAGGGACTCAGCTGAGAATCTGGAGAAAAGCTTTGAAATGAGCAGTTATGAAATTGTGATTCGTAATTGTGAAATGTCTTTCATTTATTTTTAGTTTTTTTTTAATTTAGTGAAACTCAAAAGTCTTTGCTGCAGTGCTGTGTGTGATGAAGGCATTTTATTGTTTCATACCAAATGAAACATTTTATGTTTATTAATTGTATGCTTTTACTTGGCATTTTCTCTTTCAACATAAGCTATAATATGTCTTTGTTCTTAGTATCTAATCAATTTTTTGATGAGGTGTATTTTTCCCTTGTGTAATTTTAAAGTTGCAGTTAATGATTGATATTTGTTGAAATAGCTAATAAATAATACCTTTTAAATACTGATGTGTTTTGCATTAGTATAAACAGAAGAAAAGTGTGACTTTTACTATGTTTTTTTTTGTTTAACAGCTTTTAATACTGAATACTGGATTTATTTGAAGTTTTCATATTTATTTGAATTATATTTTTACTTTGTTGGGGTTTGGATTGAACCAAGCATGTTGTATGTACTGGGCAAGGTCCATGGTACTAACTGATACCTCTAGTCCATATTTGAGTTGAAAAGAAATGTTTTGTGTTTTAGATACCTGAAATGCTATTCAGTGAAACAAATGGTGAAGAGAAATATGACAAGAAAAGAAAAGAGGAAAAGAAAAAAAATTCTGGTAATCTTTTGATGTCATTAATTTTTTCTGATTCTGATTTATGAGATAGTTTCCATTTTCTGTTGTAGATTCACAAAAGATGATTATAAATTGAAATAATGCTAATTTAATAACATCAGATATCTTATGTGAGTTACATTTTTGAAGCCTTCTTTTGTTTTGTTTGGCTTGGTTTGGTTTGGTTTTTGAGACAGGATTTCCCTGTAACCCTAGCTGGCCTGTAACTTACTATGTAGACTAGATTGCCCTCCATCAAGATTCTCCTACATCTGCCTCCTGAGCACTGGGATGAAGGGCCTCTGTCATTGTTTTTTAATTAAGATTTTCATCATTTAATATACAGCCTAACAGTATCTATAGTATGAATTTATGAAATTCAGAAACTACTTTTCTAGGGGCTGGGGAGATGGCTCAGTTAGTAAACTATGCTAGTATGGGGTCTTGAGTCCTAGAACCCACATGAAAACGCTGGGCTTGGCAGTGCATGCTTTGTGATGCCAGTGCTAGAGGATGCAGGGAGAGGAAGATGGCTGGGGCTTGCTAGCCAGCCAGAGACCTGTCTCAGAAACACAAGGTGGATGGCTCCTAAGGAATAAGTGACACTTGAGATTGATCCCTGGCCTCTACATGTGAGCACACAAATCACTTGTGCACTGTCACACCAACTCCGGCGTCGTCTGTGTAACAACAGACGAGGAGATAAGAACCTTGTGAGGTTAAGCTCCCTGGTGGCCAGTGACAGAGTACCCAGTCACGATGCATTACAAAGATGTTATGCTTCATGAGTGTTGGACTTTGTACATTGCCTTTTGACACCCCTCCCGAGCTCAGCACAACCTCAGTCCCAGACAAGGGACAGTTAAACATGTTTAAAAACAATTCAGGCAAACAGAAGCCTCATGAACCTAAGTAAAATCATACAGAGATACAACATTTAAAGGCTCCTTTATCCTAAAAATATATTGTAGACATTACACTAAGTGAGATCATAGGTTAGTTACTAATAATAAGAGTGTCCTTCCAAACTTAATAATAATGACTCAGTCCTTTAAGCAGAAAGCTACATCTAATAAAGCCAGTAAGATAAAGTTTAGTTACAGATATACCTATTAAAGTGTAACACTTAGTTAGAGGCACTTGGCGGGGATTTCTCCTTTAAGAAAAACACTGTGTAACTTATGAAGAGCTGAAAGGCCCCTTCTCAGGCTTGTAACTTAAATCACAACCTAGAGATAACAAAAAGCCTTGAGAAAGCTCTAGCCCCTGGAAGGATGAGAAAAACACTAATTGGAACTTCAAAAGAGACAAAGACTGCTAATGGCTTGTGATTCTAAGACTACTGTTTTATCGCTTATCAAGACAGTGTGAGCAGTAAAAACTTTCATTGATGTACAAATTTATCTAAAAGTTGGCCTTGCAGCCCAGGTGCAAGTTGCCAAGGCAATAAGCCCTGTGCTCCCGAGGAAATGCAAATCCCCTGCCTGTCACCTCAACCCTTTCCCCCTCCTGCCTGTTACGCCAGCAGCTTTGCTTGCCGTTTTGCCTGCCTGTATAAAAACTTAATTTGATTTCAGTAAAGGTGCACTAGATTCAAAAATTCTCTCTGGTGTCATATTCATTTATTTCGCCTAATCTGTACCCTCCTGTGCAAGACTTTGATTCTCCCACAGGTGAAAGACATCCCAGCTGGGTGGCTTGTGGCAGTGCACCCTCACACATATATGTGTGCCTGAACACACTAAACATGCATGTCTCCCCTGGATCCCCACTTCCCACTCTCCACATATGTAAAATTGTTTTTCTGACCTAGTGGCTTACAGTCTTGATTGTATTGTTTCAGCTCTTTGTCCAGTAGCCTAAACTTTCCATATTTCCTCTTTACATAGATGTGTCATATACTCAGTTCAATTCCAGAAGTTTCATGATAATTGTGAGTGCAGATGCTTTTTCAACTATACTATCCTTACTATTTTTCATTCCAGATTAATTTTGAATAAGAAATTTTTAATTTATTTTATTTATTTATTTTTTCATCAGAAGGGTGATGTACCAATGCGTAACAAGGTATGAGGGTGGCACATGTCACACAAAATCGTGAGCACCCAATCATCACACTTATGAACCAAAAAAGGATTGAATAAGGAATTTTTTAATAACATAGTCTATTCATCTTTGTTTTTTAAAATTTATTCATTGATGTTTTATGTGTATCATACATCATTTTTCATTTCTGTTCAGCCATATTCCCCTATCTCTTTCCCCCACCCCACCCTACCCCATCCCATCCCAGATCATGCATTCTGCCATAACTGTCCTGCATCTTTCTTTCAGTCTTTTTTTATGCTTAGGAATTCACATTTTCCTCTGTTAATTTTATATTACTCTAAAATATGGATACATACTCTCCACCCATATACAGTAATTACAGACTCCTAAAATAATTGGTGGGTGGATTCTAGAGCCAATTGAGAGATTCACATTATAACAACATAGTTGCTTTCAGATAAACAAAATATAACCATACTGTAGTTCAGCTTGCCTTTTATCTGGGATTTGGTATAGGCATCCACAAATGAGGGAAACCATTCTCTGTCTTTCTGGGACTGTGTCACCTCACTCAGCATAATGGCTTCGAGCTCCATCCATTTACCTGCAAAGTTCATAATGCCATCCTTCTTTACCTCTGAATAGTACTCCATTATGTAGATGTACCACATTTTTGTCATCCACTCGTCTGTTGAGGGACATACGGGTTGGTTCCAGCTCTTTGCTATTGTGAATAAACATGGATGTGCATATATCTTTGTGGTAGGATGAGTCTTTGGGGTATATACCCAGGAGTGGTATGACTGGGTCAGGTGGTAAGCTCATTCCGAATCTTTTAAGGGTTCTCCATACTGCTTTCCATAGTGGTTGTACAAGTTTACATTCCCACCAGCAGTGGATGGGTGTTCCCCTTTCCCCACAACCCTTCCAGCATCTGTTGTCTTTTGTTTTCTTGATCTTAGCTAGCCATACTGTAGTGAGATGATATCTGAGAGTGGTTTTAATTTGCTTTTCCTTAATTATTAATGATGATGAACACTTTTTTAAGATGTTTCTCAGCCATCTTTAATTCCTCACTGGTGAAGACTTTGTTCATCTCTTTACTCCATCTTTGGAGTAGGTCATTTGTCTTCTTATTTCTTTGTTTTTGAGTAGTTTATGTATTCTTGATGTTAATGCTCTGTCAGAGTATCACTGGTAAAGATATCTTCCCATTCTGTGGGTTTTCTCTTCACCTCCTTGATTGCTTCTTTCATTGTACAGAAGCTTTTGAGTTTTATGAGGTCTCACTTGTCAACTGTTGACCTTACTTCCCATGCGGCTGCTGTCTGATTTAGAAAGTCTCCTCCTATACCTATGTCTTGTAGGTTGTTGCCAACTTTTATCACCTTCAGGGTTTCAGGCTTCACGTTGAGATCTTTGATCTACTTGGAGTTGATTTTTGTACAGGGTGGGAGGTACAGGTTTAATTTTGCTCTCCTTCCTCCATTGAGGGATTTTTGCCCCTTTGTCAAATATGAGGTAGCTGAAGATGTATGAGCTCAAGATTGGATCTTCAATTTTGTTCCATTGGTCAACAGGTCTGTTTTTGTGCCAGTACCAGGGTGTCTTTATGACTATGGCCCTGTAAAATAGTTTGAAGTCTGGTAGGGCAATCCTCCCTATATTGCATTTTTAACTAAGGATTGCTTTAGCTATTCGGGGTCTTTTGTTTTTCCATATGAATTTAACGATTTTTTTTTCAAGTTTATGAAGATGCTCATAGGGATTTTGATTGGGATTGCGTTGAATCTGTATATCAGTTTGGGTAAAATGGACATTTTTACTATATTAATTTTCCCAATCCATGAGCATGGGAGGTCTTTCCATCTTTTGATGTCATTTTCAATCTCCTTCTTCAGGGGTTTAAAATTTTGTTGTAGAGATCTTTGGTATCTTTAGTTAGGTTTGTTCCCAGGTATCTTATTATTTTTGAGGCTATTGTGAGTGGGAAGGTCTTCTTGTATTCCTTCTCCACATGTTTATTGTTGGTGTAAAGAAAGGCTACTGATTTTTCTAGGTGGATTTTGTATCCTGACTCTTTACTAAAACTCTTAATCATTTCCAAAAGTTTTCTGGTGGACTTTTTTGCATCCCGTAGGTAAACTATCATCTGCAAAAAGGAATAGCTTAACTTCTTTTCCTATTAATACTCCTTTGATTTCCTCTCTTACCTTACTGCCCTAGCAAGTGTTTTGAGCAGTAAGTTGAAGAGGAGTGGCGATAGGGGGCAGCCTTGCCAGGTTCCCACCTTTAAGGGAAATGATTCTAATTTTTCTCCATTTAGGATGATGTTGGCAGTTGGTTTGCTATATATGGCTTTGATCATGTTGAGGAAAGTTCCTTTCAGCCCTATTCTCACTAGGACTTTAAACATGAAGGGATGCTGGATCTTGTCAAAGGCTTTTTCTGCATTGATTGAGATGATCTTGTGGTTTTTGTTTTTCAGTCCATTTATATGCTTGATGATATTTATTGATTTATATATGTTGAACCATCCCTGCATCTCTGGTATGAATCCAACTTGATCATGATGGATGATCTTTTTGATGTGGGGTCTGTATGCGATTTGCAAGTATTTTGTTGAGAATTATTGCATCTATATTCATTAGTGAGATGGATCTATAGCTTTCTTTTTTGCTTGCATCTTTACCTGTCTTTGGTATTAGAGTGATACTGGCTTCATAGAAGGAGTTTGAGAGAATTCCCTCTGTTTGTATGCTTCTAAACAGTTTCAGTAGCAATGGTTGTAAGACCTCTTTAAATATTTTATAGAATTCTGCCGTGAAACCATCTGGGCCAGGGCTTTTATTTAGTTGGGAGGTTTTTAATTACATCTTCAATTTCCTCTAATATTGTGGGTCTATTTAAACTATCAGTCTCTTCTTGGTTAAGCTTTGTTGGTTCCCAGGATTTCAGATATTCATCCATTTCTCTTAAGTTTTCAAATTTAGTGGAGTATAGATTTTTGAAGTATTCCTGTATTATTGTTTGGATCTTTGTTGTGATGTTTCCCCTTTCATCACAAATACTCTTGATTTGGAGTTACGCTTTCTGTTTTTTGGTTAATTGGGCTAGAGATCTATCTATTTTGTTTATCTTTTCAAAGAACCAGCTTTTGGATTCGTTGATTTTTATGTATTGTTTTCTTTGTTTCTATTTCATTGATTTCTGCTCTTATTTTTGTGATTTCTTCCTGTCTGTTGGGTTTAGGGTTCATTTGTTGTCTCTCAAGTGTTTTTAGCTGCAGTGTCAGGTCGTTTATTTGTTCCCTTTCTGTTTTTTTGATGTGGGCACTTAGAGCTATAAATTTCCCTCTCAAGACTGCCTTTAAAGCATCCCACAAGTTTTGTTGTGTTGTATTGTCTTTTTCGTTTAGTTCCTTGAATACTTTTATTTCACTCTTTATTTCTTCCCTGACCCATTCATTGTTCAGGATTGTGTTGTTTAGTCTCTATGTGTTCTTGTAGCTAGTTGGACTTATTCTGGGGCTCATATTGAGCTTTATTGCACTGCAGTCTGATAGAATGCATGGAATAATTTCTATCCTTTTGTGCCCCAGTATGTGGTCGATTTTTGAGAATGTTCCGTGAGGTGCTGAGTAGAAAGTATATTCTCTGGTATTTGGGTGGAATACTCTGTAGATGTCTGTGAGGTCCAGCTGGTGTATTGTATTGTTCAATTCTGATTTCTCTCTGTTTATTTTTTGTCTTGTTGATCTATCCATGAGGCTCAGTGGGGTGTTTATGTACCCATTATTAGTGTGTTAGGATTAATCTGTGTCTTGAGGTCCTGAAGGATTGTGTTTATAAAGTTAGGTACACCAGAGTTTGGTGCATATACATTTAGGATTGTGAAGTCTTCATGGTTCATTGTTCCTTTGACAAGGATGTAATGGCCCTCTTTGTCTCTTCTGATTAATTTAACTTTGAGATCTATTTTGGCTGATATTAGAATAGCCACTCCAGCTTTTTTCTTGGTACCATTTACTTGGAATACTTTTTTCCATTCTTTCACTCTAAGGTGGTGTTGCCCTTGAGGGCGAGATGGGTTTCTTATAGAGAGCATATAGAAGGGTTCACTTTCCTAATCCATTCTCCCAGTCTATGCCTTTTGATTCAGGAGTTTAGGCCATTAGTATTTAAGGTTATTATTGAGAGATGTGTGTTGCTTCTTTTTACCTTATTTTTGGTTTGCATTCTTGGTCTAGGTTTATATTTACTCTGTTATGATTTTGTTGCTTTCTCTCTTTTAATTGCTTAGGGGACAGTTGCTTCTTTCCTCTGTTCTTTGCAGTGCTTCAAGGATTTTCTGAAGTCTTGGTTTCTTAGATATGTATTCTTTCATCTTGTTCATGTCGTGAAAGATTCTTTCTCCTTCAACTATGATTGACATTTTTGCTGGGTATAGTAGTCTGGGGTGGCATCTAAAGTCATTTAGTACAGGGAGTACTTTGGTCCACATTCTTCTAGCTTTCATAGTTTGTGCTGATAAGTCAGCTGTGATACTGATGGGTTTCCCCTTATATGTAACTTTTTTTTTTTTTGTGGCTTTCAGTATTTTGTCTTTGTTTTGAGTATCTAGTGTTTTAACAATTATATAGTGTGGGGAATTTCTTTTCTGGTCTTGTCTGTTTGGTGTTCTATGTGCTTCTTGTATTTGTATGGGTTTGTCTTTTTTCAGTTTCGGGAAATTTTCTTTTATCCTGTTGAAGAACTGGTCAATAGTGTTGTCTTGGGATTCTTCTTCCTCTTCCCGTATGATGCGGAGGTTTGGTTTTTTTCATAGTGTCCCACATTTCTTGGTTGTTCCACTCTTGTGTTTTTTTAAATTTTTCATAATCTTTACTTGAGCATTCTAGTTGGACTGTGTTATCCTGCATGTCTGATATTCTTTTTTCTGCTTCTTCCATTCTGCTTCTGAGGCTTTTTCCCATCCTTTCCTGTTGATTGGATGATTGTTCAATTTCTTTTTTCATTTCATCCTGTGATTTCTTTAGTATTTCCACTTCCTTCTGGAGCCTGTCATTCTCATCTTGTAGGTCCTTGGTTCGTTGGTCTCTTTTTTTTTTCCATTTCAGCCTGGGATCTTTTCAGCATTTCCACTTCCTTCTGGAGTTTGTCATTTTCTCCCTTCAGTTCTTTCCAACTTTTGTCATTATCTCCCTCTAGGTCCTTCTTGAGTTTTTCAATCTCTTCCCTTAGTTCTTTCCAATGGTTATCATTATCACCCTCTTGGTACTTCTTGAGTTTTTCATTCTTTTCCCTTAGTTCTCTAATTTGTTTGAATATGTCCACAATTGTTTTTCTAATGTCGATGTCTGGGATTCCTTCCAGGGAGATCTCCTTGTTGGAGTCTTCTGTAGGGTTGGTAGAGTTCAGTGTGGATTTATTATGAGCTTTTCCCATGTTGGTTTTTTTGTGTGTGTGTCTTGTGCATGTGGATTAATTTGTTTATTTGTTTCTTTGGGCTCTGATGCCTCAACGTTGATTGCACAGCTAGATCCTCTGCACCACCACTTCCCCAGGCTGGTCCTTTGCAATTTGGCGTTCTGCAGGACATGGGTGTAGTCTGCTCGCCCAGTGGGGGTGGGGCATTTGCTGGTCTTGTGCTGTGTGGAGCATAGGTAGCTCCGCCCCCGTAGCACTCTGGGGCTGGAAAGTTGGAATGTCCCTGGTGATACCAGGCCTCTACGGGACACAGGGGTGCCCAAAGTCCCCAGGAAGGCAGCCCTCACATGGTCCTTTGCAAGTTGGCCTTCTGCAGGACACAGGTGAAGTCTGCTCACCCAGCAGGGCGCACCCTGGTCTTGTGCTTTGTGAAGCACAGGTAGCTTCTATTCATCTTTAATATAAGCATCTAACCATGAAATGTTCATTAAACTTGTTTTATGCCCGGTCAGTGCTATGTCTTGAAGGAACTAATAGCCTAGGTAAAGCAAGAATTACATTGCATATAAATGCAAAACTAAAATACCAAGAGAAATGGTAGTATAAGTCCTTATAAAGTGTGTTGTAAAGTAACATTTTAATCTGACAAGTGTCATAGCTAGGAGACGTTTCTGAAGCACAGTTTGGGAAATTATTCCTGTCAGTGTGTGGAGTCTGAAACAGCATGGAGGACTGAGGTGCACACTTCTGTGCCGCAGAGGAAGGGTAGGCTGAAGGGGAAGTGAGGGTAGAAAGTAAGAGAAAAAGATGCAGGCTCAGGTGATAAAGACCCTCTGCACATTGCCCTGGACTTGGATTATAATTTGTAAGTGACCTGGGGTTTTTGAGAGATTTTGGCTGAGATGTAACCAGGATCTCCTTTTGTAAAGAGGAGTCTCTAGGGCTGGCCATATTTTATCTTTTAAAAGGTAGGTAGATTATTAGTACAGGGGCAAACTGAAGATAATCAAACCACTTTAGAAGTCCATTTTTTGTAATATGAGAGAGACGTGGTGAAGGCCTGAACCAAGGAAGAGGTAAGATGAGAGATAGGAGTGAACTTGGACATTAGGAAGCGGTTTTCACTTGAATGTGTAATGGCTGTGACGCTCAAGGAAGGAGTCAAGAGTGTCTCAGTGGCTTCTGGCTTGAGACAGTCTTTAGAAGTTGGCTTCATTTGCTGCAGTAGGAAATGGGGAAAACTAGTCAGTGTGGGGCAACACGTTGAGTACAGAAATACTGAATTCAGGGCTGGAGAGATAGCCTAGCGGTTAAGAGCACCACCTGCTCTTTCAGAGGAACCGGGTTCAATCCCCAGCACCCACATGGTGGCTAAGAACCATCTGTAACTCCAATTCCTGGAGAATTCTAGTTCCAGGGGAATCCGAGACCCTCTTCTGACCTCCGCAGCATTGCACGACACGGGTGCACAAACCTACATGCAGACAGTACACTCGTACACAAACAAAAATAAGTAAAATTAAAAAAATAATAAATTAAAAAGAAAAAACAGAAATACTGAATTCATGTGAATTTTTTCCTAACATGGGATTCTGAGATCTTTCCCTTTCTTTATCAAATGGGAGTGAATAAATTTTATCTAGTTTAGAATGTCTTTTATTAAAGGTTTTACTGTGTTGACTTTTTGATTATATGTATTACATAGCTGGAATTAATTTAGATATTATGATACAAGGAGATTTATCCTTCTTGTAGCAATAACAGTATTTAACAGAAATAAGTAACAGTGGAAAGATAGAGACTGCTGAAACCATATAATTCAAAATTTTACAGAACATAGAGACTAGAGTAGATATTAAAGAATGACTGTACATTTTTAAGAAAAAAAGTGTTGTAGTTATAATTATATAGAGTGGAGTATCTAATGTGAGATGCAAGGTTATTTTATCTAATTCTTTTTTATTGAAGTTTTGTGCATTTCATACATCATTTTCTCAGTCCAATTTAGACTCATTCTCCTTTCTATCCCCCCTCCACCCCACCTGAGTTCATGCATTCTGCCATACATGTCTTGTATCTTTTTCTGAGTCTTTTAAAATTTTTTCTATGCAGAGGATTATTGTTTTGAGGAGAACTTTACTGCTTCAGTCAGTTCTTTGTTCTAGTTTTTTTTGTTATTGTGGTTGCCTCCAATTTGTATTGCTTCAAAATATACATATATGTATGTCACACATATACTAAAATTATGTCATCTGAGAATACACTATGTTATTTCCCAAATAATATTTTGGGATTCACATTTTTCCCTTTTAATTTTATTTTACTCTAAAATATGCATACATACTCTCCACCCATATACCAAAATTACAAAGTCTGAATATAAATGATAGGTTAATTCTAGAGCCCATTAAGCGATTCATATGTTAAGAGCACAGTTGTTTTCAGATAAAAAGAAATATAACATTAATGTTGCTCAGTTTGCTTTACAACTAGGTACTAGGTGCTAATATCCACAAATGAGGAATACCATTCTTTGTTTTTTGGGGATTGTGTTATTTCACTTAGCATAATGTCTTCTAATTCCATCCATTTACCTGCAAAGTTCATGATGCCATCTTTACTGCTGCATAGAACTCCATTGTGTAGATGTACCACATTTTCTCTATCCACTGGTTGGTTGAGGGACTTGTTGGTTGGTTCCAGCTCTTCGCTATTGTGAAGAGAGCTGCAATAAACATGGATGTGCATGTATCTCTGTGGTAGGATGAGTCTTGTGGGTATACGCCCAAGAGTGGTATGACTGGGTCAGATGATAAGCTCATTTTGAGCCTTTCAAGGGTTCTCCACACTGTTTTCCATAGTGGTTGTACAAATTTATATTCCCACCAGCAGCAGTAGATGAGTGTTCCCCTTTCCCCACAACCTCTCCAGAATTTGGTGTCTTTTGTTTTCTTGATCCTAGCCAGTCTTATCAGAGTGAGATGGTATCTTAAAGTGGTTTTAATTTGCATTTGCTTAATTATTAGCAATGTTGAACACTTTTTAAGATGTTTCTCAGCCATCTTTATTTCCTCACTTGTGAAGTCTATGTTCAGCTCTTTATTCCATCTTTTGAGTAAGTCATTTGTTTTCTTCTTTGTTTTTGAGAAGTTTATATATTCTGGATGTTAATGCTCTGTCAGATGTATCAGCAGTGAAGGTTTCCTCCCACTCTGTGGTTTTCTTTTCACTTCATTGGTTGTGTCTTTCGCTGTACAGAAGCTCTTGAGTTTAATGAGGTCCCACTTGTCAATTGTTGACCTTATTTCCTGCGCAGCTGCTGTTTGATTTAGTCTTTTCCTATGCCTATGTCTTGTAGGTCGTTGCCAACCTTTTTTTTTTTTTTTTTTTTGTCTTTTTGAGACAGGGTTTCCCTGTAGCTCCAGCTGTCCTGGAACTCACTCTGTAGGCCAGGCTGGCCTTGAACTCACAAAGATCCGCCTGCCTCTGCCTCCCGAGTGCTAGGATTAAAGGCGTGCGCCACCACAACCTTTTCTTCAGTCACCCTCAGAGTTTCAGGTTTCAGGTTGAGGTCTTTGATCCATTTGGAGTTGATTTTTGTACAGGGTGAGTGGTAGGGGTTCACTTTTACATGTGGTGATCCAGTTTTGCCAACACCATTTGCTGAAGATGCTTTTTTTCCTCCTTTGAGTATTCTTGGCCCCTTTGTTGAATATGAGGTGGCCAAAATTTTATGTGCTCAAGTTTCAATCTTCAGTTTTGTTCCATTGGTCTACCGGTCTGTTTTTGTGCCAGTACCGGGCTGTTCTTATGACTATAGCTGTAAAATATAGTTTGAAGTCTGATATAGTGATTTCCCCTGTATTGCTCTTTTTGCTCAGGGTTGCTTTGGCTATTTGGGGTCTTTTGTTTTAAATATGAATTTAAGGATTTTTTTTTTATGTCTGTGAAGAAACGCATGGGGATTTTAATTGGGATTGCATTGAATCTGTATATTAATTTGGGTAGAATGGACATTTTAAATGTATTGTACTTATAAATAAGTTTTATTTCTTGTCTTTTTCTAGTTGATTCTGACTTTCTAAAATCATTCTTGTTAATCCATGAGTCTTGTAAAGCGTATGGTGCCACCCCAAGCAAGTATATGACCTTTCTGCGTGTGTATTCTGCCATCAGTAGCAGCAAAAAAAAGGAATTATTGAAAAGACAAAGTCATTTACAGGTGTAGTATTGATAATCTTAAATGATTTTATTTTTATTATTTTCAATTATTTTATTTTGGGTTTCAATATTTATAGAGAGCAAAGATTATGCAAATCACAATGGTTGTTACCTGTGGTATATACTTTGTATGAATATTAATGTATATACAGCTTTAGGAGATAATTGTACTTTCTTACAGTGCTACCCACTACATTATTGTAATGAGTTTTCTTCATTCAATAGTTACTCTCATTTTAGAAGATAATATTTAATGCTTTTGATAGATATATTGTTTTCCTCAGGGTCTTTATCACATGAAGGCATTTTAGAAATTGAGAAATCACATTTACTTGGGCATGGTGATGCATGCTTGCATGCAAAGTGTTTTGTTGGGCATGGTGATGCGTGCTTGCATGCAAAGTGTTTAGTTGGGCATGGTGATGCGTGCTTGCATGCAAAGTGTTTAGTTGGGCATGGTGATGCGTGCTTGCATGCAAAGTGTTTAGTTGGGTATGGTGATGCGTGCTTGCTTGCAAAGTGTTTAGTTGGGCATGGTGATGCGTGCTTGCATGCAAAGTGTTTTGGAAGCTGAGGCAGAGTATTGGGTATTGAGACTAGCTTGGGTTTGTAATGAAACTTTGTCCCACAACAGGAAAAAGGGGGAAGACAATGCTAAATATTATTATAAAGCTTAATCTTGAACATTATGAACTTGAAATTATAATTAATGTTTGTGATTGAACTTATATTTAATAAAATAATGTTCTTATCCATGTCACTTCACATTCTGTAAAGTTTTCTTCTTTCATTTTTCTAAGTATATTCAACTTAAATGTGACTTTAGCATGCTAGCCCCTGGGGCTGGGTTCTGTGGCTCGGTGGGAGAGTGCTTGTCCAGGATGTTCAAGTTCTTGGTTTCACTCACCAGCACCACTCACCCACACCCCCATGTCAGCCTGCAAATTTATCAGAGTATTTTCTATCCAAAGTTTTATGTTCTCTCTTAGGGTAACTCAGTCGGACCAACTAACTTGACCTTATTGTCTTCATCCTTCTTTTGGTTTATTTATTTTGTCCACTGAGTATAGTCAGTTCTGCCCATAGATACATGGCTGTGGGGTCATGCAGTGGGACATGAGGGACCTGTCAGTGACCACAGCCTCAAAGAAAAGTGGCTTTCCCTGCCCCAGCAGCCATCAACTTCAAGTAAGGCCTTGTTAAGAGGTACAGCCATGGGATCCCCATCTGAGTCTATGCTGAAATTTTAAACAGAAGATCTGATGTAGGTAACCAAAGCTTCTGTTGAGTTCATCTGTGCAACAGCCAGGTTATGTCTGGAAGTCAGCATTTCAAATCACTCTTCCCAGCCTCTTTCCTCCACCTCTTCCGTGATGTTCCCTGAGCCTTGGGGGATGAGGTTGATGCAGATGTTTCATCTGTTTCTGAGAACACATACTCAGGTCTCAGCACTTTGAACAGTATGAGTCTCTGCATTAACCACTACCTACTGCAATAAGAAACTTTTCTGTCAAAGTTGGGAGCAGCACACACCTAAGGATGTACACTATGTATTTAGAAGGCCATTTGACAACATGATGATTTGGAAATTCCCTAGCTGTAGGCTTTACCATGTTTCCAGTACCAGGCATGAATTCCTTCCTGTTGAGCAGTCTCAAGTTCTATCAAGGATGCTGTTGGTAACTCCCTAAAACAGTCTTGCTGCTCATGCACCAGTGGGCACATCCTGCCTAGGAGGTCAGTGTTTCAGAACATTGATATTTTTTTCTTCTGCATTAGCCTGCTTAGCACATTTAAGCACCATGAAATCTAGCTAGCAGGGAGAGAATTTCTTGGTCAGATCAAAATTGACTTCTCTGTGTCCTTTAACCCAAATGCGGTGTCTTCAGCAATCATTTAGTTCTGAGAAACCAGGTACAAGTGAGGACAGTGACTAAGTATGATTTGGGGAGTACTGATCTCCTGGCTTAGTTTTCAGTAGTGCTTTGGGAAAATTACTTAAGCTTGTTGAACTGTTCCTTCTTTGAGTCAGTTTATGTGTGAATGTATCAGTAGGTAACATTCTATGTGAAGGATATTTCTTGATACCTATCTTCTGTTTTAGGTGCTTGATATCTATCTTCTGTTTTGGTAGTATTCCTTTTCCTCCATGACCCTATTTCCAAATCTGTCAGAGAACAGAATCTTTATAGAATAGAAGGAATTTGAATTCATGTCCATTTCTTGGATTAACCATGGGGCAGGGAATCATAATAACTGATTCAGGGTCAATGCTCACTCAGAAAGCAGGAGGCCTTTTGATGGGTAGTCCACAAGAACTCTGTGTGAGGTGAATAAATCCAAACCAAGTCTACTGTAAGAGCGAGTCATCCCGAATTAGAATTGGAAAGGGTTTGGAATTTTCCCTTGCTATTTTTTCTTTTATCTAATATGTTCTAAATAATGTTTGACCCAGTATTTAAGCTATGAAATATTATGCTGAATGGTTAGCATCAATGTCATGCTTTAAAAGCTGTTTTTCTTTATTGTGAAGTATTTTACTATATATCATAAATGGATACAACACTAAATTATACTAATTAGCAATAAGATTAATAAAAAGCCCACATGTCCTGTATGTGCTTGAAATTTTCACATAAGGCTTAATTTACTTGTGTATAAAATTATTTTATTTTTCAATGTTTTATTGATGTAGGCTGGTGTGTCTAAACTAAATGAAGCTAAAGCTCTTGTGGATGAACTGAACAGAAAAGCTGGTGAACAAAGCATATTACTTAAAATGAAACAGGATGAGGCAGATGCCGCTCTTCAGGAGATCACGGTGTCAATGCAGGTAATGTCTGGGGGAGTGCCAGAAGTGGGCCTGCAGGAGGACGTCCGTAGCTGATTGTCAGTCTTTCTGAGAAATAACATTCTTGATTTAGATTTAAAAATATTGCTCACCCATACTGGTCCACAATGATAATGGAGTTGAGCTTTAGTGGAAGAGTCTGGTGCTTCAGACTGATGCTTGCTTATAGAAGTCCTTTCACATTTTATTGTGATCCAAAGCAATTGGATGTTTATGTAACTGATTTTGATTTTGTTCTGTTCATTAATTAGTTGTCTCTTTAGCTTTTAATAAAATCCTCTCCTTCAGACTTTCAAAATTTTCTTGCAGAGTGTGTATCCCTGAATAGACACCTTTATCAAATGTTTGCCTCCCAAGGCTCAGGGATCATTGCAGAAGAGGGGGTAGAAAGACTGTAGGAGCCAGAGGTGCTGGAGGACCACGAGGAAACAGAGTGTCCCAGACAGCTGCTCAGTTACCCATATGATCTCACAGGATCAGTGACACAAGTCCCATGCAAGCTCAAAACAGGAAAAATCATAGCATAGCTGTGAGGGAGTGAGTACGAAGTGCCAAACCCACCTAAGGAAGTTGTATAGCGGATGGCTGCTGGAAGCGGAGGACAGTCTTTCAAACATAGGACTCTTAGTAGGTTAGCCAGGCTACAGTGGATGGACCCCTCTGAAGGACATTTGAGGACACAAATTGGAATCTGTACACCTTATGCCTTGATATATATATATATATATATATATATATATATATATATTTACAGAGTACATTAAATTGGGCAGGGGGCAATTAGGGGAGGTGTGGGGAGGGGATCTAAATACCATCTAATTATATTGCATGAAAATTACAAAAATTCAATTACAAAAGATTCATGAATTCTCCTTTGAAATCATAGACTTTGATGATGTTTTCCATTTTAATCACATCTTTTTAAATATTTATTATTTTATGTGTATGAGTGCATTGCCATCATGTACATTGTGCACCCATGTTGTGCAAGGCCTGTGGAGGTCAGAAGAGGGTGTTGGATTCCTTGGAATGGAGTTACCTATGGTTGTTAGCTGTCATGTGGGTACTAGGAATCAAACCCAGGTCCCCTAAAAGAGCAGCCAGTGCTCGTAACCACTGAGCCATCTCTCCAGCCCCTACATCTCTTCTTAAACATTACCTTCATTGTCTGAGCTCATTCCAGGAAAATTCCATGAGTTCTCTGCTTGGGAGTCGTTTCTGCCTCTCTTCTTAGTGTGCTTTTGTTCATTGCACCACCTGCACACTGGCTTATAGGCCTGCTCTGCCGTTGTCTCCTCCGTGCTCCTCCCCACGTCTGGCAGCCCTCGTATGCTGCTCACCTGGTCAGCATGTATGTGCAGCCTGCACGTGTTGCAGTGTTGGAGAGTCTTGAAAGTGATAGCAAAGATAGCTGATGCTGATGGTAAATGTAAATGATATAATTGAACCAGAGGACTGTGGAAATTCTCTCATCATTGACCCAAAATTAATATTATAATTTTAGTGGGCATGGGGATGTATTCCTTTAATCTCAGCACTCAGGAGGCAGAGGCAGGAGGATCTGTGTGAGATCAAGGCCAGTCAGGTCTATAAAGTGAGCTCCAGGCCAGTTAGGGCTACAGGGAGACCCTGTCTCAAAAAGACCCCCCCCAAAAAAAGTGTTTTTTTTTTTTTTTAATGTTATTTAATAGAAGTTCTGTTTGGGTATCATGCTTTGAAATACTGAGTGTTACAGTCTATTGTAATGCCACTTAACTATTCCCATAGGATGCTAGTGAGCAAAAGACAGAACTTGAAAGATTAAAGCAGAAAATAGCAGAAGAAGTTGTTAAAATTGAAGAAAGAAAAAGTAAAATTGATGATGAATTAAAAGAAGTTCAGGTAAGTCTAAAAAATCAAAGACATGTTCATGTTTTCACCCATCTAGTTGGGTATGAGAACTTAGTATTTGTAGATGAGTTTATTGTATTTTTTTATGTGTATGAGTGTTTTGCCAGCATGTTTGTAAGTACACCATGTATGTACAATGACCACAAGGCCAGAGGGTGTCAGATCCCCTGGAACTAGAGTTCTGGACATTTGTTAACCACTGTGTGGTTGCTGGGAACCAAATGTGAGTCCTCTGGACAAGCAGCCTGTGCCCTTAACTAATTATTTGCTTTCCAATAGTATTATAAAATGTGGGCTTTCCTCAGAATATTGCCTTTAAGACAGAAGCAAGCAAGAAAGTCTGCCAGGGGAAAACAAGTGGATTAACTAATACTAATTGAAATAGACATTGCTGTCTATAAGCTCCGTGGTTTTGATTGTAGAGAGAAAATTGTATAGATGAATACATACATACATACATACATACATACATACATACAAATATCACTTGAATTGGAGGACTTTTTTTTTTCCTAAAAGATGTCATGTTTTCCTTAAGGAAGTGCTCAAAGTTTCCTCCTTGGCAATCCCAAACAACCATCCATCCTGCACTTTTGCTCCACATGGGGGTCTTTCCCTCCCATAGTCCCCTAAATGAAGTCCAGTAAGCATGCATCCTTTCTTGATCCCCCTGTACTGGCCTCCATGATACAGCCCAGGTAGCCCAACAATGGCAATCTATATTCTGACGAGGCATATAACTATGAATGTATTGCTTCTACATATGTATATACATATGTAGAAGCAATGCAAGTTGGAGAGAACAACAAAAGAACTGAAAAAATAAAACTCTGGAAGGACTCAGAAAAAGATGCAGGACATGTATGGCAGAGTGCAGGGACTTGGGTGGAATGGGGGCCACAGAAAGGGAAGTGACTCTAGATTCGATTGAGAAATGATGTATGACTTATGGAAAAAGTTTAATAATAAAAAAATTGAAAAAATAAAATATTTGATTTATTATTAAAAAAATTGTATAAATGAATCAAACTATTGACTAAATGATCCAACTGCTCTTAAAATATACAGAGTCTTCAAAATGGCAAGTTATTGCAAAACAAATTAGATGTGCTAAATTGTAATGGTGCACTTATGGTAGCAAGAACTTTCACTTGCTCTGCTTAAACATTTCTTTGCATATGTTGAAACATTTTGATATTTGAAGATGAAGGTCATTAGTAGCTGGGAAAATAGCAATATATGATGATTTGTAAAAAAAAAAATTACCATTTTTTTGAGACAGGTTCTTCCTGTAGCCCCAGCTGGCCTGGGAATCATTATGTAAACCAGGCTGGCCTCAATCTCACAGAGACTTACTTGCTTCTGCCTTCAGAGTGCTGGGATTAAAGGTCGCTACCATGCTTGACAAATTTATTTTTATTTTTATTTTATGGGTTTGAGTGTTTGGCTGCATGTATGTAAGTGTACCCATATGTGCAGTGCCCACAGAGGCCAGAAGAGGGCATTGGATCCCCTGGAAATGGAGTTATAGAAGGTTGTAGACACCATGGAGGTGCTGGGAACCATTGGGGTCCTGTGCAAGAGCAGCCAGTGCTCTTAACTGCTGAGCCATCTCTCCTGCTCCTAAGGACCTTACTGAGCTCTCTTTTTGTTTGGAACATTGAAGTACACATTGAGTGCAATGGCCTTTTTCTCTTTTAGCCTCTGGTTAATGAAGCTAAGCTAGCAGTTGGAAACATTAGGCCAGAATCTCTCTCTGAAATCCGCTCCTTACGCATGCCACCAGATATTATTCGAGACATTCTTGAAGGAGTTTTGAGGTTAATGGGCATTTTTGATACATCTTGGGTAAGCATGAAGAGGTAAGTTTGGAGCCTGTGCAAAATGGTATTTCAGCAATGAATTTTACCTCCTTTCGTTTATTAATGGTTATGGAAATTTTGTTTTGGGTCACAGTTTCAGAGCTGTCGGTCTGTCATGGCTGAGAGGGGTGGGACAGCTCACCTCACCTCACCAAGGCCATGAAACAAACAGAATGGTTGATGTCCCTGGCTTTCTCCTTTTATTCTACCCAGGGCCAGTTTGTGGGATTGTGCTGCACACATTCTTGGTAGACACCCCACCCCCCACCCCTTGCAGACAGTCCTCTCCTACAGTGTCAGAGGTATGCTTTACTAATCTTCTGGTTACTTTTCAGTGCTCTCAGATTGATAGTCAAGATTAAGTATTACTAGTCCCAACAACTTTTATCAGCTTGCCACTCAAACACATCTTAAACCAAAGCATTCCACTCCTGGTCTCCAAAAGATGCTTGTTCATCTTAAAATGCCAAATACATTCTGCCAGTTTCCATGAGTCCCTCAAAGTCGTCAGAGTTCCAGCATTCCTCAGAAGTTCAAGTCTAGTTTCTTCCAAGACCCTAGGCAGCCTTTTAATGATTAGCTCCTATAGAATTAGAAAGCATAATGTAAGCATTCAGTAAATAATGGAACAGTATAAACATTCTAGATGGAAGAAATTGGGGTATATAGAAAAGAGGAACTGGAGCAAAGCGAGACTGAAACCCAGCAAGGCAACCTAGAATTCTCTAGCTCCATGTCCTGGGTCTGGGTCACGTGGTATTGTGATATGTTAGAAAGTCAAGGCCCGCCCCAGGGCCTTGACTGCCACAGCCCACACAGCCTCTGACTGGATGACTCTGGATAACTCTGGATGACTCACTCCTCATTGTCTATTGGCAGAGTCTGTACTTCAGCCCTATCTAACTTCTTGGGTCTCCACTCTGTTAGTGCTTTGCTCAGTGCCTCCAAGGAATTGGTACAGGAACTGTCTGCAGAAGTTCCTTCTGCTGTATGTTGCCCGGTTCCCCTTTCCCGTCAAATCTCCATGACTGCACCGTTCGTACATCCTGGATGCCGTCACAATGGGCAGCATCACATAGCCATGCTTGCACTAGCTCAAGCATATCCAGGCCCCGTAGACCATGGCTGCTGCACCTTTGAGTTCCTCCATAACAGATCACAGAGAAGCACTTGTCACTGGCAGCTGTGTGAAGGCTGGGTACCTCAGAGCGCTTTTCTTGTAGCAAAGTATTTCAGATGAGTTCAGACCTTTCCAGCCTTTGGATGCATGAGAGCTTACCAAACCTCAGTGCACCCTCAAGGTGTCTCAGTGCAAGGTTCTTGTTTTTCTTCCTATAACAGCTGGCTTCAATTCCTGCAGCAGACAGTCTTTTATGGGCTCCAACCTTACATGGGCTTCTTTTCTAGTCAAACTAGAAGGATTTTCTAGTCAAACTAGCAGGATTTTCAAAACTCTGCTTCTTGCTCATAATTTTCACTATAAACCCAGATAAAAATATCTAGCAATAACTTGAATTCTGAATTTCAGAGTTCTTTATAATTTTGTCCACAGTATTGACTAAATTGTGGCCTTTAAATTTAGCCTTACACAAAGCCTCAGGTCGGGATGAAACTGCAGACAAGTGCTTTGCTGGAATGTGACCCTAGTGCCCTTTGGCCCCAGTTCTAGTAGCCCTTTTCACCACCAGTGGCCTCAGGAGCCCAGTCCATTCTGTCCTCTTGCTGTCAGCCTTACCCCATCTTCTGACCCCGCCAGTCTTCTCTGGCGTCTCTGGCTTAGTCTGCAAACTTTTCTAAATTTCTCCCACAAAACTTTTCCAAAGGCCTCTTGACCCGATCTTTATGAATCTTTACAATAACCCCAGTCTAGGGATCTAGTCCTGTACTTATGCACATGCAGGCACAACACTCATATACATAAAAAAAAATTAAAAAGAATAGTTATTCCCTTTATGATGGCATCTGTTCTAGTTGCTTCTCCACTGGTGTGACAAAACACTCTGACCAAAAGCAAGTTGGGGAGGAAAGAGTTTATTCAGCTTACATCTCCCAGGTAAGGAGAGCCCAAGGCAGGAACTCAGGGCAGGAACCTGGAGGCAGGAGCTGGAGCACAGGCCATGGAGGAATGCTGCTCACTGGCTTGCTCCCTTGGCCCATGCCCAGCCTGCTTTCTTGTATAATACACAACAACCTGCCCAGGGGTGGTACTAATGACAATGGGCTGGGCCCTCCCACATCACTCAACAATCAAGAAAATACTCCACAGATGTAGTCACAGGCTAGACCAATGGAGACAATTCCCCAATAGAGGCTCCCTCAACCCAGGTGTGTCAAGTTGACACTAAAGATATACAGCACAGTTGATCCCTTGTCAACTTGACACACAAAACACATCACTGTTAAACCACAACCTTTCCATTTCTCACCCCCAAGATATGATACTAACATTAATATCACAACATGAAACAATACAACCTTAAAAGCCCTACAGTCCTTAAAAAAATCCAAACACTTAAAAGTTCACAGTCTCTTTTAAAAGTCTCTTAACTGTGGGCTCCCGCAAAATCCAAAGTAAGTACTGTCTTATTTCAAAGGGAAGAATCAGGCACACCTAAGCAAAACTTAAGTCCAGCAAAGTAGCTCAAGGTGGACATCTGGGATCCACTCACGATCTTCTGGGCTCCAAAGGGTTTCTGCAGTTCCCCTTCTCTGAGTCTGCCATCCACAGAGCACAGAGCTCAACTTGCCGACCCAGGCCAGCTCCATTCCACACCTGCTGCTGCTCTTGGTAGTCATCCCATGGTTCTGACATCTCCAAATAGCTGGGGTCACCACTGAAACTGAGGTGCACCTTCACCAGTGGGTTCTGTGTTCTATAAGAAAGCAGTTGGAGCATAGGCCAGAGGAGCAAGCCAGTAAGCAGCATTCCTCTGTGTCATTCAGCTCCTGCCTCTAGGCTCCTTCCCTGAGTTCCTTCCTTGGACTCCTTCATTGATGAACTGTGACCTGAGAGATGTAAGGTGAATAAACTCTTTCTCCCCAAGTTTGTACTGGTCGAGTGTTTTGTCATAGCAATGGAGAAGTAAACTAGAAAAGCATCTCAATGTGATGGCATGTCTTGCAGTGAAAACTGTGGTTGGTAATGAAAGGTGGGCCGGCTGTTTCCTGAGTGTCAGCCATTCCCTTTATCCTCAGAGTCCACCTGAGTGTCTGTTATTCTGAACCATCCTCAGCACCTTGCAGTATCTCTTTTCCATTAGAGGATTGTCTCCAGACCTCCACCTACAGCAACCACATTAGTAGCCCTGCTTTCTGGAACTGGCTCAGTTCCTGAGCAGAATATCAGAAGTCCTTTCCCTAGGCAGAGTGGCTGTTACTCTTGCAGTCCCTTCATCTCTCCGTCTTCTCTTACTGTGATGTTTAGAGCTGTTCTGGAGTAGGTCTGGTACCGGTACCCTGTCCTGGGCAGGTCCAGTTCCTGTCTCTCCTGTTACGGCCACCTATCAGGCTTTTCATGAGCAGTTCTTAATACTTTATTAGCTCTCAGACTGCACAGTACACTCAAATTAGATGTAGACATCCACCAAAATCTACACATCCTTCCTTCATGTATAATTCTTAAAAGTGTCACAAGGCAAGAATGCCAGAGTTTTAAATTATGCCCATTAAATGTGATAATTTATTTCCTTCTTATAAGCACTGTGATTTCACCATGATTTACTGATGAAGAAAAGGTAGTCACTATTCTCAGAGTCTTGCACTTTTTTGTTTTGTTTCTGGTATTTTGGAGACAAGGTCTCCCTTTAGCCCCAGCTGGCCTTTCAGGCCATGTAGGACCAGGTTGGCCTCCAGTTCACAGAGATTCACCTGCCTCTGCCTCTGAAGTGTGTGCAGCCACAGCCAGCTGAGTCATTGGGGAAAGAGACAGAGAAAAGGCCAGACAGGAAAGGAGGTGATGAAGAGAAGGGAAGAGAGGGAAAAGGAAGAGGAAGAGGGCAGTGAAGGGAGAGAGACCACCAATGGAATGCATGTGCTACAGATGATCCAGGACATAAACTGGAAAGGGTGAGCAGCCATGAAACAGCCCTGCAGCTTCAGGTTCTCTACCAAGTAGTGGTGTTGAGATTTCTGCTGACAATAAAAGAGCCCTTTTTTGTGCCTAGAGGTTCAAGAATAGATTTAGAATGAAGGAGTTCTTCAAAATATTTTAGAACTGGTTTGGAATAGTTCCTTGCATAATCTTAGTACGTAGGAGTCTGTAGTACTTGACTCAAAGTGATAGTAGAATAAAAACTCGATCATCTGACACTCCACATTCTGCTCACTTTATTCTCAGGCATTGTACAGAATATTTTGCTCCTCTCAAGAGTCTGTATTTTAAAAAGCTCTCGCTTAAATTTTCTAATATTTCATTCTCCTAACTGGTATACTACATCATATTTTTAATAAATACCAACTTTTAGTGAGCCTTACTTGCATCAATATGCTTTCTTTTTAGTTTCCTCGCCAAGAGGGGTGTCAGAGAAGACATTGCAACTTTTGATGCACGGAATATTTCAAAGGAAATAAGAGAGAGTGTTGAAGAACTTCTTTTTAAAAATAAAGCTTCTTTTGATCCAAAGGTAATTTTCCTTGTATACAGTATATATATTCTGCTTTTTACTATGGATGCCTTGTCATTGCCTGTGATTTAGATCACTTAAAAATTTAAGTTAAGAGCTGGGTGTGGTAGCACACATTTTGAATCCCAGCTCTTGGCAGACAGAGGCAGACAGTCTCTGTGAGATTGAGGCAAGCCTGGTCTACATAGTAAGTTCCAGGCCAGCCAGGGTTATAGGGACACCTCGTCTCAAATAAACAAACAAACAAACAAATAAAATAATGAATAACAAAGTGGCAGTCATCGGTGGGTAGTGTTTGCCAGAAGCATTACGTCAGCTAGAGTACGGGTAGCAGGGTTATAGCCTGTGTGGTTTGGAATCTTAGTGTTCACTTCAGTGTTACAATCTCAATGCATCTTTTCTTTCTTTCTAACTCTCAACATTTCTAGTTTGCTTTTTTCCCCTGCCAGGAATTCAGGATATTTATATCAAATTTCAGTGAAAAGTAACCTCTGTGATTCTGATATTTTAAAAAGTCTTTATTGAAAATGTTATATGTATTTTCTTCGACACCAATCATAATGATTTCAAATTTGTTACTATGTAACAAAACTGTAAATGACATGTAGGAGAAAAGAACTGGTGCTTGATCGTTATGGCCAGCCCATGCATTCATTGTAAATGGGACGTCATATTTATAAAACAGTGCATGCTAAAGATTAGATGTTGGTCATAAAGATTTACTTTTAAATTAAAAAACAGAGTTCATGTAGATTTCTGTCAGTGAAATAGTTCACTGTATTTTAAACTATGAACCTCAAACTTTAAGTTAAAATTCCAAATAAATGCCTACATAAACTGTGTTAATATTAACTTTACATTTGTTTGAAGTTAGGCCAGGGTACTGGGTAACTTGAGTGACTTTTTCAGAATGCTAAGCGGGCCAGCACTGCAGCGGCACCTTTGGCTGCCTGGGTTAAAGCCAATGTGCAGTATTCCCATGTCTTGGAGCGGATCCAACCTCTGGAAAAAGAGCAGTCAGGATTAGAATCGTAAGTGAAATACAAAACATAAACAATTCTAATTTTTTTTGCCATCAGTTTGATATGTGCTATATTGTTCATATTTATTTTATATTTTTCTATTTTAAAATGGCAGCTGACAAAAATGAAATAAAAATCCATAAAAATGAGTCAGTGACATACAGAAGTAAAAACTGAACAGGTAAAAACATAGTGGCATACTCTTCATCCTTTGGGAGGCAGAAGCAGGCTGATCTCTGTGAGTTCAAGGCCAGCCTAGTTTATATACTGAGTTCCAGGCCAACCAATACCATTATTGAGGCCCTGTCTCAACAACAAGTAAACACACATATACAATAAAAATGAGCCAGTTAGATGACACAGAACCAAATGACTTTTCTTTGTGTTGTTAGTAATATATAAATTGTCAGGTGCCTGTGGAAAAAGCCAAAGTTTAGTGGGTGATAATGGCTGAGCCAAAGTTCCATACAGAATAATACTAAAGTAAAGAGGATGACTTAAAGCACTGAAGAGATGGCTCAGCCATTAGGAATACTGGATGGTCTTTCAGAGGACCGGAGTTTAGTTCCTAGCACCTACATGGTAGGTGACAACTGTCTGTAACTTGAATTGCAGTAGATCCCATCCCTCTTCTGACTCTGCACAGTGGACACACAGGTGCATTTACAAATGTGCAGACAAAATGTACACGTAAAATGACTAAAGTAATTAAAAAATTTAAAAAGAATGGTTTAAAATTTTGAACTTAAATATTTATTTTTACATTAAAATTCTGATTTATGGTGTATTTTCCTAAACAGGAACAGGGAGAAAAATAGCTATTATCTGAACAGGGAGAAAAATAGCTAACTACTTAACATTGTAGCATAACTTAAAGATAAAGTTTGCTATTGTTGTTAAATCAGGATTGTATTTTCTTTTTTAAAGATGATTATTTTATTTTATGTGTATGAATGTATTACCTGTGTGTATGTAAGTACTCACGTATTGTGTGATGCCCACAGAGGTCAGAAGAAGGATGAGATTCCACTGGGATTCACGTTACACACAGTTGTTGGACCCCTGGAACTGGAGTTACAGGCAGTTTTTAGCTGGCATGTTGGTGCAAGGAACTGAACCCCAGTCCGCTGCAGGAGCAGCCACTGCTTTTTAACCTGGAGACATCTCTCCAGCCCCCAGGATTATATTGTCTATTTTTCATTCTAAATGTAGACTAAGATGTATGTTGTGTTTGTGATTGTTTAGCTTTTGATACTATCTATTCAACTTCCCATTCTGGTGAAAAATTTTAATTTTAATTTTCTCAGTATAATTATATGAAAATTTTCCATTAAAAGTGTTTTACTGTTTTGATAACTGAGTTGTATCTTTTATGAATGTGTCCTTTCTCATAGATATTTTTTGTTCTTTGTCATTTGTCTTTGAGGGGACACACTGAGGATTGAACCCACAATCTTGCACATGTAGGCAAAAGTCTGTCAGGGAGCTGTGTCTCCCGCCCTCTTTGGGCTGTTCTTGACAGTAATTACTTCACTTAAAAATTCATTTTCCTCTTCTGTTTGCATACTCTGGATTTATCTACAGTTGTTCTGTGAGAAGTCAATGTAAAACCTATTTGGTGACCTCACTTTTCTTGTTTCTGTGTTGTTCTTCTGTACTGTGGCTCTCTGGGATCCTGTTCCCACCCCTCACCTAGGGTCTTCTGGTCACTGCTGTTTGGGTGACTCGGTCTCTTTTGTGCATTGCATCATTTTATTGTGAATTCTCTTTTTTTCTTAGTTTAGTTTTCATTTTTTTCTAGAATATATCATCCTCAGTAGCTTCCTAAAAGTAAGAGCTTCCCTATATCTATATTATCTCATCATATGTAGTCATACTGGGGTGGGTTTTATGGTGTGTCTTGATAGTTTAGCCTGTTGTTGTGATAGTAACATGGTAGTGTTGGTCACACGGTGGTGTTGGTCATCTGGTGGTGAAGGTCTCATGGTGGTGTTGGTCACATGGTGATGGTCAGATGGTGGTGTTGGTCACATGGTGGTGATGTCACATGGTAGTGTTGGTCAGATGATGGTGTTGGTCACATGGTGGTAATGGTCATATGGTGGTATTGGTCACATGGTGGTGTTGGTCACGTGGTATTGATGATCAAGTGGTTGTGGTCAAGTGGTGGTGTTAGTCACATTGTGGTGATGAAGACATGATGGTGATGGTCAGGTGGTGGTGCTGGTCACACTGTGGTGTTGGTCACATGGTGTTGGTCACATGGTGGTGATGGTCACATTGTGGTTTCCAGGCCAGCAGCTTTGGTCACCTCAGGTTTTGTTAAGTTGAGGTATTTTGTTTGTTTGCTTTGTTTTTTTATTGATTTTTTTATGTTTTGTACATAATTTTTCAGTCAGTCTTAATTGCCATTATACTGGCTTCTCTTTTGGCACTCTCTGTCACCCCCTCTGGAGTTCACTCCTACTGTCATTCTCGGTAGAGTACATTGTGCCACATTACTCTTCCCGCTCACTCCTTAGTGCCAGCTCCTTCCCTCAGCTCTTCAGCAATAGGGTCTTACCTTCAGGTTCTGGGAGGAAATCAAGGATTGTGGCAATCGCCTGTGTAATTTTGGGCGTCTCTTGGAATACCCTGGCCAAAAACTCAAAAGAAGTTTTCTCCTGTCTGGTACTGTTTCTTGATATGCAGCTTTCACCTTTGCATATGGACTCATGTAGAGGTATTGTTTGTGTATTTTGTCAATAGATTGTTAGACTAATATGATTCTCTCAGGTTTTTTTTCCTTTTACCCTAGCAAGACATTAGTTATCTCTCCTCTCTCCCTTTACCTGTCCAGCCCTCCCTCCATGCCTTCTCCATTTAAAGTCTCCCCCTGTCCAGCCCTCCCTCCATGCCTTCTCCATTTAAAGTCTCCCCATTTCTCCCTTGATACTGCCAGTCTCCTATGGCCCCCCTTCTCTTGGGCTCCTTTCCGCCCCTTTCCTTCTGCAACCCTTCCACCCCCTCCCATTTAGACACCCTGGTTTACCCACTCCTCCCTTAGCAACACCATCACTTGCCGCCTTCTGTCTCAGGTTCACTTTCCTTTCCCTTCTTGGTTCCTTTTTATTTGCCTGCTTCCTGCAGTAACATCAGGGTATATACTTATATATAAGGATTTGGTGCTAGGAGCCACAGATGAGGGACAACATATGTCATTTGTTTTTCTGAGTCTGTGTTACTTCATTTTGCATAACAGCTTCTAGTTCCATCCATTTACTCACACATTTCATGATGTCATCTTTCTTTAACCATTGCATAGAACTCCATTGTGTAAATGTACCACATTTTCATTATCCACTCATCAGTTGAGGGACAGTTAGGTTCCTTCCAGCTCTTCATGGCTCTCCAGGGCTTGTTGCAAACATTTCAAGTTGAGGTCTTTTGTTCCATTCACACTGAGTCCATCTGCTCAAGCGGGGTTAAACCTTGTAATCTGATTTCAGTGCACAGTAACATTCCAGTACCCCAGCCTGCTGTCTTCTTCTCAGCTCTGCTCTTGAAAACATAATCCCAATTTGACTTCCTATCATTTTAATGTTACCTCACTATTATCTTTTTCTCTTTGGAAGTTTTTAGGACGTTTTTTTAATGTTGTGAACTTACTCAATTCTTGGTGTTGGGTATTCATTGTCTACTTCAGTTTTTTAAATTCACATATCATCCTATAAAGTTTATTGTATTATTTCTTCAATAGTTTCTTTTCTATATCTGTAGATATACATTGAAGTGTTAGCTGGACTATTGAACTGGCTTAAAAAAACTTAAGTTTCTTTGGGCTGGAGAGATGGCCTAGTGGTTAAGAGCACCAACTGCTCTTGCAGAGGAACTGGTTCCGATCCCCAGCACCCACATGGCTGCTGAGAACCGTCTGTAACTCCAATTCCAGGAGAACTCCAGTTCCAGGGGAATCCAACACCCTCTTCTGACCTCTGAGGCATTGCATGACACAGGTGCACAGACCTACATGCAGACAGTATATTCATGCACATAAATAAATAAATAAAATTAAGGTAAAAAAATAAAAAAACTTAAGTTTCTTTTAAAAAAAACTTAGTTTCGGTGGAGAATGGAGTTTGACATGTAACTGTTAAATGTGGTATGTTATCAACTTTTAAACACGCCCTTCTCTTTTGCATTGTTCTTACCTTCAGAGTGGGATGGCTACGTCTTTTGAGCATTAGAGCCTTGCTCATTGTACAACACTGCCTTCTGGAAGACTAAATTTGGCTTTTGCTTTTTGTATTCTGCCATGTTAGTCCTTTACAAGTTTTTAATTCTCTATCTCACATGTTGCGCTGTATCTGCTTCCTTGTATCATTATATAGGCTTTGAAAGAAGATAAATGAACGTGTTTAATATGCTGTTTTTATTTAGGAGTCTACTTCTGCAAGTGTTATTAAATGTCAGCTTCTAGAAATGAACAGAGTTAGGTCTAAGGTTACACTTTTTTTTCACATAAATTTATTTATTTATTTATTTTTAACAAATCTAGACCCGTGTTCCATTCCCCCATTCCCCCACCCCGCCAGAGCTCATGCATTCTGCCAAACGTGCTTTTCATCTCTTAGTCTTTCTCAATATTTTCCATGGGGAAGTTGACTGTTTTGAGCAGAAGTTCACTGTTTCAGTCAGTTCTTTGATACAGTCTTTTCTGTTGTTGTTGTTGTTGTTTCCAAAATGCATTACGCCCAACTGCTTTGTACAAAAGCTCAGGGGTCCCTACACAAGAAATACTTACAACTGGGTAATTGGCACTAGCATCCACAGATGAGGGATACCATTCGTCGTTTGTTTTTCTGG
>VZQC01001720.1:95096-150927 GCA_009823505.1 Rhizomys pruinosus | reverse complement strand
TTTTTTTTTTGTTTTTTTTGTTTTTTTTTTTGTCTTTTCGAGACAGGGTCTCCCTGTAGCCCCAGCTGTCCTGGAACTCTGTAGACCAGGCTAGCCTTGAATTCACAAAGATCCGCCTGCCTCAACTGATATTTTTTTTTTTTAGTATCTACTCTTTTTTAAATTAAAATTTTTTTTTTTTATGTGTATGAGTGTACTGTCTGCATGTAGGTTGGTGCACCCGTGTCATGCAATGAAGGGGAGGTCAGAAGAGGGTGTCAGATTCCCCTGGAACTGGAGTTAAAGATGGTTCTTAGCTGCCATGTGGGTGCTGGTAATCGAACCTGGGGCCTCTGTAAGAACAGTTGGTGCTCTTAACTGCTGAGCCATCTCTCCAGCCCCACCTCAACTGATTTTAAACAAACTCCTAGTCATGACCACTCTTTTCCCTTCTTTTTGTATGATGCCACTTTCAAGTGGTTAGGAACATAGCGAGGTTGAGAAAGCACCCCGAATCAGTGGGTGGCCCATGCCTGTAGTCCAGGGTTGGGAAGTGGAGGCAGGAGGGTCAGGGTTCAAGATCATCCCTGGCTGCATAGCATGTTTGAGGACAGCTGAGGTACATGAGACCTTGTCTCAAAAATTCAAAAGTAACTACTAAATAAAGGCTTTTGTAAGAATGAGCTACATTTCATCTCCATTTCTGTAATCACTGCTACATATATTCCCCAGCACTGGTGAGAAAATTGAGAACTGGATATCACAACTTAATGGAATGTTCAAGTGGATGATGCATTTTATTTTGGCCTTTACCCTTATACTTATTTATGCTGACACTGCTATTGCCATATGCGCTGTAACTTACAAAGCCCTTATGTCAAAAAATTCTGTTTTAGTTCTTAGAGTGTTTTTTTAAATTTTTTTAATTAATTTTATTTATTTCTGTATGTGTATGAATGTACTGTCTGCATGCAAGTTTGTGCACCCGTGCCGCGGAGGTCAGAAGTGGGTGTTGGATTCCCCTGGAACTGGAGTTCTCCTGGAATTGGAGTTTCAGACGGTTCTCGGCCGCCATGTGGGTGCTGGGGATCGAACCCGGGTCCTCTGCAAGAGCAGTCGGCGCTCTTAACCGCTAGGTCATCTCTCCAGCCCTAGTTCTTACAGTTTGTATTAAAAATTCTTTGTGTAGGGGCTGGAGAGATGGCCTAGCATTACATGTAAGAATTACTTGTGAGGATTAGTCTTAAAGTATTTCATGTGTCTGTGTTTCTGTGATTGTTCTGTAGTAAATGATAATCATTGATATGAGAATTCTAAATGTGAGTACATTTTCATCTAAATTTGTGAGAGGTTTGAACTCTAAACAATTTACTATATGTTAAATGCATGTTAAGTTTTTTAGATTTGATACTAATTCTTTTCTATAAGATTTTGAAGGCTTTTTTTCTTTCTTTTTAGTGGTACTGGGGATCAAAACCAGGGCCTTGAGCTAGTAAAGTGCTAATACTGAGCTACATCTCCATTTTAGCTAGATTATTTTAGAATTTATAAATCATACTTCCTTTTTGTTATGGCTGAAAGGATGTTGTACCCAGAATGAAATCTACCAGATCAAAACCAAGAACATTTTTTCTTCATGTTCAGGAAGCAGTTCTCTCTCCATTTCTTTCTCCTTCATATATAAATATTTCTTAGTGAGTAAATACTCACTATAAATGTATACGTACATATATATGGTATGTAAATATACCATATATATATATTTATATAAATATATGGTATATTTACATACCATATATATGTACGTATACATTTAAATACATATATTTGTGTGTGTTTCGATACTTGCTTCTTGAGAAGTTCATAGAAAAAAAAAAACAAACCTAAAAAGGAACCTCAGGCCTGTAACCTAGTGTTTCCAATGTCCTTGAACAGTTTTTATTTTAGAACTTTAAGAAAAAGCATATCTTCCTCCAGATATTATCAGAACAGGGCAAAGAAAACAAATTATTATTTTAATTCTACATGCTCAGGGGTCTTTAAATATTTGTTGAGTCATTAATAGTAGCTAGGTTTTAGCTCCACTTACTAGTCATTTGTTTGTGTAGTTATAATAGGGACTTTAGATATTTTTCCCTTTATTATGTTAAGCAATGCTCAGAAGTAGGTAATTCCATTCTGTGTGTCAGGATTTTTAGATTGGACTTTTTTTGCCTAATATTTAGGCAGCCAACACTAGCAGCTAAGTTAGTGTGACTTTATAAACTCATTCTTCTTATCCACTATTTTGTACTATAAATATTGTGGAAAAATTATAACAAAAGCCTTTGGAATTTCCATTAAAGAATTATTTACAAGAATGTTGGTCACCCTACTGTTACTTATCGTGACCTGTAGTAATGTTTAAGGACTCTAGTCTAAGTGTCAGCAGTACTTTGTTTTATCGCAACAGAGAATAGTGGGGCTGGAGAGATGGCTCAGCAGTTAAGAGCACTCTCTGCTCTCGCAGGGGACTGGACTTTGCTTCTCAGTACCCACATGGTGCCGAACAGCTACCTGTCACTCCAGTTCCAGGGAATCCAACATCCTCTTCTAACATACTGGCATTGCATGACACAAGTGCACTTACATACATGCAGGCAACACACTCATACACATAAAATAAAAATAATAAATTTTAAAAAGCAATGAAAAACTGAGAAATAAGCATGATCTGTCAGTTTCATAGTACCAGGGCTTGAACCCACAGCCTGTGCATGTTAGACATGCTGCACTACTGAGCTACATTTCTAGCCTTTGGTCTATCAATTTTAATCCTGATTTGACAAAATTAAGATGTTTGATGTTCTTATACAATTTATATAGAAATGTGAGAGTTGATTTAACAAGTATTTACTCTAGAAATCATACACAGAGTATGGTATGAATTGTTTTGGTGAACAGAAAAAATTATTGTGGTGAACAGAGATGTTGTTTTATTACCACATTCTGAAGAACAGCGCCACCCAGTGGACCTTCTTCAAAGGGTGAAAGGTGGAAATGTTCAGTAATCTGTTTGGTAGGAAGTAGCCTCATGTGGCTAGTGGGCACTTATATCATGGGTAGTATGACTGGGAGCTTAGCCACATGTGACTAGGGACCAGTACATTGGACTGTTCATTTTCAAAGGCTTGTGTCTAGGGGAGGAAATAACATAGTAGAGAGTTGACTAAATATTCTGTGAAGTGGCACAGCTTAATGGTAGACACACTTGATGTGAAGTTATATCCACTGATGATTTTAAGAGAACTTGTACAGTAATCTATTTGGATCTAGCTTTCCTTATCTGTGACATACAAAGTATAATACTTCTAATCTGTTACTATAAGAATTAAATCAAGCTTGTTTGATGCTTGGTATGAGCTTATAATTAGTACTTCCATATTTTGGACTAATCAGGCATATCAAATATTATCATTATATTTAATAAAAAATTAGCCAAGCCTGCTGGTACATGCCGGTAATCAGGGCTGGAAGGCTGGCTCAGTGGTTAAGAGTGCCTGCTGCTCGCTGGTGGCTCACAGTTGCCATGTCTACCCTGTCTCTCCAGCTTCGGGCTATCCAAGGCCCTCTTTTGGGCTCCACAGGTCCCTGTTCAAACATGCATAGGCAGAGACTCATACACATAAAGAAGAAATCTTTAAACATAAATAAAATGAAATAAAAATTGTACAAGTACGAGAGATGACACAGTGGTTAAGAGTACTGGCTGCTTGTGCAGAGGACCTGGGTTTGATTTCCAGCACCCACATGGTGGCTAACAGCTCCAGGTCCAGGGAAATTGATGCCTTCTGATTTCCACAGACACTAGACAACATGGGTGTGCTTGCATACATGCAGTCAATATACTCATACAAATACTAAAATAGTCTTTAAAAGTTGTTTAAGTCGTTTTTGAGAAAAGCCATTTAAAAAGAGTTACATGGGGCTGGAAGGTGGCTCAGTGCTTCAAGTGCTTGCTGTGTAAGCATGAGAACTGAGATTGGATTCACCAGCACTACATGAAAAGCCAAGTCTGGTTGTGCCTCTAATCCTAGGACTGGAGCAGAGAGACAGGCAGATCACGGGGCTTGCTGTCAGCTTGTCTAGTAAAATGGTGAGCTCCAGACTCAGTCAGAGAACCTGCCTCACAAAATAAAGGTGAACTGTTGAAGTAATCCTGTATTGAACTCTGACCTCCATACCTGCACATGTATATACCACAAAGGTGCACACGTATGCACACACACAGAGACACACACAAAACTGTGTGTGGCAAAAATAGACACTGTGAGATTCTTCATGATGGACTAGATATATGAACTAATATTTCCAATTTATATTTTTGATAGGTAGATGTTCAAGAGGGCTTTTTTATATTTTTGATAGGTAGATGTTTGAAAGGGTTAGGCTAAGAGGCAAGGCAGATATCAGGGAGTGGGTGGAAGATGTTCAAGGCTAATTTAAAAGGTATGACATGTTCTAATAATGTGAAAAATTTCAGATGTTACCATATAGTTTTGTGGCTCTAGATGGGAAAGGAAAAAGGGTGTTTTCCCCCCCTTAGGCTAGGGTGTTTAAATGCCATTTTAAGAAATTTGATGTAATATAGTAGAGGGTCATCCAGTCCCTTGATGTAGAAGCTATACTTTATTAACTTTTGTATAGAGGAATGAACCTAGGGCTTTGTGCCTGGGACATAATCTACCACTGAGCTATACCCCAGTAAGAGTGACAGCCTTTAAATGAACAGGTTTGTATACTTGTTTGTTTATAATCTACCACTGAGCTATATCCCAGCAAGAGTGATAGCTTTTAAATGAACAGGTTTGTATACTTGTCCATTTATTTTATTATTTTTTTATTTTTATTTATTTATTTATTTTTGGTCATTTTGAGACAGGGTCTCTCCTTTAGTACCAGCTGGCCTGTAGCTATCTATGTAGACCAGGCTGGCCTTGAACTCACAGAGATCAGCCTGCCTCTGCTTCCTGAGTGCTGGGATTAAAGGCATGCGCCACCATGCCTGGCACTTGTCAGTTTATTAATGACATTTCATTTATATATATGATCAGTATGCCTTAAGAATAACTGCATTACATGGGTGTACAAACCTGCATGCAGACAGTACATTCATACACATACAGAAATAAATAAAATTAAAAAAAATCTTCACTTAAAAAAAAGAATAACTGCATTAAAGATTTCTTAAATCCTTTTTGGGTTTTTGGGGGGGGTTTTTCATAATTTTTTATTGAACTTTTGTGGATTTCATACATTTCTTAATCAAATTTAGACCGTTCCCCCTCCGTGCTCCCCACCCTGCCCGAGCTCATGCATTCTGCCATACATGTCTTGCATCTTTTTCTCAGTCTTTTTTAAATTTTCAATATGGAAGTTTACTGTTTCGGTCAGTTCTTTGAAGAATTCTTTTTTGTTGTTGTTGTTCCCTTTAATTTTATATTGCTCCAAAATATACATATATGCATTCCACACATATACCAAAATTACAACATCTGAAAATAAACTATAGGTTAATTCCAAAACATGTTTAAGGATTCACATTTTAGCAGTAGAGTTTCATGTAGGTAAAAAGAAATATTACTTGCATAGCAAGCTGATGTATGTTTTAATGTACTTTTTTATAGTGACATCAGGTAATGTGGCATTATAGTTACTAAAAAAAGAAAAAACATTACTCAGTTTGCCTTACCTATAAGGATTTAGTGCTAGGATTCACAAATGAGGGACACCATAGGTTGTTTGTTTCTCTGGGACTCTGTTACTTCACTTAGCATAATGGCTTCTAGGTCCATCCATTTACCTGCAAACTTCATGATGTCATCTTTTTTTTACCACTGCATAGACCTCCATTGTGTAGATGTACCACATTTTCTTTAGCCACTCATCAGCTGAGAGACATTTGGGTTGATTCCAGCTCTTCGCTATTGTGAAGAGAGCTGCAATAAACATGGTTGTGCATGTAACTCTGCAATAGGATGAGTCTTGTGGGTATAGACCCAGGAGTGGTATGACTGGGTCAGTTGGTACGTTCATTTTGAGTCTTTTAAGAGTTCTCCACACTGTTTTCCATAGGGATTGCATAGGGGTTAAATCCTTTTTGTTTTTAAAAATGTTAATATTTTTATAGATTTCAGATCAGGACTTCAGAAGCTGCCAAACTTGAAGCTGAAGTCAGCAAAGCACAGGAGACGATCAGAGCTGCAGAGGTCTTAATCAGCCAGCTTGACAGAGAGCACAAAAGGTGGAATTCCCAGGTTTGTTTGAGAGAAGAGCCATATAATCTTCAATTTAATTAATTCCCTTTGTTTCAGTAAATAGACAAAGAGAAATATCCATTAGTTTTGCAAGAATACTTCAGAAATAAATGGTCATTAGTAAGTGAGTTAGTCCTTAAAACTTCTGGCCTTCTCCCTCTTTGGTCCCTATGAGAAACCAAGGTACAGATTCACCAGACTCCCGTCTGGAAAGCAGTGATTTTGTTGGGCTCACTTACCGGGCAGTGGGTGAGGGTGTGCTCACTGGAGTGTGGGTGCTCCGCTCCTATGGCTGCACTGGAACGTCCCCATCCAAGTGTGCATGGTGGTTTCTCCACAGCACAAAATGGTGGAGAGAGAGAGAGCCTTCCCCTCCTCTTCCTTAGTTTATACACTCTTAGCCCCTCTGCTCCTGCAACTAGGGGTGACTAGTTGGTGGGGAGATGTGGCTGACTTTTCTTGCCCCTCCTTTTTGGTGGAGAATAACAGTCAGTCAGCTTAGCTATGACGTTCCTAGGCAGGTGGGTACAACCAAATGGGAAGATGGCCTCTGTCCATGGTCTGCATGTTGGAAGACAGTCCTTGTGACATATTTTAGGGAAGTGACCTAGTCCCCTGTTAGTCGTCTGTGCTGTTGATGAGTCAGGAGGGAATAAATGTTCTGGTCGTATTTACCTTCACAGTACAGTACTGTTAGGATGCAGTACTGTTGGCTGTTCATTCCTTCTTGAAATTTGTTGCAATACTGTTAATCTTTTTAAAAATTAAAGCTGTAAAAACAATTAAAACTGTATTGTATTTTTGTTTGTGGGTGTATGGACATAATAAAACATGTTTATTTGTAGAAATAGATTAGTATTTTGTACTTTTAAAAACCCTGCGGTCTTACTGATATTTGGAAATTTTGGCTGTTGAATTCATGAATGCAAGAGAAGGTATTGTTGCTATTTACACTGAAGTTTGATGCTCTTTTCTTCACTCTACGAAGCTGTCCTCTGTGAGTGCAGACTCATATACTGCTTTCCTTGCAGGTTGCAGAGATATCTGAGGAGCTGGCTACTCTCCCTAAGAGAGCTCAGCTGGCTGCTGCATTTATAACCTACCTCTCCGCCGCTCCAGAGTACCTCCGAAAGAACTGCTTGCAAGAGTGGACCAAGTCCGCTGGGCTTGACAGTATGTGTTGAGTTATTTATGAGTTTAAAATTTCACTATACTAAAAATGTTCTTTAGTTTTTTAAAGTTGGGAAATTTTTCTGTATGTCACCAGAGTGTTATTACTACTTCAGATTTGCCACATTTCACAAATGTTTTATAAATTGTTTTATAATTCTATTTTTTATTCTATATCAGTATAACCTACTTTTAAATTAATCTTAATACTTCACAAATGTATCTGAATATTTTTTAAATTTTATTTATTTATTTATTTATTTTTTTGTATGTGTATGAATGTACTGTCTGCATGTAGGTTTGTGCACCCGTGTCATGCAGTGCCGCAGAGGTCAGAAGAGGGTCTTGGATTCCCCTGGAACTGGAGTTCTCCTGGAATTGGAGTTACAGACGGTTCTCAGCTGCCATGTGGGTACTGGGGATCGAACCTGGGTCCTCTGCAAGAGCAGTAGGTGCCCTCAACCGCTAGGCCATCTCTCCAACCCCGTATCTGAAGATTTTTACAGCCATTTCATATAATTAGATGTGGTTTTCCAAATTCTTTCTTAATTTTGGGTTTTCATTGTGAAACATTTTTAAAGGTTTCTTGCCCTTGGATTTGGGTTCCAAGGCTGGAGAATGTGTTTCAGATTAAGGACTGCCGTAGGCTGTTTGAACCAGCATGTCAAAAACTTTTACTCCCTTTGCCAAGTACCTGATCACAGTTGTGACATCCTTAGTATCTTTCACTTTGCAGAATTTGATCTAAGGAGATTTCTTTGTACTGAAAGTGAGCAGTTAATTTGGAAAAGTGAAGGTTTACCATCAGATGACCTTTCCATAGAAAATGCGCTCATGATTTTACAGGTAATTGACTTAATTTTCTTAGAAATATTGTCTTTTGAAGTTTGGTACAGCAAATACATTATTAACATTCTGAGGCCCTTACAGTTATTTCGTTAGTCTCATAAAAAGAAATATATTTTGCTAATTAAAATCCATTATGTACTTTTCTGTATATTTTACTTTTTATTCTAATATTTTTTATAAATTTTTTATTGAATTTCTGTGTATTTCAAACAGAACATATCAATCAATCTTTTTAAAAATTTATTTATTTTCGTATGCGTATGAATGTACTGTCTATATGCAGGTTTGTGCACCCATGTCGTGTGATGCCATGGAGGTCAGAAGAGGGTGTCGGATTCCCCTGGAACTGGAGTTAAAGATGGTTCTCAGCCGCCATGTGGGTGCTGGGGATCGAACCTGGGTCCTCTGCAAGAGCAGTCAGAGCTCCTAACCGCTAGGTCATCTCTCCAGCCCCTATTCTAATATTAAAGTATAACCTAAGACAACCTTTTTGATGATAAAATATTTTAAATTGATCTTTTTAATAGTAATAGATATGTTGTAGGGATACCTTACTAATTAATCTGGCAGACGTTTTCTTCATAAGTTTTGTATTTCAATTTAATTTAATTTAATTTTGCAAAGCAAGCTTACAAAAAGGGAGAATAAGTTTTAGAAAATTGCATTTCATATAGTCTGTGTGTTGTTAACATTAAAAAGTATTATAGCTTTATTAGCACTAAATGTGAAAGCTACATTCAAAGCCATGTGTACATACACTTAGTGCATTCTCTTGACTTCGCACCCACATTCATGTTTTTGTTTTATTTTGTAACCTGTAGAATAAATCACAAATTTTAAATGAAGTTTGGTTATCATTAACTTGCTTTACATTCATACATTGTTTACATTATTATTATTATTATTATTATTATTATTATATGTGTGTGTGTGTGTGTCTGTGTGTGTGTGTGCACCCACATATGTATCTGAAGGTCAGAGGGGAGCTCCTTAGCAGTCAGTTCTCTTCCCCATTCCTTTGAGCTCTGGGGATCCAGCTCAGCTCCACTGCTTGGCTTCACCTTCACTGAGCTAAGCTGAGCTTGCTGACCTGGCTTAGCTTTTGATTTGTAAAGTAGAGCAGTTTTCCCTCCTGGGCAATGTGACTTTTTTTCTCTCTCAGTAGCTTATTCTTTATAGCACTCTATTCTCTCTCCTCTCTGTAAGCTTTCTCCTTCCCACAGCAGGGAGAAATAAGTAAGCAGGCAAACAAGAAACTGGTATTCAATGTTTCTCTTTAAATATTCCTTCCTAAATAGCATATTTTATAAAATTTTTGGTTTGTATCCTATTTATTCCTCTAAAATATATTTTGTTTTATTATACCTATTAATCAGCTGACCATAGTTTTGTGCAATATACTGGTGTGTTATCCAAAACTCTGAATGCAAATTGAATACTTCCATCTTAATTTACTTTGACTTTGCTGTTTCTCAGTTTACTTTTTAAATAGTTTTTATTTTCTTTTGTACTGGGATGATAAATCCAAGGTCACAGTTGCATCTTAGATGCCACCTTGCGAGGTGCACTGCCTGGGCTGCCAGGCTGCTGTGCCTCCTTGCTGACTTCGCCCTGTGTGCCAACCCATGCTTCTCCTGCTTGTTCTTCCTGCCATGCTTTTGGAACTATTCCTTCTTCCCACTGCTGTAATCCATGAACAAACAGCTCACTCATCCTTTCTCGGCTCTTGGGAGGCTGAAGCAGAAGGATTACAAAATCAACCAGCCTGGGCTACATGGTGAGACCCTATCTTAAAAAAGAAAATAAATAAACAAATGCCCCCCAAACATAGCTAAAGAAAACAACAACAAAACCATAACCAAAAAAAAAAAGGAAAAAAAAAAGAAAAAAATAGACCTCTCTCCTTAATCGTGGTAGTTTAAGAATTCTACTTTATTTTATAAGAATGGATTGGGGGGGGGGGCGCTGGAGAGATGGCCTAACGGTTAAGGGCACTGACTGCTCTTGCAGAGGACCTGGGTTCAATCCCCAGCACCCACATGGCGGCTGAGAACTGTCTTTAACTCCAGTTCCAGGGGAATCTGACACCCTCTTCTGACCTCTGCGGCATTGCATGACACGGGTGCACCAACCTACATGCAGACACTACATTCATACACATATGAAAATAAATAAAAAAAAATTTTAAAAAGAATGGATGGTGGTGGTGAGAAGTAAGCCTTTTGAAAATATATCTATTAGAATATTTTTTATTTTTTAATAACCAAAAAGGTTTAATTTTGTATTCTGAATTGGGTTTCATAATACACACAGGGAAATTACCTTTGAAATAAATTTCACTAATAGTTTTAATATTTAAGTTATATTTAATATATCAATTTCCTTTGGATACTTATATATGCTGCTAATGGTAAACAAAAATCACTTGTAAACTATATCAGAATGAATTTACCATTATGATTAACATTGTATCTCCAGTGTAAGGTGCATAAGATTTAAAATAAATTGTAGTTAAATGTGTGATTGAATAGCACATGGTTAATAACATCTCCTCTTACTATACTAGGTGAAGTACATGAAATTCTCTGACTATCTACTACCTGGGCCTCAGGTTGCTTAAGTAGGCCTTGAACTTGCTCTGTAGCAAGGATGACCTTGAACTTGCTCTGTAGTAAGGATGACCTTGAATTCATGATCCTCCTGACTCCATTTCCCAAGTGTAGTATAGTAGGCCTGTGGCACCAGCCTGGATCCCTCTCTCTGTCTTAAGGAATGGATAGATATCTTATCTCTACCTTGCATTAACAACGGCTGTTTGGGAGCTGGAGAGATGCCTTAGTGGTTACGGGCCCTGGCTGCTCTTGCAGAAAACCCAGGTTTGAATCCCAACACCCACATGGTGGCTAACAATCTTCAGTAACTTCAGTTTCAGGGGATCTGACACCCTCTTCTGTCCTTTGCAGGGACTGCATGACACAGGTACACTTGCATGCATGCAGGCATATCACTCATACACATAAAATATAAATATATTGAAAAAGAGTTGGTTTCCAGATTAAAGATGGATCACTACCTCTCACCCCCACTTCCCATCCTTCCCGTTTTCTAAAAGGATTTAGATATGTTGTTTACCATTTAGTACAGTAGTGGGTGACCACTAACGCCACCAGAAATGTAGTGAGTGGTTCATGCAGGGCAGTCAAGGTGGCTCTACTACACTTTTCTTTTCTCCCGGTCCCCATGATGTGTTTTTCTTATTTTTCCTTGTAAGAGGTAACATTCTTGGCCTGGTAATGCAAGCTACAAGTCTGTGACTTACTTTCTCTATTTAATTTTTTAGTTAATTATTCATCTATTCCTATTAAATGTATTTCTCAGCTGTCTCAAGCACTGTTGTGTTCACCTCCATTTACTTCTAGTGGCTTCGTTTACGGCCCTTCGTCATCTTGCACCTGAGTTCTGCAGCCAGTGCCTTCCCACTCTGTCAGTGGTTCCTGCTCTTGGTGTGATGCTCTGACAATGCTTCTCGTGTTCCCTCTAATAGTGTATGCCAGGGACTTTCCATTTCCTGCATCCTTAGCCATGCGTGCGATGTTCTTCCTGATCAGGCTAGTGCTGATCACTTCCAACTACTTTGTATGCGTTATCTTTGTCCAAGCTATGCCAGAGGACTGAAGTTGTCTAGTTACTCCAAGTTTATTTTTAATTACTTTTCCCATCTTGCTATGAGGTCCTTGCCTAGCTAATCTTTCTTGGCTTTATTTGACTTGATTTTTTTTCCTTAGTGTCCTACCATAGCTTCACCTTCTGTGTGTCTTAATTACTTCTTATTCATGAAATTGCCATTTTTACTTCTTAATTGGGTATGAAGGAAAATTCTTTCTCATCCACCCTCCTCTCACTGCATGTCTATATTTGTTAACATGGTAAGCTAATGGATGAGTGAAGGAAGCTCATCAGTTTTTAATCTTTATAATGTGTTAGGTATAAATTTTAGCTACATTTTATCATAGCACAGAGATATAATGTACCTTAGAAATTTTGTCAAATCTTTCTGGAGAAGTATAAATGAGATGAAAAGTCAGCTTGTAAGTACACTTTAAATTTGCTAAGCATATTTTCTTTGCTAGAAATAAGTTTAAAAATATTATCTTTTTTTTAACTGCTTCAGATCATTGGTTTGGATTCATGGGTAAGAACTTCAGTTTTTTTAAGTAATTACTTTCACAGTTTGATAACATCTAGAATTGTGAAATGTTTACTACTAAATGAGCATAAAATTAGATCTAAAACTCAGAGTAACACTAAACAGCCTATTTTCTAACCCAGTCATTTTGCTAGCAATAGTACATTTGTATGATAGAACATAAGTGAAACCTCTAGAAACAGATGCTGGGCGTCATACAGTAGTGTTTCACCAGTAAGTGTGGTGGGAGCAGGCTGGGAGGAAGAGTGAGTCTTGTCCTGATGCTGTGATGGAGCTGCTCTGAGGTCGGCATCTCCACAGTGTTTCCGTGATGTAGCCATTCTAGACTTTGTGGTGGTGCAAGGCTGTTTACCTGCTTGGCGGGGACAGTTCCCTCCATACCCTTTCGTCCTGACACCTCACCTGGATAACCCATTTGTTCTTATTAGACACAGCCCAGTTTTCAGTTTGTTTTTCATACTTTCATGTTTATTCTTTTTCACAATATCTAGTAACCATCACTATCTAGTAACCATCACTATCTAGTAACCATCACTATCTAGTAACCATCACTATCTAGTACTATCTAGTACACTATCTAGAACTCAGGTGCAAGATGACGAAGGGCCGTAAACGAAGCCACTAGAAGTAAATGGAGGTGAACACAAATATCACAATAGCATAGAATTAGATTGTGATTTTCAAATAAGTGAAAGTTTAAGAGAAATTGACTTACCATTCATTTTTTATTTATTTTTAAGAGATGTTTACTTAGTAAAGTTTACTCAGACATTTAGCAAAGACAGGTACAATTTTCCACATTCTAAAGAAATACAATTCATAGCTGGCTTGGTATACAGTCAATTGTTCAAAACAAATCAATGGATATCAGTGGTTCATTGTACTTCCCTGCCATTGCTATTTATTTTAAATAGGCTTACTAGATAGTGATGGTTACTGGATAGTGATGGTTACTAGATAGTGATGGTTACTAGATAGTGATGGTTACTGGATAGTGATGGTTACTAGATAGTGATGGTTACTGGATAGTGATGGTTACTAGATAGTGATGGTTACTGGATAGTGATGGTTACTAGATAGTGATGGTTACTGGGTAGTGATGGTTACTAGATAGTGATGGTTACTGGATAGTGATGGTTACTAGATAGTGATGGTTACTGGATAGTGATGGTTACTAGATAGTGATGGTTACTGGATAGTGATGGTTACTAGATAGTGATGGTTACTGGGTAGTGATGGTTACTAGATAGTGATGGTTACTGGATAGTGATGGTTACTAGATAGTGATGGTTACTGGATAGTGATGGTTACTAGATAGTGATGGTTACTGGGTAGTGATGGTTACTAGATAGTGATGGTTACTGGATAGTGATGGTTACTAGATAGTGATGGTTACTGGATAGTGATGGTTACTAGATAGTGATGGTTACTGGATAGTGATGGTTACTAGATAGTGATGGTTACTGGGTAGTGATGGTTACTAGATAGTGATGGTTACTGGATAGTGATGGTTACTAGATAGTGATGGTTACTGGATAGTGATGGTTACTAGATAGTGATGGTTACTGGGTAGTGATGGTTACTAGATAGTGATGATTACTGAATAGTGATGACTACTAGATAGTGATGATTACTAGATAGTGATGACTACTAGATAGTGATGGCTACTAGATAGTGATGGCTACTAGATAGTGATGACTACTAGATAGTGATGGCTACTAGATAGTGATGACTACTAGATAGTGATGGTTACTAGATAGTGATGACTACTAGATAGTGATGACTACTAGATAGTGATGGTTACTAGATAGTGATGACTACTAGATAGTGATGGCTACTAGATAGTGATGACTACTAGATAGTGATGACTACTAGATAGTGATGATTACTAGATAATGATGACTACTAGATAGTGATGATTACTAGATAGCGATGACTACTAGATAGTGATGACTACTAGAAAGTGATGATTACTGGGCAAATTCAAAATTCTGCATATAGGTGCTACATACTTGTGTGTGTGTGTGTAGTTGACTTCTTTTTATCTTCTAAGTGCCAGGATAAGGCATTTTCACTGGTTTCTAACTTCCTGTTTGTAAGACATTCTATCATAAATCTAGTTTCCAGTTCCTTAAGTTTTAAGTGACAGCCTATTTAGTTCTTTATTGGAAGAAATCCCTTTTTGTAACTGTATGTATGTAGTCATTTAAAAGAACTTAATCTCTTAAAATGTAACTAATCATATTGATAATTCAGTATTTTTATGATTATGTCATTTATCTTTTTTTTTTTTTAATTTAGTCTTTCTGTGTATGAGTGTACTGTCTGCATGCAGGTCTGTGTACCTGTGTCATGCAGTGTCTCAGAGGTCAGAAGAGGGTGTCAGATTCCCCTGGAACTGGAGTTAAAGACGGCTCTCATCCACCATGTGGGCACTGGGGATCGAACCCGGGTCCTCTGCAAGAGCAGTCGGTGCTCTTAATTGCTAGGCTGTCCAGCCCCATCTATCTTTTATAACATTTTTTGGTTATTCATCCAAAAACTACATAAAGTTCAGAAATTACTTGGCATTGTTCTTTAAAAAGATCAAAACAGTAGTGCAAATGGTAGAGGCCAGTGGTGTGCATCTTTTCCTTCTTGTTAAATAGCAAATAGGTCCATTTTCATGCTATTGTGGTTAAATTTATAGTATTAGTTTCTTGTCATTTATCAATGTGATTTGTGGTGTAGATTTAAATTGCACTATTATGTTCTCCTTTGGTTTAATATATTTATGTTGCCAGAGACAAAGAAAATCTGATATTGTAATTGATTCACAATTTGGGGGAATTTGTTTCTATTTAAATGAAAATTTGTTATTATTTTTAAAGGATTACTTTTTTTTCCCAACTAGAGCCGCGTGTGCCCATTTCTTATAGATCCATCTTCCCAAGCGACAGAATGGTTAAAGACACATCTGAAAGACTCACATTTGGAAGTTATTAATCAACAGGTATGCATTACTTATGATTTAGATCCTGACTAAGGTAGCATGTCCTAGCAAAAACAAGTGTGGGTCTGTAACCAGAAGACGCATATGCAGAAGGAGCTCCCTGCAGCTGTCCTGGGGGGGGGGGCGGAAGTCATTCTTAAAAAAGGGCCAGAGCATTTCTCTACTGCTAGGTGTGTTCGTGTAAGCCCTGGGAATGCAGTGGTGAGCAGTCATGCTCCCCTTAGGAAGAGGAGGTTAGAGCTAACATTTATACTGTGATACAGGTGGCCAATCCAGGGTGCTGTGGAGGTAAAGACAGCCCCTGCCTTGAGCAGAACAGCCTCTGGCTCCTACTGCTGTTTGCATTTTCTATGAAACATTTCTCAGTGCTTCCCATTCCTATAACAATAATAAGCAGCTTTACTGTGTCCCAAGATGACAATTTTAGAAAAGTTATTTTTTATGTGTTTAAGTGTATTGCCTGCATTTGTGTAAGTGCACCTGTGTCCTGGAGTACACCTGTGTCTTACAATGCCCACTGAGGTCAGAAGAAGCCCTCGGATCCCCAGAGCTGGGGTTATGGATGGTTGTCAGCTGTCATGTGGGTGCTGGGATTTGAACCAGGGTCTTCTGCAAGAACAGCTAATGCTCTTAACCACTGAGCCATTTCTCCAACCCCTCGACACTTGACATTCTGGACAGTGAAATATAATTATAGTGCGTTTGATAGTAACTGCACTGTCAAATTTACCTTGTTTAGGAAGTTACTATTTTTTAAATCAAATTTGAAGAGAATTTTTTTTGGGGGGGAGATAAGGCTCAACACTTGATTTTATAGGTTTCTGTCTTGTTTGTGGTAAGAATAATGGAAAATTAAATAACATATAATATACATACACTCATGTGTTATGCAAGACTGAGATATGTCGTGAGAAGTATGTTCTTGGGCGGTTTTGCATTGTGTGGCGTCCGAGTGCTTCTGCACAGCAGCTGATGAAGCCTGCGCTCACCTTGCCTGTGCAGTGCAGCCTGGTGCTCCCAGTCTGCAATGGCTATGCAGCATGTTATTACACTGAATACTGTGGACAGTGGTAACACACTCATGTGCAAGTGTATTTAAACTACTGAAGCATAGAAAAGTTACAGAAGAAACAAAAGTGATAAAAAGGAAAAAAGCTGATGTATGGAGGTGCTGGGATCAGAACGGGCAGCACTGGAAGGCCCTCTGCGGGAGGCCGCAAGTGTATGCCTGATCGGACAGCCCAGGACATTGCCAGACAGAACTGCAAATTGAGACATCGTGTTCAGAAGTTAACCTTACCTTTATTCTCAGGATAGTAACTTCATCACAGCTCTCGAGTTGGCAGTGCGTTTTGGGAAAACACTCATCATACAAGAGATGGATGGCGTAGAGCCTGTGCTTTACCCGCTGCTGAGAAGAGACCTGGTGGCTCAAGGTAAACATTTGCATTTCTAGAGAGTACTTAGTAAAAAGTTTGCATAGTGCCAGGGGAGGAGAAGCATGACCACATGGAAATGGTCTTCTAGGCCTCTGGGACCCTGCTCACATGAACATACAGCAGTAGTGTCAGCATGCACAGGACCCTAAAAGGTCAGTCAGACAAGAACCCTGCACAGAGCTAGGGAAATGGGCAGCAGGCCCAGATCTTGGTGAAGAACTGTTGGCAGCTGATTACTGCTGGGTGAAGGAGAGTTGTTCATCTCTTCTTTTTTTTTTTTTTGTCTTTTTGAGACAGGGTCTCCCTGTAGCTCCAGCTGTCCTAGAACTTGCTATGTACACCAGGCTGGCCTTGAACTGACAAAGATCCTCCTGCTTCTGCCTTCCAAGTGCTAGGATCAAAGGTGTGCACCACCGCACCCAGCCTAGAGTTGTTCATCTTTAAAAAAGTGAATCTAGATAGGCTGACTAGATCCTGGGGATGAACTTGCACTGATGGATGTCTGGGTACACTAATTTGACTCAGTAGGCCTTAACACAAAGGACAGAATGCATGACATCTGGTGGGGGGAGATAAGGGAGGGTGCTGATGGAAGAGAGGGGTTATAAAAAGATGATTAAGACGTTTTGTATGAAATACATGAGAATTCAATAAAAATATACAAAAAAAATTTGCAAAAAAGGAAATGAAACATAAGCTTAAGAGTTCTCTTCTGGCCAGGTGTGGTGGCACATGCCTTTAATTCTAGCACTTGGGAGGCAGAGGCAGGCAGATCTTTGTGAGTTCAAGGCCAGCCTGGTCTACAGAGTGAGTTCCAGGACAGCTGGGGCTACAGGGAGACCCTGTCTCGAAAAGACCAAAAAAAAAAAGAGTTCTCTTCTGGAAGCATGTAAGATTGCTCAGGTCTCCAGGGATAGCATGCTGAAAGGACACAGGTGCAGTGGCAGAGCACACAGTGCTCTGTGATCACCTGCTATCCCACCATGCTAGGATGGCATTCTGCAGTGTCTGTCAGGTGGGCTGACAGATGGCTCATTGGTGCTCTGTGATCGCCTGCTATCCCACCATGCTAGGATGGTATTCTGCACTGTCAGTCAGGTGGGCTGACAGATGGCTCATTGGTGCTCTGTGATCACCTGCTATCCCACCATGCTAGGATGGCATTCTGCACTGTCTGTCAGGTGGGCTGGACAGATGGCTCATTGGTGCTCTGTGATCACCTGCTATTCCACCATGCTAGGATGGCATTCTGCAGTGTCTGTCAGGTGGGCTGGACAGATGGCTCATTGGTGCTCTGTGATTGCCTGCTATCCCACCATGCTAGGATGGCATTCTTCAGTGTCTGTCAGATGGGCTGGACAGATGGCTCAGTGGTTAAGAGCACTGTCTACTCTTGCTGAGGGCTTTGGTTTGATTCCCAGAACCACATGGTGGCTAACAACTATCTGTAACTCCAGGTCCAGGAGACTGATGCCCTCTTCGGACCTCCACGCATTGCCCAACATGGGTATACTTACATTTATGCAGGCAATACACTCATACACATAAAATAAAAATTTTAATCAAACATTATAAAATGGAAATGTCTGTCAGCTCATTAGAGACTTGGGAGAGCTTTTACTATCTTCCTGACTCAGCAAAATTCCACAAAAGGAAGCACACACACGTGTACACACACACTCACACACACACACACGCATGCACACACACCAAAATGTAATAAAAATGGTTTTCTAAGTCCCTGACTTGAGATGCGGAGCACGCCTGTACTTTGGCCCCAGCTCTGGTTCACCAGCTGAGACAAGCACAGCACCCAGCTGTTGGAGAAGATTCTTACTGCAGCAGCTGATGCAGAAACCCGGCACTGACTAAAGCATTGAGGATGAGTGGTGCTGGGTGCTGTTCAAAGATCCGCCTACCTCTGCCTCCCGAGTGCTAGGATTAAAGGCATGTGCCACCACACCTGGCTATTCCTAGGTTTTTTTGAGACAGGGTCTCCCTTTTGTCCTAGCTGGCCTGGAGCTTGCTCTGTAGACCAGGCTGGCCTTGAACTCACAGAGATCCTCCTGCCTCTGCCTCTGCCTCCAGAGTGCTGGGATTAAAGGTGTGGGCCACTATGCCCAGCACTAAGATCTTAAAGACTAGTACAATCAATATGTTTTAACTGATAAGTTTAGAAATGTAGAATAATACATGATTGAGAATATCTACTTTTGTCATCTGTAATCAACTATTTTAGAGAAATTTGGAATATGGGACATATAACTAGTATTTAAACCATACTCAGTATAAGCAGACACTCCAGTGTTGCCTCTGTACCCCAGGATCATTGCAATGTTGTCTGACCTTATTTCAGTAGATGCTTATAAAGGAGCATTTAGTAGTTTCTTGAGTAGTCTAACTTGGTGTTCTTTTGGACTGTGTTGTACAAACCCTGTATCTCTCCAGTCCGAACCAGCAGAGGGTAAATAAATGCCTGCTGGCAGCTGGAGGACATGGAGTTAGTGAGGTCTCTGAAGGCATGCAGCATGTATTATGTGTGTATGGGTAAATGCTTTTTTTTTTTTTTTTTTGGTCTTTTCGAGATAGGGTTTCCCTGTAACCCCAGCTGTCCTGGAACTCGCTCTGAAGACCAGGCTGGCCTTGAACTCACAAAGATCCGCTCCTCTGCCTCCCAAGTGTTAGGATTAAAGGCGTGTGCCACCATGCCTGGCTGGGTAAATGCTTTTTAAAGGTAATGATTGCTTTAAGTAGCTTTTGACAGTTAGTGGATTTTTCATAGTTGTCTTTGATTAAAGGAAATTCACTGCCATATTACAAAAAAATGTAAAACACTTGAAAATGTATTTTTTGAAACTTATATAGCAAAAGAGAGGAGATTTTACTAATTGGGTGTGTATTATTTTTAATAGGACCACGCTATGTTGTACACATAGGTGACAAAATTATTGACTACAATGAAGAGTTCCGTCTTTTTTTATCAACAAGAAACCCAAATCCCTTCATTCCACCAGATGCGGCATCTATTGTTACCGAAGTGAACTTCACCACAACAAGAAGTGGATTACGAGGACAGGTGTGTCAGATACTCTTCACTTGCACCACAGTCTGTTACAGTTTTAAATACAAAACATTTTAGCATAAATATATTCTGTTAAAGTGATTAGTGTTTGGATGTATGATTTTGGAAATGTTCTTGTAGGTGAAACTTTCAGGGTTATTTTGTATATACTCTGTATTAGATCTGTCCATTTGATGCTCACTTCCTCTGGTATAGTCTGTTTCTGTCAAATTCTGATAGAATTTGAGTGATGGATGGCATGTAGAGATAAGATCAATATTGTAGAGTTATAATCAAGAAAGCTGAAAATTGGAGTTAATTGGTGTGTTGAGCTAAGTTCGGGTCTTATAGCTAGTATTTTTTAACCACTAGAAGCTGTGCGTGTTTGAGTTACTCTATCTACATTTTACTTGTTACAATTTAGAATTAATGTGTGAGTTTGAAACTGAACTTTTCATCAACAGACTTTTATTTACACATTCTTAGTTTTTCCTCTAGAGAGAAATGGTTGTTGAGAACCATTATCTTTTTCATCCATCTAACAAAGTAGATACTTTCTTCCTTTGTGCTCTATGACAGCCTGTATACTTGAGTCATTTTTATTTTATTGCAATTTTTAAGCTATCACTTGAAAATAGTTTTTTCTTATACCATAAGGCTTAGTATTTGTTTACAAATGATATCTTTGACCTGATCATTCTTAAGAATCAAAACTTTAACAGTTACTCAAAAATTGCCAGTGTTAATTTTCAAAATTGCTTCTTTCATCTAAAAGCTCTCCCTAGTAATTGCTGGGGGGAGAGATGTGGATTTATTCAGCAAGAACTGAGGGACAATGTGTATAAATAAGAGTTTGAATTATATATCTTACACCAGTTGCATTCCTTATATTAATGTTCAAGGCTAATGATTTGTCAGAGCATTTTTAATGCTATAACAGATAAAAGCTTGGTCAGGGGCTGGAGAGATGGCCTAACAGTTAAGAGTGCTGACTGCTCTTGCAGAGGACCCGGGTTTGATCCCCAGCACCCACATGGCAGCTGAGAACCGTCTGTAACTCCAATTCCAGGAGAACTCCAGTTCCAGGGGAATCCAACATCCTCTTCTGACCTCCGTGACATTGCAGAACACGGGTGCACAGACCTACGTGCAGACAGCACATTCATACACTTAGAAAATAAATAAATAAAATTTAAAAAATATTTTAAAAAAGCTTGGTCAGATATAATCTACACATTATATAATATCAGCTCCTAGTGTGTATAGTGTTTCCTAATGGAATTGCTTGTAAGTCTAACAATTTGAGGTACAAACATGACTGTACATTTTAGTTTCATAACAACTCTTGTTTATCAGCTTTAAAAATTATAATTTTATCTGCATTTAATTTTTAATTTATGTATATTTAAATTTGTATACAAGAAATTAGATATCATAACATCATTTTCCCAATTTTAGATTATATGCTGCCAAACAAGCACTCATGCCATTTTTGAACAAAATGGGTTTTATGATTTGTCTTTTTAATTGTAGTCATTTTATTGGGTAGAAAATGTTATCTCGTTGTTTTAATAATGTAACATTTAAATTGTATTACATTTATTTCTGTGTGTGTGTGTGTGTGTGCGTGCATGCACCATGTCTGCGTGATTATGGGCATGTGTTTACTGTGGAGCACATGTGTGTGTGTGCGTGCGTGCATGCACCATGTCTACGTGATTATGGGCATGTGTTTACTGTGGAGCACATGTGTGTATGTGCGTGCGTGCATGCACCATGTCTGTGTGATTATGGGCATGTGTGTACTGTGGAGCACATGCGTGTACTGTGGAGCACATGTTGTGTACTGTGGAGCACATGTGTGTACTGTGGAGCACATGTTGTGTACTGTGGAGCACGTGTGTACTGTGGAGCATATGTTGTGTACTGTGGAGCACATGTGTACTGTGGAGCACATGTGTGCACTGTGGAGCACATGTTGTGTACTGTGGAGCACATGTGTGTACTGCAGAGCACATGTTGTGTACTGCGGAGCACATGTTGTGTCCTGGGGAGCACATGTGTGTATTGCGGAGCACATGTTGTGTACTGGGGAGCACATGTGTGTACTGCAGAGCACATGTGTACTGCGGGGCACATGTGTACTGCGGAGCATGTGTGTACTGTGGAGCACATGTGTGTACTGTGGGGCACATGTGTATACTGTGGAGCACATGTGTACTGCAGAGCACATGTGTGTACTGTGGAGCACACATGTGTACTGTGGAGCACATGTGGTGTACTGCGGAGCACATGTACTATGGAGCACATGTGTACTGCGGAGCACATGTGTGTACTGTGGAGCACACGTGTGTACTGCAGAGCACACGTGTGTACTGTGGAGCACATGTGTGTAACGGGGAGCACATGTGTGTACCGGGGAGCACATGTGTACCATGGAGCACATGTGTGTACTGGGGAGCACATGTGTACCGGGGAGCACATGTGTGTACTGGGGAGCACATGTGTGTACTGGGGGGGAGCACATGTTGTGTCTGGGAAACACTTGCCAGTGCTGCTTCTCTCCCTCCATCATGTGCATTCTAGGGGTGGAGCTCAGGTCATCAGGTCCTCAGGTCTTTAGGCTTGGTGGCAGGTACCTTTACCACTGTGCCATCTGGCTGGTTCTAATAGTATTACATTTTATTTTATTTTATTTTTTAATTAATTTATTTTTTAACAAATCTAGACCTGTGTTCGTGCCCATTCCCCCACCCCGCCAGAGCTCATGCATTCTGCCAAACATGCTTTTCATCTCTTTCTCAGTCTTTCTCAATATTCTCCATGAGGAAGTTGACTGTTTTGAGCAGAAGTTCACTGTTTCAGTCAGTTCTTTGATGCAGTCCTTTCTGTTGTTGTTGTTGTTGCCAATATGGATTAATGCCCAACTGCTTTGGACAAAAGCTCAGGGGGCTCTACACAAGAAATACTTACAACGGTAATTGGCACTAGCATCCACAGATGAAGGATACCATCGTCGTTTGTTTTTTCTGGGACTGTGTTACTTCACTCAGCATGATGTCCTCTAGCTCCAGCCATTTTCCTGCAAAGCTCTGATGTCATCTTTCTTTACTGCTGCATAGAACTTCTGTTGTGTAGATGTACCACCACATTTTCTCTATCCACTCATCAGTGGAGGGCATTTGGGTTGGTTCCAGCTCCTTGCTATGTAAAGAGAGCTGAAATAAACATGGTCATGCTGTATCTCTATGGTGGGGTGAGTCTTGAAGGTATGTGCCCAGGAGTGGTATGGCGGGTCAGGTGGCAAGTTCATTCCAAGTCTTCCAAGGTTCTCCATACTGCTTTCCATAGTGGCTGTACAAGTTTACATTCCCACAGCAGTGGATGAGTGTTTTCTTCCCCACAACCTCTCACAGCACTGGGTGTCATTTGTTTTCTTGAGCCTATCCAGTCTTATTGGAGTAAGAATGATATCTTAAAGTGGTTTTTGATTTGCGTATCTTTATGATTAGTGATGTTGAACACTTCTTAAGGGGTTTTTCAGCCATCTCTAATCCTCACTTGTGAAGTCTCTGTTCAGCTTCTTGCTCCATCTATTGAGAGTGCGTTATTGTTTTCTTTTTTCTTTGTTTTTGAGTAGTTTATATATTTCTGGAAATCAATGCTTTGTCAATGTATCTGTGGTGAAGGTTTCCTCCACACTCTTGGGATTTCTCTTCACTTCCTTGATTGTTTTCTGTCTGTTGATGTACGAAGTTTTTGAGTTTAATAAGTTCCCATTTGTCAATTGTTGACCTTAATACTTGCACAGTGCTGTCTGATTTAGGAAGTCTTTTCCTCGCCTATTCTTGTAGTCGTGCTGCCAACTTTTTCTTCTATCATCTTCAGACGTTTGGGGTTTCAACGTTGAGGTCTTTGATACATCTGGAATTGACTTTTGTACAGGTGAGAGGTAGGGGTTTAATTTCATTCTTCTACAAGTGACGATCCAGTTTTGCCAACACCACTTGCTGAGGATGCTTGCTTTTCTCCATTGTGGCTTCTTGGCCCCACTTGTCAAATATAAGATGGCTGAAATTGTATGTGCTCAGATTTGGATCTTCGGGTTTTTGTTCCAGTGGTCAACAGGTCTGTTTTTGGGGCAGTACCAGGCTGTTTTTATACTATAGCCTGTAGTATAGTTTGAAGTCTGTAGTATAGTTTATCTGATAGTTCCCCTTGTGTAGCTCTTTTCATTCAGGGTTGTTTTGGCTATTCGGGGTCCTTTGTTTTTCCAATGAATTAATTTACTTTTGTTTCCAAGCCTGTGAAAAACTCTTGGGGATTTTGATTGGAATTGCATTAATCTATACAAGAGTTTCGGTAAAATGGACATTTTTTACAATGTTAATTTTTCCCAATCCGGAGCATGGGAGGTTTTTCCATCTTCTGATGTCTTCTTCATTTTCTTTCTTTGAAGGTTTAAAATTTTTGGTTGTAGAGATCCTTGGTGTCTTTGGTTAGGTTTGTTCCTAGGCATTTAATTGTTTTTGAGGCTATGTGGGGTGTAAGGTCTCTTTGAATTTTCTTCTCCAGTTGCTTGTCCCTGGATGTAAAGAAAGGCCATTGATTTTTTAAAGGTTAATTTTGTATCTGCCACTTTGCTGAAGCTGTTAATTGTTTCGTAGGATGTTTTCTGGTGGAGTTTTTAGCATCCCTTCCCTTTCAGTAAACAATCATATCATCAGCAATGGGATAGCTTGACTTCCTTGTTCCAATCTAGTACTCCTTTCATTTCCTTTTTCTGCCTTATTGCTCTAGCAAGTGTTTTCAAGCACTATATTGAAGAGGAGTGGTGAAGGGGGCAGCCTTGCGAGTTTCTGTCGTTTCCCCCATTTAGATGTATTGGCTGTGGGTTTCCTGTATATGGCTTTGATACATTGAGGAATGATCCCCCAATCCATTCCCTCTAGGACTTTAAGCATGAAGGGATGCTGGATTTTGTCAAAGGGTTTTCACATCAATTGAGATGATGTGTGGGTTTTTGTCTTTCATTCATTTTATGTTTTATGATTTATGGAAGTTTGCGTATGTTGAACCATCCCTGCATCTCTGGATGGAATCCAACTTGGTCATGATGGATGATCTTCTTGATGTGGGTCTGTGTGCGATTTGCCAGTATCCTGTTTAGAATTTTGGCATCTGTGTTCATTAGGGAGATGGGTCTATAATTCTCCTTTTTATTGTTTATCTTTGCCCGATTTTTAACGGTGATGCTGGCTTCATAGAAGGAATTTGGGAGAATTCCCTCTGATTGTATCCTTCTAAACAGTGTCAGTAATAATGGTTGTAGGTTTTTTTGAAATGTTTTATAGAATTCTGCCGTAAACCATCTGGGCCTGGGCTTTTTTTTAGTTGGGAGGTTTTTTATTGTTTTTCTTATTATGTTATGGGTCTGTTTAAGCTGCCGATCTCCTTCTTGGTCTAGCTTTGGTGATTCCCAGGATTTCAGATACTCATTCCATTTCGTCTAGGTTTTCAAACTGGGTGGAGATATAGGTTCTTGTAATATTCCCATATGATTTTTCTGGATCTTTTCCTTGTCTGTTGTTGATATTTCCTTTTCATCAACGGAGTTGTATTGATTTGGAGTTGTTTCCTTCTTTCTTTGTGGTTAACTGGGCTAGAGGTCTGTTTATCTTGTTTTTCTTTCAAAGAACCAATTTGGTTTCATTGATTTTTGTATTGTTTTCTTTGTTTCTATTTCATTGATTTCTGCTCTGATTTTTTGTATTTCTTCCCTGTCTGTTGCATTTAGGTTTCCTCTGTTGTTGCCTCTCAAAGGCTTTTAGCTGAGTGTTAGATCATTCACTTGTGCGCTTTCTGTTTTTCTAATGTAGGCACCCAGGGCTATAAACTTCCCTCTTAGGTCTGCTTTAAGGTATCCCATAGGTTTTGTTGTGTTGTATTGTCATTGTCATTCAGCAGTTCCAGGAATGCTTTTATGTTCTTCTTTATCTCTTTATTTCTGTTCTTTATCTCTTCCTTGACCCATTCATTATTCAAGAGTGGTGTTTTGTTTAGTCTCCGTGTGTTCTTGTAGGCAGGAGGGCTTGTCTGGTGTTGATGGTGAGCTTTATTGCACTGTGGTCGACAGGAGGCATGAAAATTATTTCAATCTTTCTGTATTGTGGAGGTTTCTTCTGTGTCCCACAGTAGTGTGGTCGAGAATTTGGAGAATGTTCCGTGGGGGTGCGAGTAGAAAGTGCTTTCTCTGGTAATGTAGGAGGAATAATTTGGTAGAGGTCGTATGAGGTCGCATTTGGTGGTATCATAATTGTCAGATTCAGATGTTCTCTGTTTATTCTTTGTGTCCTTTGCCCTATCCAAAGGACTCAGTGGGGTTATTGAAATCTCCTACTATTGTTAGTACTGGGGTTAGTCTGGTGACTTGTTGGTCCTGGAGAATTGGGTTTATAATTTAGTGCACAAAATTTGGTGGGCATATATATGTTCATAATTGTGTGGAATCTTCTTGGAGAATTGTTCCTTTGAAATAAAAGTAATGGCCTTTCTTTGTCCTTCTTCTGTTCTTTTACTTTGAAGTCTACTTGTCTGATATTAAAATAGCAACACCAGCCTGTCTTTCTTTTTGGTACCATTTGCTTGGAATATTTTTTTTCCATACCCTTAACTTTAAGGTGGTGCCTGTCCGTTGAAGGTAACATTGTTTCTTGTAGACCAGCATATGATGCATTTCTTTTTCTAATCCAATCTCCCATCTATGCCTCTTTTAATTGGGGATTAGTCCATTTAAATATTTAAGGTTATGACTGATAGGTTTGTGTTGCTTCCTTTCACCTTGTTTTGTGTTCTCCTTCTTAAATCCATTTGGTTTTTGGTTGGTTTCTACTTCCGCAGTTTTAGGCTTTATTGATTTCTCATTTCTAGGTGTACTGCGTTGGTTAGCTCCTTTGCTTTTCTTTGATTCTTCAAGTAATTCTCCTGAAGGGTTGGTTTTTCCTGGACATGTATTCTTTCAAGTTGTTTAGTAATTCATGGAAGTTTTTCCTCCTCTCCTTCAACTGTTATTTACATTTTTGCTGGGTATAGTAAACCGGGTTGGCAGTTATGTCCCCTTACAACCCTGGGGAATGACTTGCTCCAGGTTCTTCCTTGCTTTCATAGTTTGCGTTGAGGCAGTCAGTTGTAAATTCTGATAGGTTTCCCCTTATAGGTCCACTTTTTTTTTTGTTTTTTCTTTTTGTCTTGCTTTAATGATGTTGTCTTTGTTTGGGGTGTCTAGAATTTCTAACTATGATATGGCAATGGAGAATTTTTTTTTTCTGTGATCTTGTCTGTTGGGGTTTCATGTGCTTCTTGGATTTGTGTTGGTTTGTCTTTCTTAATTTTGGGAAGTTTTTCATCTAGTTATTCTGGTTTGAAGATCTGATCAATACCATTCGCTTGGGATTCTCTCCTTCCTCGAGTCCTATATGCAGGGTTTGATCTTTTCATAGTGTCCCACAGTTCCTGGTTGTTCCACTTTTGTGTATTTTTAAATTTTTCATAATCTTTCCTTGAGGTTTTTAGTTGTTCTTTGTTATCTTCCAGGTCTGATATTCTTTGTTCTGCTTCCTCCATTCTGCTTCTGAGGCTTTTTCCATTCCTTTCCTCTTGATTGGATGAGTGTTTGATTTCCTTTTTCATTTCCTCTTCTGATTTCTTTAGTATTTCTACTTCTTTTTGGAGCTTCTCAGTCTCTTCTTATATCTCTTTGGTTCGCTGGTTGGTTTCTTTATCTTTTTCAGCATGGGATCTTTTCAGTGTTTCTACTTCCTTCCGGAGCTTGTCATTCTCTCTCTCTAGGTCCTTCTTGAGTTCTTCATTCTCTTTTCTTAGTTCTTTGATTTGCTCTTCATAATCTTGTAGTTCTTTAAATATGTTCCCAATTGTGTTTTAGATATCTGTGTCCTGGGGCATCCCCAGAGGGATCCCACTGCAGGAGTCTTCCATAGGGTTGGTAGAGCTTGGTGGAGGATTATCCTGCCCCTTTCCAGTGTTGTCTCTTCTTCGTGATCCTGGCATATTGGCTTCTCCTTACCTGTATTCCAATATGAGTCCTAAATCCCTCTTCACTGTGTTGAAGGCTTCCTTTGCTTGCCTCCTTCAGATGCCTTCGTAATCCCCTAGTATTACATTTTAATGTCTTATTTTTAGAATTAAATATTTATCACTATTTCCATAGTTTTATGCATTTAATCTAACTTTGAAGAAAATATTTCTTTTTTAAATTTTTTATTTATTTATTTTTTATGTGTATGAATGTACTGTCTGCATGTAGGTTTGTGCACCCGTGTCATGCAATGCTGTGGAGGTCAGAAGAGGGCGTTAGATTCCCCTGGAACTGGAGTTAAAGATGGTTCTTAGCCACCATGTGGGTGCTGGGAATCGAACCTGGGTCCTCTGCAAGAGCAGTCGTCCCTCTTAACTGCTAGGCCATCTCTCCAGCCCAGAAGAAAATATTTCATATCGACATAGTAAGAATTGCAATTTCTTATAGCTTTTAAGTACTTAACATTGCACTGATCAGTTTAAATACTCGTTTTACGTTTTTTATCCAGTACAGTTGGGAAAGTGTCTTAATTAAGAAGAATCAAATTATGTAACATTTATTATAATGCTTGTAACATTTTCTCATTTCTGAGGCCCACTTATGGGAAGTTTTTATTTTCTTTGAGGCTCATTGCTAGAATTACTTTACTTTTTTTTTTTTTTTAAAGCTTTTGGCTTTAACCATTCAACATGAAAAACCCGATCTAGAAGAACAGAAAACAAAACTGTTACACCAGGAAGAAGACAAGAAAATCCAACTGGCCAAACTTGAGGATTCTCTTCTAGAGGTAAAACTGGGCTGCTCGTGTTTGTTTCCTACTGTTTTCTTCTTTGACAAGTAGAAATGACAAGTGTCCTTAAAACAATCAGTCATATCTTTAGAATGTTTTTGATTATTCCAAGGTATGCTAGTATCTTAAAGTCAAAATTCAAATAAAAAAATAAGGAGCTATCTTTTAGAAGAAAGATCTTAAAGAATTATAATTAAGGCAAGTTATTCTAAACTAATCATTTCCTTTTCTGCATTGTTTATTTATTATATACTCAGAATTTGAAAAGGCATTAAAGTTATACATGAAATTATGACTGAACTGATAACTGATTGACTTTGTATTAGATTGATAAATGTAATTCATATGTAAAGTTGATATAATGATCCATCTAACAGTGTAGTCATTTGATACAGGACGGCCCAAATACTAAGATTCTTTGAAAATCAATTATCATTAAATTAGTGAGAGGTAATATGAGTTTCCTTTAATTGGTTATTTAAAGTATGTATTATAATTGTTTTGTCAATTTCTCCTATAGACACTTGCCACATCGCAAGGCAATATTTTGGAAAATAAGGATTTGATTGAATCTTTGAATCAGACCAAAGCAAGCAGCGCCCTTATTCAAGAATCTCTCAAAGAGTCTTACAAACTCCAGATGTCCCTTGATCAGGTAATTATTTCCCTTTTTGTGAATTTATGGCTGGTTTTCTTAAACATGTGCATTAATTTGATAGAACATGTAAAAATCAGCCTTCAGGGAAAAGATTATGTCAAAAATGAAAGCCATTCAAAAACACCAGTGTCTGATTCTAGTTATTAAAGAGAGGCAGTTAGGATATTACCCACACTGAACAAGTTCTGCTGATTATTCTATTCTGTTGAGTTCTACAGATTTATGTCACATTGTTAATTTAAGAAAGAGATGCGGGCTGGAGAGATGGCCTAGCGGTTAAGAGCGCCGACCGCTCTTGCAGAGGACCCGGGTTCGATCCCCAGCGCCCACATGGCGGCCGAGAGCCGTCTGAAACTCCAGTTCCAGGAGAACTCCAGTTCCAGGGGAATCCGAGACCCTCTTCTGACCTCCGCGGCATTGCACGACACGGGTGCACAAACCTGCATGCAGACAGTACATTGATATACATACCGAAATAAATAAATAAAAAAAAAAAGAAATAAAAAAAAAAAGAAAGAGATGCATTTTTAAAATGAAATTAAAGATGAATATTTTGAATAGGGATGTGAGAGAACACCTCCATTTGTGTCAGTGCTACATTTATAAACACCCCATAGAAATAACATTTTACAGAAAGGCTCATTTGGCTCGAGGTTTGGGATATTTGCTGCTCAAGGTCAGCTTGTGCATTGCTTTGGGGCCTGTGACCTGGCAGTACATCATGGTAGGACATTGGGTGCAGATCTTCATCTCTTGTCGTGTGTACATGTGTGTGTGTGTGTGTGTGTGTGTGTGTGTGTCTGTGTATAAATAAGTGTGTGTGCACATGTGAGTGTGTATGTATATGTAGATGGGGGGTGAAGTGCAGGGAGACGCCACATCCCTGTTGTCCCTTTTGAAGGCATTCCTTCAGTAAACCAAGACCTAAAGTGAAGACCACCTGACTGAGCCCACCCTTAATGCATATATTTTTCAAGGGATATTATAAATCTAAATATCTAAATGATAGCACTATTTGTGGAACTTTCCTTTCCTCTCCTCTCCTCCCTTCCTCCTCTCCTCTCCTCCCCTCCCCTCCCCTCCTCTCCTCTCCCCTCCCCTCACCTTTTCTTTTCTTTTCTTTTCTTTTTTCTTTTTTCTTTTCATGGCCTCAGTCTCACAGAGATCCCTGTGCTTTTGCCTTGGGACAGGGTCTTACACCATGGCTCAGACTAGCCCAGCTGACCTCACACTTGTAACAGGTGACAGTCATACTTTAGCCTAAGTACCAAAACTATAGACATGAGTCACCATGCTCAAGTTGTTTTTAATGTAAGCTAAACATACAAATTAGAGCTATTGCCTTAAAAAAAAAAGTTTTCTTCCCTATTTAGAGTGGACACTGTTAGTGTAAGGATCTGAACTAGTTTCTTAGAAATGGCTTGAAATCCTTTTTACTCTACTCTTTTGATGAATCCTTTAGCAAGATTCACCTGTAAATCAGTACAGTATTTATCTTTTCCTCTCCTGCATTGTGACTGAGCTTTGTTGGAAAAACTCAGATAAGCAGCAAGTATTGGTCCGAGTTTCAGGCTCGGCCTGAGCTCAGCACTCACTGACATTTGTTTCTGGTTCTCCTCAGTAGTATGTTTTCTAATTTTTCTCTCAATACTTTTCAGACTTTGTTGAGATTTTATATTTATCTGTTGCTACTTTCTTTTTTTTGAAATTATACATTTTAAAATTAATTAATTAATTTATTTATTATGTGTATAAGTGTACTGTGTGCACGTAGGTTGGTGCACCCATGTCGTGCAGTGCCACGGAGGTCAGAAGAGGGCGTCAGATCCCCCTGGTACTAGAGTTAAAGACGGTTCTTAGCCACCATGTGGGTGCTGGGAATCGAACCCGGGTCCTCTGCAAGAGCAGTCAGTACTCTTTTTTTTTTTATATTTACATATACACATACGTGGGGTATGTATATATATATGTGCATGTAATATTTTTATTTCATTTTCCTTAAGTCCACTCTGTTTGATAAGAAAAGCACATAATGTGTAACTTCTTTAAGGAGAACAAGATTGTTTTTTCTTTTTTTTTTTTTNCTCTTCTTGGTTGAGCTTTCTTGATTCCCAGGATTTCAGACATTCATCCATTTCTTCTAGGTTTTCAAACTTGGTAGAGTACAGGTTTTTGAAGTATTCCCGTATGATTTTCTGGATCTTTTCCTTGCTGTTGTGACATTTCCCCTTTCATCATGGACTGTATTGATTTGGAGTTGTTCCTTTTTTCTTTTGGTTAACTGGGCTAGAGGTCTGTCTATTTTGTTTATTCTTTCAGAGAACAAACTTTTGGATTCATTGATTTTTTATTGTTTTCTTTGTTTCTATTTCATTAATTCCTGCTCGATTTTGTTATTTCTTCCTGTCTGTTGCATTTAGGGTTCATCTGTTGTTGCCTCTCGAGTGCTCTTAGCTGCAGTATTAGATCATTCAATTGTGCTCTGTTTTTCTAATGTAGGCACACAGGGCTATAAATTTCCTTCTTAGTACTTCTTTTAAGGTATCCCATAGGTTTTGTTTTGTTGTATTGTCATTGTTATTCAGTTCCAGGAATGCTTTTATTTCTTTCTTTATCTCTTCCTTGACCCATTCATTATTCAGGAGTGTGCTGTTTAGTTTCCATGTGTTCTTGTAGATAGTAGGGATTATCCTGGTATTAATAGTGAGCTTTTTTGAGTTGTGGTCTGATAGAATGCATGAAATTATTTCAATCATTTTGTGTTTGATGATGTTTCTTCTGTGTCCCAGTATGTGGTCGATTTTGGAGAATATTCTGTGGGGTGCTGAGTAGAAAGTGTGTTCTTCTGGTCTTAGGGTGGAATATTCGGTAGATGTCTGTGAGGTCCATTTGGTGTATCATATCGTTCAGTTCAGATGTCTCTCTGTTTATTCTTTGTCTGGTTGATCTGTCCAAAGGACTCAGTGGGGTATTGAAGTGCCCTACGATTGTGCTGTGTTTAAGATTAAACACAGCCTTACAGTCCTGGAGAATTGTCTTTATGAAGTTTGGTGCACCAGAGTTTGGTGCATATATATTCATAATTGTGAAATCTTCTTGGTGAATTTTTCCTTTAATAAGGATGTAATGGCAGTGGAAGGAAGAGCAGAAAGCAGGTAGGGACTGGGTGCCTCAGCAAGGCTGATTTTTTCTCCTTTAATCCAACTGTCTTTGGTTTGATTGGCTTTTGTGGCTGTGGGGGTGGAGATATCCTCCCAGCCGGTATTAAAGGTGGGGGTGGGTGACTCTTGAGATCTGAGATCTCCTGAGGCCAGAGGAAGGTACCGGGGCAGGGACTGAAGAGCTCCCCCCCAAACTGGGATTATGAAGGCATCTGAAGGAGGCAAGCAAGGCAAGTCTTCAACACAGTGAAGAGGAATTTAGGACTCACATTGGAATACAGTCAAGGAGAAGCCCATATGCCAGGATCAAGAAGAAGAGACAACACCGGAAAGGGGCAGGATAATCCCACGCCAAGCTCTACCAACCCTATGCAAGACTCCTGCAGTGTGATCCCTCTGGGGATGCCCCAGGACACAGATATCAGAAACACAATTGGGAACATATTTAAAGAACTACAAGATTATAAAGAACAAATCAAAGAACTAAGAAAAGAGAATGAAAAATTCAAGAAGGACCTAGATAGAGAGAATGACAAGTTCCGGAAGGAAGTAGAAACATTGAAAAGATCACATGCTGAAAAAGATAAAGAAACCAACCAGCGAACCAAAGAGCTACAAGAAGAGAGTGAGAAGATCCAAAAAGAAGTAGAAATACTAAAGAAATGAGAAGAGGAAATGAAAAAAGAAATCAAACACTCATCCATTCAAGAGGAAAGGAATGGAAAAAGCCTCAGAAGCAGATTGAGGAAGCAGAACAAAGAATATCAGACCTGGAAGATAACACAGAACAACTAAAAACCTCAAGTAAAGATTATGAAAAATTTAAAAATACACAAAAGTGGGAACAATCAGGAAGCGTGGAACACTATGAAAAGAATCAACAAACCTCTACATCAGAGAATAGAGAAGGAAGAAAATCCAAGGTGAGAATGGTATTGATCAGATTCTTACAACAGAAGAATAATGAAAATGCCCCAACTAAAAAAGGACAAACCATACAAATACAAGAAGCACAGAGAACTCCAAACAGACAAGACAAAAAGAAATTCTCACGCCACGATCATAGTTTAAAATGCTAGAGACCCAAAAGCAAAAAAAAAATCCTAAAGCACAAAGAAAACAACAATAAAAAAAAGAACTATAGGAAACTATAGAATTACAACCTGAATTCTCAAGTGCAACTACGAAAGCAAGAGGAACCAGTTGAGCAAAGCATTCCCATGTTAAAGGGACTAGATGCCAACCCAGGTTATATAACCAGAAAAGTCAATTATAGTTGAATGCGAGAGAGAAAATCTTCCATGGCATAAACACTTGAAAGAATGACTTCCAAAAAACCAACCCTTCAGAGTAATACTTGAGCAATTCAAATAACAGAGAAGGAGTCAGACCAACCCCAGGTTCACCTAGAAAGGAGAAATCAATACACAGCATAAACCTGCAGAAGTAGAAACGCGAAACCCAAACCCGCAAGGATAAGCTAGCAAAGGAAGAAACACAGACCTATCAGTCATAACCTTAATATTACAATGGACTAATTCCCCAATTCAAAGAGCATAGACTGGGGAGATGGATTAGAAAGTGAATCCATCGATATTCTGTGCTACAAGAAATACATCTTACCTTCAAGGACAGGGCACCACCTTAAAGTCAAGGGATGAAAAAAAATATTCCAAGAAAATGGTACTCAAAAAGAAAACCGCCGGTGTTGCATTTAATATCGGACAAAATAGACTTAAAGGTAAAAGACATTCAGAAGAGACAAAGAAGGCCATTACATTTTTATCAAAGGAAAAATTCACCAAGAAGATTTCACAATTATGAATAGTATAGCACTCAAATTTCCGTGCACAAACTGTTATGAAAGACAATTCTCCAGGAACACAAGTTACAGAACTAACCCCAGATAACACCATAGTAGGAGATTTCAAACATACCCCACTGAGTCCTTTGGAAGGTCAGATAGAGACAAGAATATAACAGAGAGACATCTAACTGAATGTGTGGATACACCAAATGACCTTCCATAGACTTCTACAAAATATTCCATCCTTTAATACCAAGAAACACTTTCTACTAAGCACCCCACGGAACATTCTCCAAATATCGACCACAAACTCTGCTATACTCTGTATAACGACCACATAGAAGAAAACCCTCTACCAAATACAAAAAGATTGAATAATTTAATGCATGCTAATCATGACCACAGTGCAATAAGCTCAACATCAACACAGGACAAGCCCTCCTGCTACAAGAACACTATGTGAACTAAGCAACAACACACTGTTGAGTAATGAATGGGTCAAATAAGAGATAAAGAAAGAAATAAAACGATTCTTGGAACTGAATAAAAGAGTACAATACAACACAACAAAACCTAATGGATACTTAAAAGCAGTCTAAGAGGGAAAGTTTAGTAGCCCTGGCGTGCCTACTAGAAAAACACAAAGAAGCACAAAGTGAATTGATCTAAACACTACAGCTAAAAGCACTTGAGAGGGGCAACAACAGAGAGAACCTAAACGCAACCCAGAACAGGAAGAAAAACAAAAAGCAGAGCAGAAATCAATGAAATAGAAACAAGAAAACAATAAAAAAATCAATAAGCCAAAATTGGTATCTTTGAAAGAATAAACAGAGATAGCACAGACCTCTAGCCAGTTAACAAAAAGGAAAGAAGGAACAATCCCAAATCAATACAGAGCCCGAGATGAAAAGGTGAAATATCACATCACGGACAAGGAAAAGAGCCAGAAAATCATATGGGAATATTTTCAAGAACCTATTTTAACCTAAGTTTGAAAACCTAGAAGAAATGGATGAATATCTGAAATCCTGTGAACCACCAAAGCTACCGGACAAGAAGAGATCAGGCAGTCTAAACAGACCAAAACATATGAAGATAAATAGAGTATGTAGTTAAGAAGCCTCCCAACTAAAAAAAGCCCAGGGCCGACGAGTTTCCGCAGAATTCTATAAACATTTCAAAAAGACCCTACAACCATATTACTGACACTGTTTAGAACAGTATACCATACAATCAGAGGTGAATTATCTCCCAAAATTCCTCTCTATGAAGCCAGCACACTCTATTACCAATACCAGGCAAAGATCACTAAAAAGGAGAATTAATAGACTCACTCTCCCTAATGAACACAGAGCCAAAATTCTAAACACGGACACTGGCCAAACCGCATAACAGACCCACTTCAAGAAGATCCATCCATCATGTAACTCCAAGTATGGATTCATACCAGAGAATGCAGGGAGGGTCAACGTACGAAAATCATAAGCATTCATGAATAAACATATAAACGGAAATCAAAGACAAAACCACACACCATCACCTTCAATTGATTGCGAGAAAAGCCTTGACAAAACCAGCAGTCCCTTCAATGCTAAAGTCCTAGAAGGGAATTGGATCTGGAGGGATTATTTCTTCAATGAATTCAAAGCCATATACAGGAAAACCCACAGCCACATATCATCTTAAATGGGGAAATGACAGAAACACTCCCTTTAAAGGTAGATAACTCAAGCAAGGCTGCCCCTGTCACCATCCTCTTCAATATAGTGCTTGAAACACTTGCTAAGCAGTAAGGAAGAAAAAGAAAATTAAAGGAGTACTAATTTGGAAAAAGGGAGTCAAGCTACCCTATTTGCGATGATATGATTGTTACTTAAGGGTTGCTAAAAACTCACACCAGAAAACTCCTAGAAACGATTAACAGCTCAGCAAAGTGGCAGGATACAAAATTAACCTTAAAAAATATCAATGGCCTTTCTTTACACCAAGAAAAGCAAGGGAGAAAGAATTCAAAGAGACCTTCCCACTCACAATAGCCTCAAAAACAAGAAAATACCTAGGAACAAACCTAACAAAGACACCAAAGATCTCTACAACAAAAATTTTAAACCTTTAAAGAAAGAAATTGAAGAAGACATCAGAAGATGGAAAAACCTCCCATGCTCATGGATTTGGGAAAATTAACATTGTAAAAAAGTTTATCTAAACTCTTGTATAGATTTAATGCAATTCCAATCAAAATCCCCAAGAGTTCTTTCCAGGCTTGGCAGCTGGAACAAAAGTTCTTAAATTCATTGGAAAAAACAAAAGACATGAATAGCCAAACAACCCTGATAAAAGAGCTACACAGGGGGACTCTATACCAGAACTTCAAACTATACTAAAGGGTTATAGACATAAAAACAGCCTGGTATTGGCACAAAAACAGACTTGTTGACCAATGGAACAAAACCAAAGATCACAAATCTGAGTACATACAATTCAGCCATCGCATATTTGAAAGGGGGCCAAGAAGACACAATGGAGAAAAGACAAAGCATCTTCAACAAATGGTGTTGGCAAAACTGGATCACCACTTGTAGAAGAATGAAATAAACCCTACTACCTCGCCCTGTACAAAAGTGACTCCAGATGGATCAAAGACCTAAACAATGTGAAACCCCAAACTCTGGAGGTGATAGAAGAAAAAAAAGTTGGCAGCAGACTACAAGACATAGGCATAGGAAAGAGTTCCTAAATCAGACAGCAGCTATTGCAAGAATAAGGTCGACAATTGACAAATGGGACCTCAAATTAAACTCAAAAGCTTCTGTACAATCAAAAAAGAAACAATCAAGGAGTGAAGAGAAATGCCACAGAGTGGAGGAAACCCTTCACGCAGATACATCTGACAATGCATTGATTTCCAGAATATATAAAACTACTCAAAAAACAAAGAAGAAAGAAAACAAATGACCCACTGATAGATGGACCAAAGAGCTAACAGAGACTTCACAAATGAGGAATTAGAGATGCTTGAGAAACACCTTAAGAAGTGTTCAACATCACTAATCATTAAGGAATGCAAATAAAAACCACTTTAAATATCATCTTACTCCAATAAGACTGGCTAGGATCAAGAAAACAAATGATAACAAGTGCTGGAGAGTTGTGGGAAAGGGAACACTCACCCACTGCTGCTGGAATGTAAACTTACACACAACTATTGGAAAGCAGTGTGGAGAACCCTGGAAGACTGGAATGAACTTGCCACCCGACAAAGCCATACCACTCTGGGCATGTACCCTCAAGACTCACCCTGTCTCAGAGATATATGCACAGCCATGTTTATTTCAAGCTCTCTTCACAATAGCAAAGAGCTGGAACCAACCCAAATACCCCTCAACTGATGAGTGGATAGAGAAAATTGTGTAGCATCTACACAATGGAGTTCTATGCAGCAGAAAAGAAGACGACATCATGAACTTGCAGGAAAATGGCTGGAGCTAGAGGACATCATTGCTGAGTGATTAAACACAGTCCCAGAAAAACAAACGACTGAATGTATCCCTCATCTATGGATGCTAGTGCCAAATTACCTATTGTAAGTATTTCTTGTGTAGGGGCCCCCTGAGTTTTTGTCCAAAGCAGTTGGGCGTAATGCATATTGGAAACCAACAACCACAACAACAACAGAAAGGACTGCATCAAAGAACTGACTGAAACAGTGAACTTCTGCTCAAAACAGTCAACTTCCTCATGGAATATATTGAGAAAGACTGAGAAAGAACTGAAAAGTATTTTTTGGCAGAATGCATGAGCTCTGGCAGGGTGGGGGAATGGGTGGGAACACGGGTCTAGATTTGTTAAAAAAAAGTTTGTACTGTCAAAAAAAAGAAAGGTTATAATAGCCTTTTTTGTCTCTTCTGATTTCTTTTATTTTGAAGTCTATTTGTTCTGATATTAAAATAACAATACATGCTTTATTTTTGTTGCCATTTGCTTGGAATATTTTTTCCATCCTTTCACTTTAAGTGTGGTCCTATCCTTGAAGGTAAGATGCACTTCTTGTAGACAGCATATCGATGGGTTCTGTTTCTTATCCAATCTCCCTGGTCTATTCTTTGATTGGGGAGTTTAGTCCATTAATACTTAAGGTTATAACTAAAAGATGTATGTTGCTTCCTTTCACCTTATTATCCATTTGTGTTTTTGGTTTAGGTTTCTACTTCTGCTGTTATGCTTTTTTTGATTTCTCTTTCTTGGTGCCCAGGGATAGTTGCTCCTTTCTTCTTACCTTTGAATTGGTTCAAGTATTCTCTGAAAGGTTAGTTTTCCAGAGATGTATTCTTTCATCTTGTTTATATCATGGAAGGTTTTTCTCTCTCTTTCAACTATAATTGACATTTTTGCCAGGTATAGTAACCTGAGTTGGCATCTGTAGTCCTTTAACACTGGGAATGCTTTGCTCCACGTTCTTCTTTGCTTTCATAGTTTGCACTGAGAAGTCAGTTGTAATTCTTATAGGTTCCCTTATATGTGACTTGTTGTGTTTTCTCTTGTGGCTTTCAGAATTTTGTCTTTTTTTGGGCGTCAGCATTTTTAACTATGAGATGGCATGGGGAGTTCTTTTCTATTTTCTTTTTTTTGTGTTTTCTTTGTTTTTTTTTGTTTTTTTTTTTTTTTGGGGAAATTTTTTCTCTTATTTCTGTTGAAGATCTGGGATTCTTCTTCGTCCTCTATCCCTGTGATGTGGAGGTTTGATCTTTTTCATAGTCTCCCACAGTTCCTGGTTGTTCCACTTCTGTGTATTTTTACATTTCATAAATCTTTTTTTTAAAATAGGGACATTTTTCATAATCTTTACTCTGAGGTTTTTAGTTGTTCGTGTTATCTTCCAGTCTGATATTCTTTGTTCTGCTTCTTCCATCTACTTCTGATGGCTTTTTCCATTCCTTTCCTCTATGATTGGATGCGTGTTTGATTTCCTTTTTCATTTCTCTTTTGATTTCTTTAGTTTTCCACTTCCTTTTGGAGCTTCGTCAACCTCTTCTCTGTAGCGCTTTGCTTCGGTGGTTGGTTTCCTTATCTTTTTCAACATAGATCTTTTCAGTAATTTCCACTTCCTCCTGGAGTTTGCCATTCTCTCCTAGGTCCTTCTTGAGTTTTTCATTCTCTTTTCTTAATTCTCTTACTTGCTCTTTATAGTCTTGGACTTCTTTAAATATGTTCACAATTGTACTTCTAATATCTGGGTCCTATTTTGTTTTTCAAACTTGTACTAAAGGGCTAAAATATTTTATTTTTAAAAGTACTTTGATTGTATTTATGATCAACGATGTAATTTCTACAAAAACCCACAGTATTGTAAAGGATAATGGTATTTCTAACCACCTATGCCATGTCCAAAGGCAACCTGGTATAATTAATAATGTTTGCTTAAGTGCCTATGCTTTTACTATTCATATTTCATCAATAAAATTGCAGAAAATACCCCCGGGAAGGCCTCAACTCCTGCAGCCTGAGGCAACCTGCTGGGGCCCCACCATGCTCCATCCCCCAGCCCTTGTACAGCTTCCACAGGGCCTCCTCCCTCTGCCCTCTGGTAAAAGACATGGACTTGAGCTGCCAACCTCCTGCAGGGAAAATCTGGGACAAACTGCAAGGCCCAAGGCACCAACTTCAACAAAAGAATCGATTACTCTTCTTTCCATCCACCCCTCCCGCCTTCCTCTCCAAAGCCTAGGAGCTACTAGCTAAAGAAAAAACCTGCCAGAAGCCAAACAAATAGTTGTAAACTATCACAGACTGGACTTTATTCCATCAATATAGTTATATGTACAGGTCCTTCCAGCCAAATTTAAGACTTTGGGGGTACAACTAAAATCATCATCTATGTTAAAGGGGGATCAAATAATATCTGTATGTCTTGAAGGGAGGAAAAATGTTGCTTTTAGGAAGAAAAATGTTACTCCATATCTATGTCCTGGTAGGAAAAACAAAAAACTTACTCTCATGTATATCTTGGGGGGCAGAAAACTGTTGCTTTTAGAAGGAAAAACATCACACATTAACATTGCTCAGTTTGCCATACAACTAGGTAATTGGTGCTAGCATACACAGATGAGGGATACCATTCATCATTTGTTTTTCTGGGACTGTGTTACTTCACTCAGCATGATATCTTCTGGCTCCATCCATTTACCTGCAAAATTCGTGATGTCATCTTTCTTTGCTGCTGCATAGAACTCCACTTTGTAGATGTACCACATTTTCTCTATCCGCTCCTCAGTTGAGGGGCACTTGGGTTGGTTACAGCTCTTTGCTATTATGAAGAGAGCTTCGGTGAACATGGCTGTGCATGTATCTCTGTGGTAGGATGAGTCTTGTGGGTATATACCCAGGAGTGGTGTGGCTGGGTAAGGTGGCAGTCTCCACACTGCTTTCCATAGTGGTTGTGCGAGTTTGCATTCCCACCAGCAGTGGATGAGTGTTCCCCTTTCCCCACAGCCTCTCCAGCACTTGGAATCATTTGTTTTCTTTATCCTAGCCAGTCTTGTCAGAGTGAGATGATATCTTAAAGTGGTATGGTTCCAAAGGGACACCCTGGTTTGGACTGCCAGACTGATAAAATCAGAGAGACCTGGATTTGGAAGGTGATTAGCAATCAATATTTATCTTGTCATTCACTGAGCCTGCCTGTCACCTGATGCTGTGACTGTAGAACAAAACAAGGAAGGTGTGGTCCCTTCTCTCACACGACTCATATGCAGGAAAGACAGTTACTATTGAAGCTTCTCTAGAAACACCTTGCAATATTTGCAGGAAAAGAGCAGTCATCCAAAGGAGAGACTAATAAACAGAAAGACATGGTTCAGGATTGAGACTCAGTTTCCTTGAAAGAAGTGACACTAAGCCTGAGACTTGGTGGGTAACAAGAGTTAAGCAGTGGAGACTGTGACTGAAATGAAAGGCAACACTTTTTTATTTTTTTGTGATTTTCATACAGTGTAATTTGGTGTTATTTAGATCTTTCCCCTCTCCACATCTCCCTTTATCGACCCCATCCAATTTAATGTACTCTATTATATATAATATTTAATATTAAATATCATACATATAATAAGACCTATAGAGTCTAATTTGTTTCTATTTATTTGTGTGTGTGTGTGTGTATACTGTCTGCGTGTGGGTCTGTATGCCAGAGTCATGCAATGTCGCAGAGATTGGAGGAGGGTGTCAGATTCTCCTGGAACTGGAGTTGAGGATGGCTCTTAGCCACCATGTGGGTGCTGGGGATCGAGCCAGGGTCTTCTGTGGGAGCCGTCAGCGCTCTTGACCGCTGGGCCATCTTTCCAGCCCATATAGAGTCTAATTTGTGTCCTCAAATGTCCCTATGTCTGGGTTCATCCACTGGATCCTGGTTAACGTAGCAAAGTCCCATGCTTTTTCTTTTTTTTTCTTTTTTTTTTTTTGGGGGGGGGTCTTTTTGAGACAGGGTCTCCCTTCAGTACCAGCTGGCCTGAGCTCATTTTTGCTGACCAGGCTGGCCTTGAGCTCACTGGGATCCACCTGCCTCTGCCTTCCAGTGCTGCAATTAAAGGCGTGTGCCACTATGCTCAGTGAAAAGCATCACTTAAGTCACTGAAGAAGCCTGGTGTGGCTGGGTACAGACCCAGTTTCATAGACTGCAAAAAGTACAAACCCTGCCTTTGTACAGCACAAGAGACTTGGCTGAGTGAGCAGAGACGAGAGGCTCTGTGATGAGACTGAGAGTGGAAGAAGCACGGGGAGGGGAGGGGAAGAGATGAGAAGGGAGGGGATTATGCAAGCTGTGGTAGCACTAATTTATGGGCTTCACTCTAAATATAGGGTACAGTAAGAAGCCAGTGAAGAGGACCGAGGAGGCATGTCACTCGCATATAGAAGGATGACTCTGTGCATTTGGCTCTAGGTACAACTATGGACAAATATGACATCACTGTGGGCTGGAGAGATGACTCAGCTCTTGCAGATGATCTCAGTTCCATTGCTAGTGCCTGTGTCTGGCGGCTTACAGCCAGCTGTAGCTCCAGCTCCAGAGAAATCTGATACTTCTATCCTCTGTGTGTGTCTTCCCTCACGTGCACATACCACACACATGCACATAATTAAAAAGAAAATCTTTTCAAAAATTACATCGATAGGGTGGGGGTATAACCCAGTGGTAGTAGAATATCCTAGGCTACCCCAGGATCTGATTGGACCATTGAATTTCCAGCATCACACAGACACAGACACAGACACACACAGACACACACAGACACAGACACACAGACACACAAACACACACACACACTATGATATCACTAGAAACTAGTTTTAAGGCTCTTGATGTAATCTTTGAATAAGATGGCTTTGGGCTTGTTGAGTATGGGAAATGGAGAGAAATGGTTCAATCAAGGAAATATTTGAAGACTAAGTTAGTGGTTGGAAGCTGATTGGAAATGAGAAGTTAGAAAAAAAAAAAGAAGGAAAAATGTCACTTACATGCTTACATGTATATGCCTTGGGGGAAGGAAAAATGTTGTCTTCATACATGGGTTATTGACAAAGCCCTAATACTTGTCTCCAGGTTCCCCTGCTCTCAACCCAAGTCCCTCTAGGAGCTGTGCTGACCCTCAGGCCACCGAAACACTTTTGTTAGGACCAATCTCCACCTTAGGAGTTCGGCTTCCTGGTTTGTTAAAAGCCAAATTAATAGTCTCACTGGGGTTGCAGCCCAGAGGGTCCTGATCCAATATCGGCCATTCCTGAAAGTTCTTTGGAGAAAGATGACAGCACTGCCCCATTTTAATAAAAATGAAGGCGGAGCTGTAGGGATGAGGCCTTGTCGTGCTAGAGCAGGATCCACAGTCCACTGTCCTGACAACTCCTTTGGAGCTGGGATGGGCAGTGTTTTTTGTTCATTGAACAAAGCCTCATATCCCGAGGGCTCCCTTTTTGATGTACCAGGCAGGTGCCACACCTCCTAACACACCTGGGAGTTCTACTGCTCTGGTAGGAGCCGCGTTGGCTCACGCTTCCCAGAGTACCCCCTGAAGAAAAAATAACACTATGTGACAACAGTGCCTTTTTTAACAAAAGGAAAAGGAGCTGTGGGGATTCCATTTGGCAGAAGCACTTAGGAGGTCAGCTGACGACCCCCAGCCCTCTGGCCAGAGTCCTGCTGATTCCCTGCTCACTTTTGAAACCTAACTGGCACCACTGTCTTTGATGCTTTGGCAAAACATTGTCACATTCCTGTAGTGATCTGGAGTATATGGTGTAAAATCCTGTATTCCCCAACTCCCAGTCACACCTTAACGTCCACTATGAATACCCTGAGTTATAAAAATAAAATTGAGTTATTCCTTCCTGGAATTTCTCCTGCTCTCATTCTTGAGCCTGTCCTTTCCCCGTCCTTTCTTTTCTTTCTTTCTCTGGGCTTTTCTTTTTTTATTTTATTTTATTTTATTTTATTTTATTTTATTTTATTTTATTTTATTTTATTTTATTGTGTGTATGAATGCACTGTCTGCATGTAGGTTGGTGCACCTGTGTCGTGCAATGAACATGGAGGTCAGAAGAGGGTGTCGGATTCCCCTGGAACTGGAGTTAAAGACGGTTCTTAGCTGCCATGTGGGTGCTGAGAATCAAACCTGGGTCCTCTGCAAGAGCAGTCGGCACTCTTAACCGCTCTTTCCCCTTCCCTTCCGAGGTAAGATCTGGGACGCTGACTGGCTGGCTGGAGCAAGCCACGGGCACTTGTAGTCCCGGGAAAGTGTGGGCTCTGGTCAAAGTGAGAAAGAACATAAAAAGGCTACATTCCTCAATATTTTTATTTAAAGATTTAAAGTTTTTATTATAGGGGTATTTAATGTCTTTGTGTAGGTTTATTCTGAGATATTTTATTGTCTTGAGACTTGTGAATGGAACACTAGAAAGAAAGAAACTGAGCTTGAGCAAATTTGACTTATAATATTCTAGTAATTTGAGAATCCACCATTTACTGTTTATTTCTGTGCAGAACAATGAGTGTACACCTCCTTCATTCTAGGAAAATGAACTTAATCTGGTAAGAAAACTTACTTAAATGTCTTTTGGGGGGACAGGGTATCTCTAGTCCTAGTTCTTCTGGAAGTCACTATTTGTACCACGCTGGCCTCTCTCCTAGAGATTTGTCTTCCTCTGCCTCCCATCGGCTCAGATTAAAAGGCCGTGACACCACATCCAGTTTAAAAGACTTTTGGCTGAAAAATGTACATTCAGAATACTAGAAAAAAATAGCAATGAAGTTCTCCTTACCTAGCATGCTTCTGCTTCTCCTTGAAATGTTAAATTAATACAAAGTGGCGTGGTGGTGCATACCTTTAATCCTAGCACTCAGGAGGCAGAGGCAGGTGGATCTTTGTGAGTTCAATGCCAGCCTGGTCTACAGAGTGAGTTCCAGGACAGCTGGGGCTAGAGGGAGACCCTGTCTCAAAAAGACAAAAAAAAAAAAAAAGTGGCAAACCTTAACAAAAATTAATGTAAAAAAAATCAGATGATCAATTTTTTTCACTTTACAACATTCTAGAAATCCTTAACTCTTTTTTTTTCTGTAGAGAATGCTGTACTTTAGGATTTCCTAATTTCCTAATGGAGATTTAACCTACCCTGCTATCCAAATAATCAGTTCTCCCCAGGGAAGCTTCCTTACACACAGAGTGCAGTGCAAGCACAAGGCCACGACTGGCCAAGTTCAAAGAATGGGAACCTCCAGAGTGTGTCCCAGGATAGGACTCCTGTATTAAATCCCACCCACCCATAGCTCAGGGATTATTGCAGAAGAGTTGGGGGGGGCAGAAAGATTGTAAGAGCCAGGAATGACACATGAACATAGGGAAGCAGAGGCTTACAGACTACTGGAATATTTTCACACGTGACCTTCTGGTGATGTTGGCATCATGCACAGGACCCATGCCAACTCAGACTAGGTCTCAGAGTGAAGCAAGAGAAAAGGATGGTGGTCTGGCCCTGGACTGACAACTGCTGGAGACTGATTATTACTGGGTGAGGAAGAGTATGCCTTACTTAAGATTTCTAGATGTGCTGACTAGACTCCTGAATCTGCATACAAGGACAGATGTCTGGGTTCAGAAGCTTGACTGGATAAGCCTTAACTTGGAAGATGTAATGCATGATGGCAGGTTGGGGCATTCATGTGCCCCAGTACTAAAAGCACAAAAAAATCACCTAAATAAAATTGCAGGAAAAATTATGTTCTAAAGATTCTTCTAGATTTAATGCACCTTATTTATGAGTATTTATAAAAATAAATATCATAAATATTTCAAATAATTATATCTAGCTAGTACAATCAAATTGTTTATACAATTAAACTAGGTATATTTAGTTAAGACTATGGTATGATTGCAATACATCAGTATCGCTTGGCTATTCAGTTGAACTGAGACTGTTCTGCCCAGAGGAAAAGTGAAATACTTTATTGGTATTTCATACCAATATAAGTATGAAATACTTTATTGGTCACCCCTGATACTTGTATGCCATTCAAGATCTATGTAGAGCTTTCCGATCCCATTTCTTAGACTGGTTCCTGTAAAGGTAAGTTAACAGAAACGGAAGGCCCCTGGCTCTAAAAACCACTATAAAATAGTGTGATGTTTTCATGTTTGAATTTATGGATGACCTTTGCTTTAAAGTAGTCCAAGTAGCTGTATTTTGAAAAATACAGGAGCACATGCTTTTGAAATGCCCCATCAAACCAAAACAGAACATTCATATTAGTACAAAACACAAATACATAAAAACGTGAATGCCAAAGCAAATCATAGGAAGAGGTAGATAAGGCAGAACTTAAAGTTCAAAGGCATGCTGGTAGTCCTTTATCCCTCACCTTTCAGGCTCTCAAAAATTAGGTCCAATTCAGGAAGAAATTTACAAAGAGACACACACATCTCTCACCGAGCCATATTGTCTATTTTAAAACCAACAGGGTGACTGAAGGTATCAGGTGAAGAAATGTGAGATTGAAGAGTTTTAGTCTTTAAAAACAGAACAAAAAGATAGACAAATCTATGAGCAGATCTAGTATTTAAGTATGAGAGTTGACAATGAGAATGTGATTTATTAACTAGCGAAAGAACTGAGAAGCAATGTCCATGGAAGATATGATCCAGGGTTTGATATATTTTAAATATGACTACAGTACCCACATGAACTAAGTATGCTTGCATACTTAGATGCTACACATAAATGAGTCCAAAAGTCTGAATTGGTTGTTTATTATTTTCCAAATTATATTTCATTTTGTTGTAAGTATTAAATTTGCATTCCCTGAATAGAAACTGGCTAAGGAATAAAGAGAAAATAAATCCTGAATCGTATAAGTGTTCTTAAAAACTTATTTGTATAAAGTGGATAATTACCTATACTACATATAGCCAATTTGCAGACACAGAAGTACTATTATTTCTGATTAACTTGGGCTCCTGGCTTCTTTCTATAGATGAGTAATATCAAGACAGAAAGACAACACCAGAGGTTGCAGGTGTCTCTTGAAACACGAATGGGTTGCTTCTGTCTCTCCCTGTAGATCTGAGACAGCTTTAAATTTGGTTTCTTGTTTGTTCACTGATGACACACTTCAGCATATGGTAAAACGAATTCACCTGCTCATATGGCCATAATTATAAGTCATTGGTCTCTTACTTGTTTCCCATAAATAATACTGTTTAAGATTTTTCAGTCATCCATTACAATAAAAAAGAATAAATGTTGTACCTAAAAATATTCACAATCTAATTATGAAAACCAACATCTCTGCAGGCATTGCATGATATAGGCACACTCACATGAAGACAATATACTCAGACACATACAATAAAAATATTTTGTATTATTTTTGTAAAAAAGGAAATCCAACATGCAATGAAACAAATTGCAGACATAAAAAATCTACTAGTCTGATATTCACTCGGGACAAACATGGTGGAAAGAGAGAAGGAGATAGTTCTTAGCTGAATGGGGCTTTCCTCAACAACTGATAAGGGAAGAAACACTTCCAAGTTCATTTGTGACCACACTAATTGTGGGAATCAAGAACAGTAATTTTCTCACAAATCATTTTCCAAGTTTCCTTTATCTTATGGGATGTTAAAGCTTCTTTTATTGTTTTCATTTTGAAACTTACTCCATGGAATCTCTTTGCTTTAAGAAATGCTATCCTGGAACCATATGGAGTCCATCCATAAATAAGAGCCATACCTGTATCTAAGAATAGTGACTCTCCACAGGATCTGGTGGGAGAAGCTACTCTTAGCCCAGGCTTGCCTACTACATCCACAGTAAGCCAGTGTGTAAGACTGAAATGCAGGAATTTTGAATTTGCAAAGAAATCTCTTCTCTGAGCCCAAGAGCAAGACAACAAAAAAACCTTCCATGTTATGTTAGACTGAACCCTTGAACTAGCTCTACAAACTAACCTACTGTAACACCTACATTCATAGACTAAATAAGTTGTAAAAACTTAATGTAAAAAAAAAAACACAACTATTGTCATCCAGTCTCCTGAAATCCAACAGGCAACTATCAAACTGCATGTTTATGAATACTGGCATAATGGAGAAAATAGTAAATATTTTGTTAGCTCTCAAATAGCATAGTAATAATTCATATAAAGGAATTTTGCTATGAGAAAGTTTCTAATATGTAGTTCAGGGGACTGAGGAAGCATTCTGGAGCTCTTCCTCCCTTCAGAATACTTGTGGGTTTTGTCGTCAGAGGTAAAGAATCCAATTGATTCCTTATTTCAAAGGGTATTCCATTAAAAAGTAGGTATTATTAGTATTGTCTTTTTTGTTGTTGTTAAAAGTGGTATGTACGGGCTGGAGAGATGGCCTAGCGGTTAAGAGCGCCGACCGCTCTTGCAGAGGACCCGGGTTCGATCCCCAGCACCCACATGGCGGCTGAGAACCGTCTGAAACTCCAACTCCAGGAGAACTCCAGCTCCAGGGGAATCCGACGCCCACTTCTGACCTCCGCGGCATTGCACGACACGGGTGCACAGACTTGCATGCAGACAATACATTCGTACACATACAGAAATAAATAAAATTAATAAAAAAAAAGTGGTATGTACGTGGGGCTTGGAGAGATGGCCTAGTGGTTAAGAGCATCGACTGCTCTTGCAGAGGACCTGGGTTCGATCCCCAGCACCCACATAGCCGGTGAGAACCGTCTTTGACTCCAGTTCCAGGGGAATCCAACACCCTCTTCTGAACTCCGCGGCATTACACGAAGGGTGCACAAACCTACATGCAGACAGTACATTCATACACATACAAAAATAAATTTAAAAATGTTTTAAAGTGCTATGTACGTAGTTGTGGAAGCCAAAATTATGCGAATTCTATAAAGCAATCAGAGAAACCAGACTATCCGTATTAAAATAGCTACTAAAATTACCCCTCGTGGCCACAAGATGGCAGTCTTCCAAAGGTTAAACTTTAAACTGTAAGCGTACCCTTTTTCCCAAATGGATGAGCAAAGTTCCTTTATTTTGCTGTTGGACTCAGAAATATCAGCCACAATTTTTTTTTTTTGTCTTTTCGAGACAGGGTCTCTCAACCACAATTTTTAAAAGATTTCAAAAACAATCTGATGTGATGTGTGGCAAACTCCTTTTTCAAACACCATTTAAAGGTAGACATACTTATTTTCTGTAAACACTGAGAAAACTTGGTTTCACATTTTCATTTGCTTCCTGGTAGAAAATGTATTGTTTTGGTGAAGAGAATTCTATCAAGGCAATGGTGCCTAGTTTTCAAGAGCTTAATATTTTCTGGGGTAAGTCAAGTCAATGACTTTCATAATCATAACATAAATACAATAAATGAATAAATACAAATGAGATAAAACAATTTTTTATATTTCTTTTTTATTGAATTTTTCTGCGTTTCATATAACCTTTCCCAATCAAATTTAGATCTGTTTCCCCTTCCATTCCCCCCACCAGAGCACATGCAGTCTGTGATACATGTCAAGTCCTGTCTTACATCTTTTTCTTAGACTTTTTTAACATTTTCAATGTAGAAGTTTACTGTTTTGGTCTGTTCTTTGAGCAGGTCTTTTGTTGTTGTTCCCTTTAATTTTATATTACTCCCAAATATGCATATACACCCTTCACACTTATAGCAAAATGACAGACTCTGAAAATAAACTGTAGGTTAATTTCAAACCATGTTTGGAATTCACATTTTAACAATAATGATGCATAGAGGCAAACAGAATTATAACTTTATATTCCTAAGTTACATAGTAAGTTGATGTATGTTTTAATGTAGTTTAAATAAGAGATTTATTCTTTTTCATCCATTTTAGAACTTAGTATAATATAGAGACATAACATTCAAGCTATATCTATAATTGCATCAGAGAATGTGGTATTGTTTTTACTAAAAAATTACCCAGCCTGACTTACATATAAGGATTTGGTGCTAGGAGCCACAAATGAGGGATACCATACCTTGTTTGCCTTTGGGGGACTGTGTTATTTCGTTTATCATAATGGTTTCTAGTTCCATTCATTTACCTGCAAGTTTCATGATGCCATCTTTATTGCTGCATAGAACTCCATTGTGTAGATGTATGACATTTTTATTATCCACTAATCCACAGAAGAGCCCAGATAGCCAAAGCAACCCTGAGCAAAAAGAGCAATGTGTGGGAAATTACTACACCAGATTTCAATCTCTACTTCAGAGCTATAGTGATAAAAACAGCATGGTACTGGCACAAAAATAGACCCATAGACCAATGGAATAAAATCAAAGACCCAAACTTGAGTACATACAATTTCAGCCACCTGATATTTGACAAAGGGGCCAAGAACAGTTAATGTAGGAGAGGCAGCATCTTCAGCAAATGGTGCTGGCAAAACTGGATCACCTCCTGTAGAAGAATACAATTAAACCTCTAATTTCACCTTATACAAAAGTCAATTCTAAATGGAATAAATATTTCAATGTGAAACCTGAAACTCTGAAAATGTTAGAAGAAAATATTGGCAGTAACCTATAAGATATAGGTATAGAAAAGACTTTCTAAATCAGCAGTTGTAGGAATTCAGGTCAACAATCAATAAGTGAGAGCTCATTAAACTAAAAAAGCTCTGAATAGCAAAAGAGCCAATCAAAGAAGTGAAGAGAAAGCTCACAGAGTGGTAGGAAATCTTTACCAGTGACACATCGGACAGAGGTTTAACATCCAGAGTATATATATATGACTCAAAAAAACAAAGGACCAAGAAAACAAATGACTCAATTAAAAGATGGGCTAAAAATCTGAACAAAGACTTCTCAAGGGCAGAAGTGAAGATGGCCAAGATACATTTTAAAAAGTATTCAACATCATTAGTAATTAAGGAAATGCAAGTCAAAAACCACTTCGTCTTATGCCACTAAGATTGGCTATGATCAAGAAAATAAATGACACTAAACACTGAGGGTGTGGGGAAAAGGGAACACTCATTGCTGGTGGGATTGAAAATTTGTGCAGCCCCTATAGAAAACAGCATGGAGAACTCTTAAAAGACTAAAAATTAACCTACCATCTGACCCAATTATACTACTCCTAGGTATATATCCAAAGGATTCACCCTATAAGAGAGATACATGCACAACCATATTTATTGATGCTCTTTTCACAATATGGAAGACTTGGAAGCAGCCCAAGTGTCCCACAATTGATGAGCGGATAATGAAGACATGGTACAATGACATTCTATGCAGTGGTGAAGAAGGATGACATCATGAAATTTCCAGGCAAATGGATGGAACTGGAAGGTGTTGTGCTAAGTGAGGTAACAGTCTCAGGAAAACAATTGACATATGTTATTCCTCATTTGTAAAGCACAGAGTTGAAGTGTTGCTTAGACTACTGGAGTTCGGGAAGGCTGTGACAGGCTTAAAGTAGAAAACACATTGTTTTATAAGCTTTGTTCAAAGCATAGAGGACAAGCTCTTAGCTGTGAATTTTATGCTAATAAAGTAACAATGTACTGATTAAGGATATGGTATTTTTATAACAAAGCATATATAAGGCAAGGCTATATGGGGATGGCTTTATACAGTAGGAGCAGGAAATTAGAAATTATTGATAAAAAGCTGCAAAATTTTAGTTACACAAAATGAGTAAGCCCTGAGAATCTAATGTACAACATGGTAGCCATAATGGATAAATTTGTACTGTATGCTTGAATCATTCTAAGAGGGTTGATTATAAACGTTTTCACCAAAAAGAAAGAAAATGGTAACAAAGTTACATAGTGATTGATTGATTGACTGATAAAGATTTTGTGACTAGATACCTCAGAACTTACCTCTGTAATTCTTTAAGGAACAATAGCCTGATATTTAATAATATAATGTTTGAGGAAACTTAATCATAATTAGCATAAATTACAACTATACATATAGTTTTATGTTATTATTTGATTTAAAAACATATTCAATAAAACTTATTAAAATCACTGTGTTAAATGCTATCAAATACAAAATTGAGATAGCAGTTTTTGACACCACCTTCAATCCTTCAAGCACTGGTCCACAGACTGGAAAGATTAATCAATATCCTCTATAGCAATTTATAGATCATAAAAGGCTTTATTTGTTAACTAGGAAATTATAGCCCCAATTGATAAAATTCTACTTGATTGTAGCTCAGATAAAATTCAGCAGTGACCACGATGTTGATAATCAAATTTTTCTTTGTTTTTTCTGTAAAGAAATCAGAGGGAAAAATTAATAATTAAAGATAATATATACAAATATATATGCATTTGCTTATAGAGTCTAATTTGTGTCCCCAAATGTCTTTTAGTGTGAGCCCATCCACTGGAACTTGGTGGACCTAACTAGTGCCCCATCTTTGAAAGAGACTCTCTTTCTCTCCCCCTCCTAGCAGCCGACAGTTGCCAAAATTTCCTTAGGTTGGGTTGGAGTTATATAGAAAAATTTTAATGAGGAAGACCTGGTGTGGGTGAATGTAGAGACTCTACCTTTGTCTGGGCTAACTGGTAAATGGCTGGATTTAAAATAGCCCTGAGCCCTGTTATGTGTGGAGGCAGAGGCAAAGGGCTGCAGCCCTCTCAGCATGAAAAAGAGGAAAGAAAGAAAGAAAGAAAGAAAGAAAGAAAGAAAGAAAGAAAGAAAGAAAGAAAGAAGGCTCTGAGCTAACTTTAAAAGGGCCTCAAACTACGTTGAGTAAACCTCAGATCTGAGCTAATTTCCAAACCAGAAACATGTGAAAAACCCCAACCTGGAGACTGTATTAATTGGGACAACAAATATCAGCCCTTATTGTCCCCAAACCTCCAACATATCACCAGCACTAGCCTACCTCCCCCACCATTTTCCAATCCCCCAACCCCTATAAACAGCCTATCAACTGTGCCTGAAGTTTCAAACCCCGTGGAGAAACTACTGCCACCTTCATTGTTTTTAATAAAGGACAATCTGTTACTAAGGTTGGTCTCTCATTTTCAGTTTTCATACTGCCCTGATAAATCCTGATCTAACATTTTCTAACATTTGTTGCTGAAACCTGGGAAGGGTTTTGGGGTCCCTGGCTCCAGCCCTTCCCTTTGGGTGAGCTTACTCTCTCTCTCTCTCTCTCTCTCTCTCTCTCTCTCTCTCTCTCTCTTCCCCTCTTCCTTCCCACTGGATCTCAAGCACCCTCCAAACTCACCATTGGGCTAAACAGCTGGCAATCTGCCCTGAAATCTACCCTCTGGTACTGGTAAAATGGCTGGATTTAAAGAAGCCCTGAGCACTGTTATGTGCGGAGGCAGAGGCAAAGGGCTGCAGCACACTTAGCATAATAGAAAAGAAGGAAGAAAAGAAAGAAGAAAAGAAAGAGAATAAAAAGAAANAAAGAAAGAAAGAAAGAAAGAAGGAAGGAAGGAAGGAAGGAAGGAAGGAAGGAAGGAAGGAAGGAAGGAAGGAAGGAAGGAAGGAAGGAGAGAGAGAAAGAAAAAGAAAGAAAGAAAGAAAGAAAGAAAGAAAGAAAGAAAGAAAGAAAGAAAGAAAGAAAGAAAGAAAGAAAGAAAGAAAGAAAGAAAGAAAGAAAAAGAAAAGAAAAGAAAAGAAAAAGGGCTCTGAGCTAACTTTAAAAGGGCCTCAAACTACATTGAGTAAACCTCAGATCTGAGCTAATTTTAGCTTCTACGTATGTGGATGGTACTGGGATTTTCTTGCCATCTGGAATTAACTCAGTTCCCGGTTTTTTGAAACTTTTCTTGACTCTCTTATCCCCTTCTACCTCCAGAGCAGAGGCCCTTGCTATTTTACCCACCAGGGCATTCTACACTCATTCTCTAAGTTAAGGTTCTTTTGGCTTTTGATTTTGGGGACCTGGGGTCCTTTGGCATTTTGCCTTCTGCTCTGCTGTTTCAAACCCTGGGTTTCTTTGTCTTTGTCTGGAACCTAGATTTCATTTTTCAGTCAGTCTTCTTCCAGAAACAAGCGAACAGCTGCCAGGGAGAAAGACATTTGGTCTTACCTGGTCTAAAATGAGGTCCAAGCTTTCTTTTCTTAAAGACATGATGCTGGCTTACCTTAGGCACAACCTTAAAGCATTAGGCTTAACTGATCTCAAGACTGCAAGTTTAATTAAGTAATCAACTAAGGTCTGGATTCAATATACATTGGATAATAATCATATTTATTTTCAGATTTTCTGTCTCCTGAAGAACCACCTTCCTCCACACTTGAGATCCTACTCTGTCTGTGGGATCTCCATCCCACCTCTTCATTCTGTCTGTGAGATCTCTCGCCACCCCTTCACCCTTGCCTTCACTGTCACCTTCATGAGATTTATTGTAAATATCAATTTGATAAGGTTTTTCTCTCTGCTACTATCTACAGTCATTTAAAACCCAATACTATAAAACAATGTTTTCTATTTAGTTCACCTGGAAACCTGCAAAGCCTCAATGTGTACGTGGGTAATATTAATTTACTAGACTGTCTTTATGTTTAATTTTGATCCCATGCTCTTTTAGTAAAATAAGGCTATATAGCACTCTCTTCTGAGTCAAACAACTGCCTTCTTCATGACTTCAGCTGTGTCTACTTGCAAAGGATCATCCTGATCAAATTTGTTGATCAACATGTTTTGGATACACCTACTTTTCATGTGACTATGTCATATATGTCTATAATAATCATTTTCATATATCATTTGAGATTTCATGTAATTATGTCATATGTATCTGTGATGTGTTTTCATGAGCCTGAGATCTCATGTAGTTGTAGAACACTTATGATTGTCTTCATGAGTTGTTTCTGTCTGAACATTTTTTTAAACAAACCGGCTACTTCAGTTTTTTTTTCTTTCTTTATATTGTGTACAAATTACTGATTTTGTATTTATTTTTGGCATGCCCAATTAAAATGCACATATGTAGGTTTATAAATATGAGCATTTTAATGGTGGATTCAAAGGCCTTATAAACTCGGATGCCCTGAACATCTTTAAAATCTTCAAAACCCTGTCTCTAGGCTTATTAAAAGTGTTTAATAAAACATTTAAACGCTAATCATTTACACAAAACAGCATTCATTAAGATAATAACATATACTGGGCTTTTCTTTCAAAATAGGTTTAAAATTAGTTAAATATTTCAGTTTTGTGATTGTGAGAGATGGTAAAGTAATTTCTCTTTCAAGTGTTCTTTTTTATTTCTTTATTCATTTTAAGTGTTCTTGATATAAAACAAATATAGAGCTTTCGTTAAGAATAGACTACATGTAAAATAATTGATGTATAGATTTGGCAGAGATCTTTGTTGCTTCCTTCCACGATGAGAATAACAAAAAATATAATCTCAGCAAGTAAAAAATACAAAATCTTGGCTGCTAAAATCTATCTTATATATATGATTGCATACCTATGCACTATATGTTTATTATGTTTCTTAAAATTAATTTACTTAGTATCAAATTGACTTATAAGTAAGTTCTTTTTTTGAGTTTTTTAAATTATTATTATTTGTTTATTTTTAAGGGATTCTACAATATAAGAACACAGTTGTTTTCAGATAACATTGATGTTGCTCAGTTTGCCATACAGTTAGGTAACTGGTGCACTTTGAAAGTATCTATGTCCAAATTTTGAACAACCCAAGGTTCCCATAGTCCAGTTGGAGAAGCTTGTATGCACAGGCATGTTGATCAATTAGGAGTCCAGACTATATTGCTGTAGTCTCATGATTCACCCCTATCTCTCCACAGCCCTTACATTCTACCATGCCTCCTCTTC
>VZQC01001720.1:23131-93735 GCA_009823505.1 Rhizomys pruinosus | reverse complement strand
CTCAAATTTTTTCCCCTGGGCTTTTGGGAGGAAAGGGGCACCCCGGGCAACAAGTCGGGTTTGAGAAAGGGACAAAAGAGAGAAAAGAAAACCGTCTATTCTAGGAGTTGTCATATTGGACCAGTCGTTCGGGTATGTTTCCCTTTCATGGGTTGACAGAAGCTTTTGCCACGTGACACCTTTTTTAGTCCATCCTAACACAAGCACAAGCAAATTGGATGTACAGGCATTTTAAGCCAGTACCACTATTATAGTCGAAGTTACGAACTGTGAGGCGATAGACCAGAGCTGCTTGGATGGTAGCGAATCCGGCGGAAACGTGTGGATGCTCTATAAAGAGGTGACATGGTTCTTAGTGTGGGCTTATAACATCTCCTATCACACTAGAGGACATAGCTTGTGGCATCCATGGTGCAGATATTCCTCCAAGGAGAGAGGCTACAGCCAATTGGCTTACAGAGACACCTAGCTACACAGGGACCACTTGGCTGCCACTGTGTTGCACAGTATCATGCCAGGCTTGTTGTTTTTTTTTTCATTTTTAGCTATAAGTGATAATCCATGAATACAAGCATCCTTCATGCAAAACCAATCTGCAGGCTGTTGTGCCCAAACCCCTACAGCCCCACCATCCAGTGGGGGGTGACAGGTTGTTTGTTCGATCAAGTTGATCAAATGAGTGTCCAGACTACATTGCTGTAGTTTCACCATTCACCCCAATCGCAGCCCTTACATTCTACCACGCCACCTCTTCCGCAGATTGCTCCCTAGGCTTAGAAAAGGGGCACAGGTGGATGAGAGGTAAAACAGTCCACTCTCTCTGGAGCTGGAAAATTTTCTTTATGTTTCTCTGTATTAAGTAAACGTTACTTTGGGAATTTTTTTTCCTTCTGTTTAACAACAAAAGGTACAAAACTTATGAAATGAACTTTAGGTTGCCATTAGGACACAGGGTGCTTAATTTTATCCATAATAAGAAAATATGGCTCAAGAGGAGTAAGCTTTCCCTCCCTGTATACCATATTGGTACGTTTTAGAAAAAAGTAGCTTTAGTGAACTTGGTTTGGATCCTGATTAGCTTATTTCCTGTCCATAGGTATGTGATGTGATTCCCCCCTTTCTTCTAAAAAACTGTAAATCAAGGTACGGGGAACTGGGAAGGAAGGAGACTGAGTTTGTTTATACCAGAACAGCCTTCATTTGAGACAAACCTAAGAAAAATTTTTATAATTTATTATTTTTATTTTATTTTTTGTATATGGTTGTATTATTACCAGCATGTATGTAAGTGTACACATGACATGCAATACCTGCAGAAGTCAGAAGAGTGTGATGGATTCCCTGGAACTGGAGTTATAGACAGTTGTTAGCTGCCATGTGGGTGCTGAAAATCAAACCCAGGTCCTCTGCAGGAGCAGTGAGTGCTCTTAACTGCTGAGTCATATCTTCAGCCCGCCCCCCCCAAATTGTTTTAAATCCCTTTCCTAGGATATGCCTATTTGACCTGTTATGTTAAATCTCTTCTTTCTTTGACTTAAGCATACTCTTGACACATGATCTGGGCATCCCTATGTATTTCTAAATCTTGTTAACAGTTATAAAGACAGTCTTCAAAAACACAATATACATCCAATAAAGTTTTATTCAAAAATGTATAAGTTTTTGTTCAAGTTTTATCTACATATTACACAGGAATTAAAAGTTCCAGACTGGTCTTACTGACCTTCTTGGAATCTTAATAACCATACTTAAAGGCCTCTACTAATCTTATCAGAGGGACTTACAGGGGGAAAAAAATCCCTGCTCTTTGCCCTCCAAAGTCAGCCAAGTCCCAGGGTCTATGGGGCATCTCTCAACATGTCCTGTAACTATGGTGAGTCACCTGTCCTCTTGTTTAGGGAGGCCAGGAGACACCACTAGATGGATTATAACTACTGTCCAGTCTACAAAGAGGAGAGTCAACACAGAGAAAAAAGTTTCTCCCTCTGACTTATCCTCATGTAGATGAATTTGGTAAACAGAAAGCCAAAGGAGCCAAGTCCTCCCCCAAAGCCCAGGTACCCCAGAGTATCAGATTGTCAACTGACCTTGACAGTTAAAAAAATTAAATAAAAAATTAAATAAAATGGGTCAACTTCAGGGCTTGAAACACCCAAGAGGGAAGTGTAGCCAAAGATTAAATAATAAATTTGTCTCTTTAAGAGTGCTTGCACTTCCCAGGCAAGATCATATAAAGTATGATTTAAATACTTATTTCGCACTAATGATTTTGTTATTGATAAAAAATTCTATTTAAAAATGTCAGACTTCAAATCTTGGCCCAATTCAATCTAAAGCCAAGAGAAATAAGCCTAATATTGCTCTAAACCATTGTACTATGGTTAATCAATTAACTCCAAAGATTCTTACAGAATTTCCTGAATGAGCAGTGCATATGACTGTACAAGCCACTACCAGAAACAAAATCAAGCCCATGTTCCTGCTCCATACCACCAGAGGACTCCCTTTTCCAATGGATCCTAAGCTATCCTTTCCAGAGGACAACCTCCCCTAGCTTGAGGCAGTTAATAGAGAAATGGCTCCCCTTTTCTTTATTTGTTCTCAGGGTCTGGAATAAAGGATAAATGTCAGAACTTAGAACTAACTTCCAAAGGGCTCAATACTGGGTACAGTCATCCTTAGGTAAACCTCAGATGGGAGCTAATTTCCAACCCAGGAACCATGTAAAACCTTCAACCAGGAGACAGCCCATATTGTCTCAAAACCTCCAAACCATGTTACTACACTAGCCCTACTCACCTTCCCCTTTCCAACCCCCTACCCTTTGTAAGCAGCCCACCAACGGTGCCTGAGGGCACAGTTTCAAATCCCACAGTGAAGCTATTGCCACCTTCATTGTTCTCAGTAAAGAACAATCCATTCCTGAGGTCAGTCTCTCTGTTGTCCTGGTCAATCCTGATCTAACATTTTTTTTTAATAGGGAACAGCTCAAACTCAAAAGAGAGATCTAGAAATTGTCTTTTTTACTGGAGGAAACACTTGGGAGAAAACAAAATGAGGAGCTAGAGAGGAAAACAGCTGAAGCAAATTAAAATTTGATGTGTGAATTTATTAGGATTCATGGAGCAATATTTTGACATGTGGCCTATACAATTAAAACAGATTTATGAGCCAGAGTTATAAGACTGTGAAGGAAGAGAGGTGGAAGTGCCTGGACTTCTCTGGTCCCTAAGGAAGTTTTGGAGACTATAAACAAGTTTATCAGACAAAGTAGGTCACCAAAATCCCTCCCTAACATTACACAAAATTATGACTGAGTTCAGAGTTCCCAAGATTTTGCTCAATTATGATATATGATGATGATTATTACTGAGCATCTGAGTTTGAAATTACATTATATCGGCTAACAGCTGCTATCAGTTCATAATTATCAAGTTAAATTAATTGACCATACATTTGCTGACTATCCAGTAGAGTTATACTGGGAAATCAAGCAGAAACCAACTGTTACAAATGAAAATTTTGGGGTTCAGAGAGCTAGATCAGTGATTAGGAGCACTGACTGCTCTTGCAGAGGACCCAGGCTCAGTTCCCAGCACCCACATGGTGGCTAACAACTGTCTATAACCCCAGTTCCAAGAGATCCAACTCCCTCTTCTAACCCTAAGGGCATTGCATGACAGACACAGGTGCACTTACATGCATGCAGGCAATACACTCATCCACATAAAATAAAAACTAATAGGCCGGGCGTGGTGGCGCACGCCTTTAATCCTAGCACTTGGGAGGCAGAGGCAGGCATTGTGAGTTCAAGGCCAGCCTGGTCTACAGAGTGAGTTCCAGGACAGCTCGAAAAGACCAATAAATAAATAAATAAATAAATAAATAAATAAATAAATAAATAAATAAACAAACCAAAAAACTAATAAATAAAATAAAAGACAACATTCTAAACAAATGAAAACTTTAAGGAGATACATGGGTTCCTATGGCTTTTGAGGTAAAAGTGATTATTGTCTATGCAGGTTGTCTTGGTTATCTGTCTTGGTTATCAGAAATGGGCTTTTAAAAAATAATTTCCTGACAGTATTTCTGTTATTTTATAAAAGCAAGTATTTAATTCTGTTATTACTCTATTTCACTGCAGAAAACACATTCATTTTGGTAGTTCTTCCCTTTGGTTCCACAGATTGGATCCATTTCTCTGGTGCACCTATCTTAGATGCTTGTATATATGCTGCAGTCTGGCTGTTAAACATTAAGAGAGAACAGAAAGCTTACCAGATAGTGATCTTTCCAAGTCAAAATGCCATAGAACAAAATGATTCAATGTAAAGATTTAAATATAAACATAGAGGCACCACATCTCATCTTAAATGTTGTAGATTATTACTGTTACTTTTATTTTTGTATGTGTGTGTACGTATGTGTGTGTAAGTCAGAGACAACTTGCATGAGAAGTGTATCCTGGAAATCGAATGTAGGTCATCACCGAGCCATCTCACAACACAATGTGTTAGATTACTGATATTTCTTTTGTAAATGTGATAGTTTTATTATTGTTTTATTATGTGTGTATGTGTGTATTGTCGGCATGTATGTAAGTGTACCCATGCCATGCAATGCCTGTGGAGGTCAAAAGGGAGTATCAGTTTCCCCTGGAACTGGAGTTACAGATAGTGGTTAGCCTCCATGTGGGTGCTGGGAATCGAATCCTGGTCTCTGCAAGAGCACCCAGTGCTCTTAACCACTGAGACAACTCTGCAGCCCCCAAATGTGATATTTTAAAGCCATGCGAATGAATGATCATGATTTCATAGCTGAGCTGTCCTTCTTCCATTTCTCTTCATACTTATGTCAAATCTCTCTGATTATTTTATGCCATGAAAAAATCATACGTTATTTTGCTTTCAGCCTCTTGTCCTTCTCAACCATTAAATACATGAGTATACATCCATATGTTTAACAATTACATATATGTGTAAGGTTTTCTATATACATAGACAAAATTTAGTGTTAACAGTTCTGGTAATTTATAAAAATAGGCAACAGTGAATGTCCTGATGAATCTGCCTTTTCAACTTCTTTGTAACCTTTATATATTGAGCTATTTAAAGCTGCAGTTATTCACCTTACATAATATTCTAATGCACTCAGACATAAAAATTTATGATTAATCTGCACTTAAAAAGATTAAAAAGGCTGGGCATGGTGGTGCACGCCTTTAATCTCAACACTTGGGAGGCAGAGGCAGGTGGATCTCTGTGAGTTTAAGGCCAGCCTGGTCTACAGAGCAAGCTCCAGGCCAGCTGGGACCAAAGGGAGATACTGCCTCAAAAAGATACACATACAAAAAAAAGATTAAAATTATTATTTAATTGCAAACTTCTTTCTTTGCTACAATAAATAATTCTATTTAAAATATCTTTCAAAATGTATTAGATGCTTGTGTCCATTAATGAAGGTTTTGCATAATGGGATATTTTATCTTGTTTATCAAACTAAATATATATATATATATATATATATATATTTGAAAACTATGTCTTGACATTCATGTAATAATAATAATAATAATACAAGTATTTTTTCTCTGTTATTAACTTTTTCCAGGGTGTTTATATTGTAGATTTTTTGGTTGGTATTTGGCAGTAAAATTTGCAATATAAAAGAGCTAAAAGTTTACCTTTTTAAATTACCAAATTAATCAGTTTTAACTTATCTTAGGATGGCCATTTGCTGAAAATGCAAAAGTAGTTTCTGCAATCAATCAACAGACAAAAGAAAAATCAGGAAGAAGAAGAAGTCAGAACATCTATAGTCTATGGTGGGAAATTCTTTCTTTAGTAGAAGCAACCCTGCAAACTGCTTGCTTCTGACCTTACTTGTAAGAGGCAAATATTTGTAAGATAATATATAAAGAATAATTTCAAGTCTGGAAATTTTGTTACTGTTTAGCAATTTCCTTTTAAAGATATCATAGTTTTTGTTAATATACGAATCAGTCTAGTCAGAGAAATAATGCCTTATATTTAAGTCACTTCATCTTCCTTGCATCAAATGATAGGTAAAAACTTTAATTCATACTTAATAACTATTATTAAGATTTAATATCTTGGGTCTGTTTAATATCTCACAATTACTTTATGATGAAATTCAGGATTTTTCCAGTGGAACAATTAGTGAATTTTCTCCTTAGGACTCCATATTCCTATCCAGTACAGTTAACAACAATGGAATCTGACCCCCCAAATAGGGTAGAGGGTAAATATTTCTAACCAAAGATTAGCAACAACAACAAAATATCTAAAGATTTCTTTTTAAATTTACTTCTAAAGAGCCCAGCTCTAAGTATGTTGCCTGGGCTGGTTCTCCCCAGGCTCACACAGTCCTCCTGCCTCTGTCTCCTGAGTAGCAGGCACATGCCATTGTGTTCAGTTTCTACTACCCATTCTTTTTGTATTTTTTTAATTTTTATTTATTCTTGTATGTGTATGAATGTACTGTCTGCATGTAGGTCTGTGCACCCATGTCGCGCAATGCCGAGGAGGTCAGAAGAGGGTTTCAGATTCCCCTGGAACTGGAGTCAAAGAAGGTTCTCAGCCACCATGTGGGTGCTGGGGATCGAATCCGGGTCCTCTGCAATAGCAGTCGGCGCTCTTAACTGCTAGGCCATCTCTCCAGCCCCTGTGTTTTTAAATTTTATGAGTATGAGTGTTTTGTCTGCATATGTGTCACTGCGCCATGTGCATACAGTGCCCCACAGAGGTCAGAAGAAAGGGTCAGATCTCCTGGGACCAGAGTACGGATGGTTGTTAGGCTCCATGTTGGTGCTGGGAATGGAACCTGGGTGCCTGAAAGAATTGCCAATGCTTTTAACTGCTGAGCTATCTCTCTAGTTACTTACCGATTCTAATTGACCTTCTACTCGCCAGTTTTCTAAGATAGGAAATGATTAAAAATAATTTTCTGATTAAAGTTTTTTTTCATTTTTTTATTGATGCTTTGTGTATTTCATACATCATTTTCCAATTCAGTTCAGGCATATTTCCCTTTCCCCCATCCCACCTCACCCCATCCCAGATCATGCATTCTGCCATAACTGTCCTGCATCTTTCTCTCAGTTTTTTTTTCATTTTTTAGCAATAAGTGATAATTTATGAGTACAAGCATCCTTCATGTAAAACCAATTTGCAAGCAGTTGTGCCCAAACCCACACAGCCCATGGGTCCCACCATCCAGCAGGGGGGGCTTGTATGTTCAATCAAATTGATCAAATGAGTGTCCAGATTAAAGTTTTAAAAGCATTTGGAATATGATCTTGATCATTTCAGTAGGTTAGTGTTTCCAACCCTGGTTTAAAAGTTTATCTATTCCTGAACTGTAGTAACTGTTTCCAGAATTACCTGCCTAATGAGGCAAGGTGTGAGCAGTAAAGAAATTTACTCCCCATAACAAAGAGGAAATGCCAAGACCAGGGTGAAAATGATGTTGATCCATAGTGAAGAGGAAGGCGTTTTTGTTGAATCTGTGGAACAAGTATTTAAGAGTGTTTATACCACATTTCCAAATGAAAGTGTCTTCTAGAACAAGAAACTGTCCTATACCACTTCCCCAGACTCCTGATTATGGTTTATTCTTACCTTATTCTTTCACTAAGACTTAGAATCAGTAACATACGGCATGAAAATAGAGGCCTCGAAAAAGTTATTTATTCTCCCATCCCTTGACTTAGCCTGGGTGCATTTAATCTCAGTTTTTCAGGAACAATTATTTCAGAAAGGAGGACCTGGAGGAGGCCTTGTGGCACTCCTGCACCCCGAAAGCCCCGCGGGAGTCTTCTCCTGTCCTACCTGCAACAGCAGAGGTAATGGAGAGTCATGACAGCTCTGACCATTTGTGTCTATTCTGCTGCTGAGTATGTATTGTCCTTTTGATAAGGATCTTGGTTAGAAGATGAAAAGCGCAACACAGATGACTCATAGTGGTAGTCTGTTCCCACTGGAGGCTGTAGCTCATGAGTCACATCTCACTTGTTCTATTAGTTCTCTTAGCACGAAGTTTGGAACAGTTTGACTTGATTTATCCAGTTGTTTGGGGAAGGGAAAGAGAAGGAAGTCAGTACTGAGATAATATGATAGGAAAATGTACAAATACTCCAAACTATTGGGTTGGAAAGAACAAGAGAATAAAAGGAGAAAAAAATAGAAAAATAAATTTAAGAAATTCTAACTAGGGACTGGAGAAATGGCTCATCAGTTAAGAGCACTGGCTGCTCTTGCAGAAGACCTGAGTTTGGTTTCCAGCACCCACATAGCAGATAGCAACTATCCTAACTCCATTTCCAAGGATCATGTACAACTTCTTCTGGCCTCTATGGTCATAAAATGAGCTGGTAGACTCCCATGCAGGCAAAACACTCAAACACATAAAATATAAATAATATTACATTTTATTGAGCTTTTGCACATTTCATATAACAGTTATTAATCAAGTTTTGACCCCCTCTCCCACTGGGCCTCATGTATTCTTTCATACATGTGAGATCCCATCTGGTCAAGAATTTTACCCAGATGTCCTTTGGTGAAAGTTTGGCCAATACAAGTCAGTCTATCTAGAGATTTTAAGGAAGCTCTACTCTCCCTAACCCAGACATAATCAGTTTCCAACAGTTCTCAGGTTAGGCCTCACACCAATCTAGGCCCTTGTCTGATTGAGTTGGGATGGGTATTGTGTTCCACACCACCATTGCCATGAATTCACTTGAGAAAGCATCCAGTGGCCTGAAGCCCTCTGCTCTGTTCTTGGACCAACCCTGGCTCTTACCAGCTTTCCACTCCTTCATCTGCAGTGGTTCCTGAGCCATGGGTGGGTAGGGACTAAGGACTCTACAGGAGTCCTCTCAGGGATAAGCACTCTACAGGAGTCCTATCAAGGACAAGCACTCTACAGGAGTCCTCTCCAGGATAAGCACTCTACAGGAGTCCTACCAAGGACAAGCACTCTACAGGAGTCCTCTCAAGGACAAGCACTCTACAGGAGTCCTACCAAGGACAAGCACTCTACAGGAGTCCTACCAAGGACAAGCACTCTACAGGAGTCCTCTCCAGGACAAGCACTCTCCAGGAGTCCTCTCCAGGACAAGCACTACTGTCCTGATCTCTGCAACTCAGCCACTTGTGGCCTTTTCTATGCATCACATTTTGTCTAATAATAAGGAAGCTTTGCTGCTGAGAGCTAAGGGTGCACCAGTTCTCTCTCCACCCCCTGGTTCCACTATGTTCTGTGAGCCTTAGGTGTAGAGGTTCCCCTGTACATAGGTCAGCTGGGGTGGACATCTCTCAGATGTATATTCTCTATATGTGACCATTTGTGGAACTCTGCAGTAGCCTCCATCTGTTGCCAAAAAGAAGCCCCTTAGATGAGTGGTGTACTGTATCCTTGTCTGTAAATATAAGGATTCATATTTAGGATATGGCAAGAAATTTCATTTGTCTAGAGGTATAAGAGATATGGCAGAGATAGAGTTTTCTCTAGGAGCCATGACTGCTCCAGCCATGTATATTTGGCTACAATTACAGTGTCACCCCGAGTTCATTCCCATTGAGAGGGCTTTAAGTCCAACTGGATAGCTATTGATTGCCCCTCAGACAACAATCCTACTACTGCACCAACAGAAGCCATTTTCTGTGTCAGTCACTACGGTCATTCGGCGGCTGTAGGACTGGGTTAGACCACGGCTTGATTTTCTCCCTTAGGAGTCTGCATAGTATTATCCAGAAGCAGGAGATCCAGTCTTCAAGGAGAAGTCTTCCAGGTCGGTTACCACTCCATTGATCCAAGTTCTGTGTCCGAATGATTTTCTGTCTTCATCAGTAGAGTCCCACTTTCAAGTTCTGGGAGATAACCAAGGGTGTGGGCAATAGGCTGTGTTATTCTGGGAGTCCCCAGACTACTCTGACCAACAATGTGAAAGGACGTTTTTCCTATCTGGCACTGTCCTCATAGGCATACAGACAACACTAATGTTCAGACGACATATGTGTATTTCTCAGGGGGTTCCCAAGACAACATATTTCTCTCTCTCTTCCCAGACAACCCATTTTCCACTCATCTTTCCTCTCTTCCTCCATCCATCCTCCCTCCTTGCTACCCAGGTGAAGCACCGCCTCCATCTCCATTCTCCCACAATAACATCCACCTCTCCCATTCCCCCTCTTCTGGGTTCCCTCCTCCCCCACTCCCATAGTCCTATGCATGTTCCTCCACCCCCCATCCCAGCCCAACACTCCCTTAAACCTTATGCAATTACTGGGCTCTGCTATCCTAATAACCCCTGTCTAGGGTCAGATTTGGACTGAATATATTAAGATGGATTCATATAAAATTTTAGGGCACTTGAGGGAAGTTGGCCCTATTTCTTTTGTCCTTTCGTACTGGGAGAAATTGTGAGAACAGATAGAAACCGACCTGGATTACTCCGGTCTGAACTCAGATCACGTGGGACTTTAATCATTGAACAAATGAACCCTTATTAGCAGCTGCACCAGTAGGACGTCTTCATCCAACATCAAGGTTGTAAACCCTATTGTCAATAGGGAGTCTTAAATAGGCTTGCGCTGTTATCCCTAGGGTAACTTGGTCCGTTGATCAAAATATTTTTGGGTCAGTGGTTGACAGTTAATTATTTTGGCATGTTGGCCTAGATTTAAGTCATTCAGAGGTTCAGTTTTACTCTGAGTTCACCCCAACCAAAATTTTTAGCTCAGAATTTGTATGTATTATTTCTTTTAAAGTGAGATAAGAAATTAAAGCTCCATAGGGTCTTCTCATCTTGTTATTACATACCCGCCTCGTCAAGGCTAGGTCAATTTCATTGATTGGGGGTAAGTAAAACCCTTGTGGAGCCGTTCATACAAGTTCCTAATTAAGGAACAAGTGATTATGCTTACTTTGCACCGTCAGGGTACCACGGCCGTTAAACGTTAGTCACTGGGTAGGCAGTGCCTCTGGTCCTGGTAATGCTACAGGTGACGTTTTTAGTAAACAGGCAGGGTTTGCGTTTGCCAAGTTGCTTTTACTCCTATTAATCTTTCCCATGTGCACACCTGTGTTGGGCTAACAATAAGAGTAATAGATCATTTAAATTTGGTGTATATTTTGTTAACTAACAATGAGTATGCGTGTTGTTATACACTTGTGCAGGGAGAATAACTTTCTTGTTACTCATACTAACAGTATCTCATCTATTGATTAAGGGTCTAGGAAGTCCAAGTGATTTTTGGGATCAAAGTGATGAAATGTTGAGCTTGAATGCTTTCTTTATTGATGGCTGCTTTTAGGCCGACTAAGGATAAATGGAGAAAGTCAGGTTATTCACTAGAAAAGGTTGTGTCCTGGATCTAAAGGGCTGTCCCCCTTTAGATTATAATTTAAATTTGTGTTTTGGTGGGAAGTCCTGATAGTAAATTTAAAGTTGAACTAAAATTCATTTATAGGATAACCAGCTATCACCAAGCTCGTTAGGCTTTTCACCTCTACCTATTAATCATCCCACTATTTTGTTACATAGATGGGTTCATTCATATAATTGTTACTAGGTAGCTCATTTGGCTTCAGTATATATAACTTAAGTTCTCTTTGTTATATTTATATTTTTTCTGGTTAGATCATTATTCAAAAGGTAGAATGTTTAATCTTTGCTTTTTGTTTTTACTTGATTTTTTCAGTCTTTCCCTTATGATACTTGCTCTATTGAATCAAAGAATACTTCTATCACCTATACTTTATTTATTGATGAATGCTTTAGTTTAAAAAGGGAGGGAGTTAAATTTAAGTTAGAGTGGGCTAGGGGTTGTTCAGAGTGTCCATTGAATGGAATCTTCTGGGTGTAGGCCAGGGGCTTTAATTAAGATACACTATGATTTTTTCCAAGCACACTTTCCAGTGTGCTTGCCATGTTATGACTTGTCTTCTCTAATATCTTGTTTTGAAGGTTTATGTAAGAAATCAAAGTTTTATACTTGAGAGTGATGGGCGGTGTGTATATATTCCATTGCTATGTTCAATTAAACACTCTATTCTTAATTTACTGCTAAATCCTCCTTCACCCTTTGTTTTCATAAAAGGGCTCCATTGTTCTTTTAGAGAAAATGTAGCCCACTGCTTTCCACCTCATAGGCTACACCTTGACCCAAGGTATTTATGAATATCATTGGGCTTACTGCTGTTCCTTGACAGGGTTTGCTGAAGATGGCGGTATATAGGCTGAATTAGCAAGAGGTGGTAAGGTATAACGGGGTTTATCAATTATAGAACAGGCTCCTCTAGGTAGATGTAAAGTACCCCCTCTTTTTGGACTTTCTTTCCCTTTACCTCTGTGTTTCCTTTCTGTTTTTATGTATTCACATATAAGGGTTTGTTGTTATGATCCACAAATGAGGGGGAGTTTGTGTTACTTCACTTAGTATAACATCGTCTAGTTCCATCCATTTACTGAAAATTTCATAATTTTATCTTCTCTAACTGCTGAATAGAGCTTCTTTGTGTAAATGTACCAGATTTTCATTGAGGGACATTTAAATTGTTTCCATTGGCCAGGTTTTGAGAAAAGAGTAGTAACAAACAGGACTTTCCAAGTAACTCAGAAGAAGGAAGAGTTCATTGGGTATATGTCAAGGAGTGGTATAACTGGATCATATGATAGATTATTTATTTTTCTAATAAAATATTTTTATTGGTGCTTTGTGTGTTTCATACATCATTTCTCAATCCAATTTAGATACACTCCCTTTTCCATGGCCCCCATACTACTCCAGTTCTCTGGTGTTTCTCAACCATTTTTATTTCTTCATTTGGGAACTCTCTGTTCAGATTCACAGCCCATTTTTTTCTTGGGTTATTTTCTTGTTTCTTTGTTTTTTGAGTTCTTTGTATATTCTGGAATTAGTCTTCTGTTGGATGTGTGGAATGTGAAGATTTTCTTACATTCTATGGGTTTCCTCTTCTCTTCTTTGGTTGTTTCTTTTACTGTACAGTTCTAGTTTAATGAGGTCCTACTTGTTGATTGTTGACCTTAATGCCTGGGCAACTGATGTCTGATTTAGAATGTCCTTTTGTACACCTATGTCTTATAGGGTACTGCCTATATTTTCTTCTAGCAGTTTCAAAGTTTCAGGTTTTGTATTAAGGTCTTTGATTAATTTGGAATTGACTTTTGTGCACTGATGAAAGAAAATGGTTCAATTTCATTCTTCTACAGGTGGAGATCCAATGTTGTCATCACTATCCATTGAAGAAGCTGTCTTTTCTCCATTGTGTGTTCCTTACACCTTTGTACATATCAGGTGGCTGAAAATGCATATACTCCTGTTTGGGTCTTCTATTGTGTTCTATTGATTACATGCCTATTTCTGTGCCAGTAACATGCTGTTTTCATGATCTGGTATAGTGATCCCCCCCCCTTCTGACCAAGGTAAGATAAAGTCTTAAAGTAGTTTTGATTTGCAATTCGCTAATTTCTTTTTTTTAAGCCAATTTTTTATTGAAACTGCATTTCATACATTTCCCAATCAAATCTAGATCCATCCCCCTTTCCTTGCCCCCACCCCACCAGAGCTCATAAATTCTGCCATACATGTTTTTCATCTTTTTCTCAGTCTCTTTAAAAATTTTTGATGCAGAAGTTTACTGTTTTGGGCAGAAGTTTCAGTCAGTTCTTTGATACAGTCTTTTTGTTTTTATTGTTATTCCTTCCAATTTGCATCACTCCAAAATATGCATATATGCATGCCGTACATATATCAAGAATATGATGTCATAGGTTTTACATTTTCAGCTTATGATTCTTTTTTCCCTTTATTAGGCTGAAAGATATCATGTTTTCCTTAAGGAAGTGTTTGGTGACTCCTACTTGGCAAGCTGCAATTCCCTAATTTCTTCTTTTTTTAATTTTCATTTTTTATTGATGCTTTGTGTATTTCATACATCATTTTCCAATTCACTTCAGGCATATTTCCCTTTCCCTTTCTCCCCCCACACCCCACCCCATCCCAGATCATGCATTCTGCCATAACTGTCCTGCATCTTGCTCTCAGTTTTTTTTATTTTTTAACAATAAGTAATAATTTATGGGTACAAGCTTCCTTCATGTAAAACCAATTTGCAAGCAGTTGTGCCCAAACCCACACAGCCCAAGGGTCCCACCGTCCAGCGGGGGGGGGGGAGGGGGCTTGTGTGTTGATCAAATGAGTGTCAGACTATTGCTGTAGTTTTGCTCTTTACCACCTACCCCGTCAGCAGCCCTTACATTCTACCATGCCCCCTCTTTGCGCAGATTGTTCCCAGGCTTAGAAAAGGGGAAAGATGTATTGAGACCACACTTGCAAGTGTACAGGTGGTCCCTGGAATGCCAGAGATGTTACAAAGGCCACTAAACCATAAAGCAAATAAGGTTCCCTTGAGCAGCAAGACTCATCATCAGCACCAGCTATACCTCACGGCCTGGAAATAGTGGCAGCAGTGGAGCCATATGCCTGTATACCCAAATCTAATTGGCTATTAGCTCTCCCTTGGAAAATAACCAGCGCTGATGCCAAAGCTTACATCCCTAATGGTCAGGAGATATTACAATATTCCTAATCTTCTAAGGTTGTCAAAAATATTTTAAAGTTTCTTTCCATTTGGTCCCCTCCTCCAACTCCTCCCTCCGCCTCCTCCTCCTCCTCCTCCCCTCCTCCTCCTCCTCTCTCCTCCTCTTCTTCTTCTTCTTCTTCTTCTTCTCTCTTCTTCTTCTTCTTCTTCTAGCAAGCTTGTAGGAATTCCTTTATTCATGCAGGGCAAGCAGCTGTATAGGGTGAGGACAGGCAGCCCTCCTGTTGCATGACATCACTTCCCACTTTGGGGTAATATAAAACTAAAGGGAACCACAACAACAACAACAACAACAACAAGAGTTGCTCAAAGAACTGACTGAAACAGTAAAATTCTGCCTCAAACAGTAAGCTTCTGCATCAGAACATTTTAAAAAGACTAAGAAAAAGATGTAAAACATATATGGCAGAATGCACAAGCTCCGGAAGGTGGGGGACATGGAAGGGGGAATGGATCTAAATTTGATTAAGAAATGTATGAAATGAGCAAAAGTTCAGTAAAAAAATTAAGAAAAATTCAAGCCAGAGAATAAAAGGAGAGGATGATATTTAACATGGGAGGAATATGTTCAAGAGATTAATGGTATGATGTAACAATAGTTTAAAAGAATGTAGTATATTCTTTTATGGGCTGGAGAGATGGCCTAGTGGTTAAAGGCACCGACTGTTCCTGCAGAGGACCCAGGTTCGATCTCCAGCACCCACATGGCAGCTGAGAACTATCTTTAAGTCCAGTTCCAGGGGATTCCGACACCCTCTTCTGACCTCCACGGCATTGCACAACACAGGTGCACAAAACTACATGCAGACAGTACACTCATGCACACATAAAATAAATAAAATAAAACAATTTTAAAAATGCAGTATATTCTTTTAAACTAGCAAGAGAATAAGCTTAAAGTATTACTGTTATTTCTTCTTTTGAGAGCTCTCTGTTCAGATACATGGCCCATTTTTAATTGGGTCATCAGTTTCTTCATTCTTTGTTTTTAGAATTCTTTGTATAGTTCAAATATTAATCTACTGTCAGATGTATAGCTATACTAAAAAGTGAGAACTTTCCCCCACTCTTTGGGCTTCCTCTCTACTCTATTGATTGTTTTCTTTGCTGTACAGGGACTTTTTAGTTTAATGAGATCCCATTTGTGACTTGGTGACCTTAATTCCTGAGAGACTGATGCTCAGTTTAGAAAGTTCTTTCCTGCATCAATAATTTCTGGGTACTACCAGTGTTTTCAGCATTGTTCTAGTTCTCTTTCAGTTGTTGTGACAAAACACTCTGACCAAACACCCTCTGCCAAGGCATGCACGTTGACAACTAAAGCTATCTAGCACAAGCATTTTGGATTTCACACTAAAGCTATCTAGCACAAGCATTTTAGAATTCACACTGACATCTTTGATACATTTGGAGTTGACTTTTGAGCAGTTGAAAAAGATAGGTCTAATTGCATCCTGTTTTGTGGATATGATGCTATCTTTCCTCCAATATGGAAAATCTTATTAAATACCAAGTGGCAGAAATTGCATGCACTTATGTTTGGGTCTTCTATTTTGTTCCAGTGATTTACATGTTTCTTTTTGTGCCACAACCTTGCTAGTTTTATGACTATAGCTCTGTAAGATACTTGGAAATCTAGTATGGTAATCTCTCAGGTTTGCTCATTTCTCTCAGGATTGCTTTGGTTATGTGTGATGGTTAATCCTGGGTGTCAACTTGACTGGACTAAGGAACAAATAAGAGAAAAAGGATCTTTGGATTGGACCTCCTCAACCTGGATGGCCCACCCCAAATGTGGGTGTTACCTTCTGCCAGCAGACAGTATAAAAAGGCCACGGCAGAGGGTGCTGGTCCCTTTTTTCCTGCAGCTTGCCTCTCTCTCTCTCACTGGTGAGTTTGTCTTGCTGCTGTGATCAACCCTTTGGATCCCAGAGTGTACTGAGACCGGCAGATCTCCTGGAATCCACCGGGCCTTCAGCACCAGATTGGGACTACTGAGACATCCAGCCTTGCGGACTGAGCAGTTCCCTGGATTCTCAGCCTCTCCAGTGCAGCGCGGCTACTCTTGGACTACTTGAGGTCTGTCACATGAGCAAATCAATAAATTGTATATAGTTATATATTCATCCTGTTGCTTCTGTTTCTTTAGAGAACGCTGACTAATACATTATGTAAGTCTTTTGTAAATTTTAGGATTTTTTTCTACCTCTGTGAAGATTGTCACGAGGATTTTGATTTTGATTGCATTGAATCTATACATTGCTTGTGTGGATGGTCATTTCATAATATTAATTCTATCAGTCCATAAGCATGGGAGTTCTTTCTATATGCTTGTGCCTTCTTCAATCTCTTTTCTCAAAGATCTAATGTCTTTATTGTAGAAATCTTTAATGTCTTTCATTAGATTTATCCCAAGATATTTTTTGAGACTATTGTGAAGGGGACTGCTTCTACAAACTCTTTCTCCAATTGCATCTTATTGGTATATAGAAAGTCAACTGATTTGGTACATTGATTTTGTACCCTGCCACTTTGCTGAAAGTGTGGATCATTTCTAGAAGTTTTCTGGTTGAAATTTTGGAATATCATGTATAATATCATCTGCATGTGACCTCTTCTTTTCTAATTAGTACTCCATTAATTTACTTCTCTTATTGCTCTCACAAGAGTTTCAAGAACTATACTGAAAAGGAGTGAAGATAGTAGACAGCCTGTCTGGTTCCTGAGTTTAATGGAATGGTTCTTGTTTTTCTCCATTTAGAATGATGTTGGCCATGGTTTGTTGTATATAGCTTTAATTATGTTGAGGCATGTTCCTTCAAGTTCAAGTCCTTCTAGGACTTTTAACATTAATGCATGTTGGATTTTATCAAATACATTGTCTTTATTTATTAAAATGATCATGCGATTTTTGTCTTTAAGTTCATTTATAAGTTTTATTACATTGATTTACTTATATATATATTGACACAGTCCTGCATCTCTGGACTAAAGCCAACTTGATCATGGTGGATAATGTGGATGCTCATTCTGATGCTATTTGCAAATATTTGTTGAGAATATTTGCATCTATGTTCACTAGGGATATAGGCCTAATGAAGTTTTCCTTTTTTGTTGTCTTTACTTAATTTTGGTAATAGAGTGATATTGGTTTCATAGAAGGAGTTTGGGAGTTCCCCTCTTTCTATCTTTTTGAATAATTTAAGCAGTATTGATTGTAAATCTTCTTTGAAGATCTGTTAAAATTCTGTTGTAAATACATGCGGTCCTGAGCTTTGTTTCATAAGGAAGCTTTGCATTAATGTTTCAGTTTTCTTATTTGTTATGGGTCTGTTTAAATTTCTGACCTCTCCTTGGTTTAACTTTTGTGATTCCATTGAATTTAGAAATCTGTCCATATCTTTTAGATTTTCTAATTTAATGGATTACAGGTCTTGGAAGTATCACTGTATAATGTCCTGGAAGTTTTTGTTGTTTGCTGTGTTGTTTCCCTTTCATGCTGATTTTGTAGATTTGAATTTATTTATTTAATTTATTTTATGTATTAATTTTATTTACTTCTTTTGGTTATCTGGGATAAGAGTGTGTGTATCATTGATTCTTTGAGTTATTTTCTTTGTTTCATTGATTTCTGATCAGATTTTTATTATTTCTTCTCCTGGTGGATTTACTTTATTTTCTGTTCTTCTATTTCTGTTTTGTTTCTTTTTCCTTTTACAGATTCTTGAGTTATAACATTATGACTTTTTTACTGTAGATGTTGAGGGCTATAAGCTTCCCCTTTAGGACTCTGTTAATTTGTTCTAGATATCTTTGTTGCATTGTATTATTTCCATTTATTTCCAGAAATAATATATTTCTTTGTTTATTTCTTCTTTGATCCACTCATCATCATTCAGGAGTGTGTTGTCTATTATTTTTTATCTTATATTGAAATTTTGTTCATTTCATACATCACTTCTCAGTTCAATCCAGACTCATTTTCCCCTCCATTCCCCCGCCCCACCCAAATTCTTGCAGTCTGACATACATGTCCTGTTTCTCCTTCTGAGTCTTATCAAAGTTTTTCAAAGCAGAATATTATTTTGAGGGGAAGAACTCTACTACTTCAGTTAGTTCCCTGTCCCAGTTCTTTTGTTGTTGTTGTTCTTCCCTCCAATCCATATTGTTTCACTATATGCATTTATGTATGTCACACATGTACTAAAATCATGTCATCTGAAAATAATCTGTATGTTATTTCCAACTCATATTTTGGGATCCATATTTTCCCTTTTAATTTATATTGCTCTAAAATATGCAAACATACCATCCGCACTTGTACCAAAATTATAAAGTCTGAAAATAGGTAGTAGGTTAATTCTAGAGTCCATTAAGGGATTCACATTCTAAAAGAAGAGTTTCTTTTAAAGAGAAATATAACATTAATGTTATTCAGTTTGCCTTACTTGATTCTAGCATCCACAAATGAGAGATACCATTTGTCATTTGTTTTTCTGGGACTGTGTTTCCTCACTTAGCATAATATCTTCTAGTTCCATCCATTTACCTCCAAAGTTCATGATGTCATCATTTTTTACCACTGCATAGAATTCCATTGTGTAAGTGTACCACATTTTCTCTATCCACTTGTTGGTTGAGGAGCACTTGGTTTGGTTCCAACCCTTTGCTATTGTGAAGAGAGCTGCAATAAACATGGCTGTGCATGTATCTCTGCAGAAGGATGTGTTTTGTTGGTATATACCCAGGAGTGGTATGAGTGGGTCAGGTGGTAGGCTCATTTTGAGTCTTTTAAGGGTTCTCCACATTGCTTTCCACAGTGGTTGTACAAGTTTACATTCCCAACAACAATGGATGAGTGTTCCCCCTTCCCCACAACCTCTCTAGCATTTGGTACCATTTGTTTTCTTGATCCTAGCCAGTCTTATTGGAGTTAGATGATATCTTAAAGTGGTTTTAATTTGCATTTCCTTAATTATTAGAGATGTTGAACACTTTTCAAGATGTTTCTCAACCATCTTTAATTCTTCACTTGTGAAGTCTCTGTTCAGTTCTTTACTCCATCTTTTGAGTAGGTCATTTGTTTTCTTCTTTGTTTTTTGAGTGGTCTATATATTCTTGATGTTAATGCTCTGTCAGATGAATCACCAATGAAGGTTTTCTCTTCACTTCCATGATTGTTTCTTTATCTGTACAAAAGCTTATGTGTTTGGTGAAGTCCCATTTGTCGACTTATTTCCTGCGCAGCTGCTGCCTGATTTAAAAAGTCTTTTCCTACACCTTCAGAGTTTTGGGTATCACGCTGAGATCTTTGGTCCACTTGGAGTTGATTTTTGTACAGGGTGAGAAGTAGAGGTTTAATTGTTTCTTCTACAAATGGTGATCCAGGTTTGCCAGCACCTTTTGCTGAAGATGCTATCCTTCCTCCACTGATGTTTTTTTTTTTGCCCCTTTGTCAAATATGAGGTGACTGAAATTGTATGAGCTCAAGTTTGGATCTTCAATTTTGTTCCATTGGCCAATAGGTCTGTTTTTGTGGCAGTAACAGGATGTTTTTGTGGCAGTACCAGGCTGTTTTTATGGCCCTGTAATATATCTTGAAGTCTGGTAGAGCAATGCCCCCTGTATTGCATTTTTCACTCAGCGTTGCTTTAGCTATTAGGGGTCTTTTGTTTTTCCATATGAATTTAAGGATTTTTTTTCCAAGTCTGCGAAGAAGCTCATGGGGATTTGATTGGGATTGCCTTGAATCTGTATATCAATTTGGTAGAATGGATGTTTTTACTATATTAATTTTTCCAATTCATGAGAGTGGGAGGTCTTTACATCTTTGATGTCATTTTTAATGTCCTTCTTCAGGGGTTTAAAATTTTTGTTGTAGAGAGGTCTTTGGTATCTTGGGTTAGATTTGTTCCCAGGTATTTTATTATTATTTTTGAGGCTGTTGTGAGTGAGAAGGTCTTCTTATATTCCTTCTCCACTTGTTTATTGTTTGTGTAAAGAAAGGCTACTGATTTTTCCAGGTTAATTTTATATCCTGCCACTTTACTGAAACTCTTAATTGTTTCTAGAAGTTTTCTGGTGGAGTTTTTAGCATCACTTAGGTAAACTATCATATCATCTGCAAAAAGGGATAGCTTAAGTTTTTCTTTTCTGATTAGTGTGTCTTTAATTTCCTTCTCTTATTGCCCTAGCAAGTGTTTCAAGCACTATGTTGAAGAGGAGTGGCAATAAGGGGCAGCCTTGCCTGGTTCCTGCCTTTAAGGGAAATGGTTCCAATTTTTCTCCATTTAGAATGATGTTAGCAGTGGGTTTGCTATATATGGCTTTGATCATGTTGAGGAATGTTCCCTTCAGTCTGATTCCCTCTTAGACTTTAAACGTGAAGGGATGCTGGATCTTGTCAATGGCTTTTTCTGCATCAATTGAGATGATCGTGTAGTTTTTCTTTCAGTCTGTTTATGTGTTTTATGATATTTATTGATTTACATATGTTGAACCATCCCTGCATCTCTGAAATGGATCCAACTTGTTCATGATGGATGATCTTTTTAATGTAGGTCTATATGCGATTTGCAAGTATTTTGTTGAGAACTTTTGCATTTATGTTCATTAATGAGATGAGACTATAGCTTTCATTTTTGGTTGTACCTTTGCCTGGTTTTGGTATTAGAGTGATACTGGCTTCATAGAAGGAATTTGGGAGAATTCCCTCTGTTTATATCCTTCTGAACTGATTGAGTAGTAATGGTTGTAGGACCTCTGTAAATATTTTATAGTATTCTGCTGTGAAACCATCTGGACCCGGGCTTTTTAAATTGGGAGTTTTTTTTATTACATCCTCAATTTCCTCAAGTATTATGGGTCTGTTTAAACTGTCAATCTCTTCTTGGTTAAGCTTTTTTGTTGGTTCCCAGGATTTCAGTATTCATCCATTTCTCTTAGGTTGTCAAATTTAGTTGAGTATAGATTTTTGAAGTATTGCCGTATGATTGTCTCAATCTTTGTCTGTTGTGATGTTTCCCCTTTCATCATGAATATTATTGACTTGGGGTTGCTCTTTCTTTTTTTGGTTAACTGGGATAGATGTCTGTCTATTTTGTTTATCTTTTCAAAGAACCTGCTTTTAGATTCCTTGATTCTATATATTATTTTCTTTGCTTCTATTTCATTGATTTTTGCTCTGATTTTTGTGATTTCTTCCCACTCCAGCTGACCAGAACCCACAGATTATCAATTCATAAATATCATGCAAACAGTCCTGATGGCCTCTGCTTCCCTTTGAAGCTTCACAAGCCGGGCCTCCATCGTCTACAGCTCTCTCAGCATGACTGTCCCAAGTTCCACAGCAGCAAACTCTAAGCACTAATGACATTTCCAGTCCAAAGTTCCGAACACTTCCATGATCCTCCCCAAAACACCAAGGTTACATCTGTCACAGCAATAACCCACTCTCTGGTACCAATTTCTGTTCCAGTTTCTCTTCATTTGCTCTAACAAAACATTCTGACCAAAACCAACTTGGGGTGGAAAGGGTTTATTCAGCTCACATCTCTTGGATCACAGTTCTTCACTGAGGGAGCCCAACATAGGAACTCAAGGCAGGAACCTGGAAGCAGGAGCTGATGAAGCACAGGCCATGGAGGAAAACTTCTTACTGGCTTGGTCCCCTGGCCCTTGCCCAGCCTGCATTCTTATACATTGCACCACAACCCACCCAGGGGTGCAACCACCCACAGTAAGCTGGGTCCTCCCATACCACTCAACAATCAAGACAATACTCCACAGATGTAGACACAGGCCAGTCCAATGAAGGCAATTCGCCAATTGAACCTCCCTCAACCCAGGTGTATCAAGTTGACATCAAAGCCATTCAGCACAGCATGCTTACACAGCAAGCACTGTCCCGAGTGAGCCATCTCCCCAGTCCCTTGAGAGATGGTTTAGAAGCAGCCACCAATTCAGGTGGTATTAGCCCCTACAGAGCCAAGGTTTGCTCTACATAGCTAGCTCTCAAGGCTCAGGTGGCTTTTCATCTCTACTTCTGGGTCTTCTCACTCATTTACCATGAAGTTGAGTACAGGAGGAGATTTGTATTAAGGACTTTTAGCTGCAGTTCTTGCTAAGTAGCTACAATTAATTAATTAATGAACTTCCCCTTCCTTCCTTCCTTTTTTAAATGTGTATGAATATTATGCCTGTCTGTGTGTAACTGTGCCCATGTCATGCAATTCTGGCAGAGGATAGAGGAGGGCTTTAGATGCCCCGGAATTGGAATTAAGGTTAGTTCTTAGCTACCATGTTTGTGCTAAGATTTGAACCCAAGTCCTGTGAGAACAGCCAGTGCTCTTAACTACTGAGCCATCTCTCCAGCCTCAAATTCTCACTACTTTTTGTCATGAGTCAATGTTTTGGTTTAACTTTATATAATTATTGAACTTTGTTAACTTCTATACTGGCTTTGGTTCAGGCTGGCCAATCAATATGAAATCTTAATTAGGGGTTTAGGGTGAATTATGTCTTGGTTTGATCCAAGCATACTTTTCAATGTGTTAGCATGCTATCACTTATTTCTTCTTAAATACAAATCAATATTGATTATAAACTTGTGACTATTAAAATGTGTGAAGAGGGTGACAGGCAGTGTCTGTGTCATGGGGACCTATCCAGTTATGTTCTATACACGTGGTAGAAACTTTCAGGGAATTTTTCATCTTAATACTTAGATTTTTCAAAATCAAAACTCCATTTTGTTATTTTATTGTGTAACTTCTATACTCTATTGATATATTCTATTTGTGCATCACTGTGATTTCTTATTTTACTTGGTTAGTTTTTTTTTTTCAGCTATGGGACTCATTCAGTTTACCCCTCAGTGTTATTACACTATTGCCTAATGACTCTCCAGGACCATGATTCTCTTTTTGCCACATTTTCACAAATAAGAAATTGAATGGCATTAGAATGTTATCTAATATAGAGTGCAGTTTCACTTCCTCACTTCCTTTCTTCTGGGGCCATCACAGGGCCTAAACTCACTTCCAGCCTCTATGGTGCTAAGTTTCCATGTGGCTTTTTCTCTAATGTCCTTTAACTATCACTCCCTACACTCCCTCCGCGGCCCTGCCTTCACATTGCCCACCCTATTAAATTCTTCCCACAGATCACTTTTAGTTGAGATTTAAGCCAAGGGCTAGACTCTGGTAGGAATGCTGATTGTTTAGCCATCTCAGGTTCAACACTTTCCACATTTAACATTCCTTCACTATTGTCCTTCTCAAGGTCAGTTGAAACGTTCATGACCAAATCTAGGAGCACTTTCTTTTTCCTTGGCTGGTGTAGGAAAGGGATTAAAGTTGTGGATATAGATTGGGGTGGTGGAGGGGAGAGGACATCAACAAAAGCGGTCTCCTCTAGGCCCTGAATCATAGCTTAAGTTATCTTTTTTAAAGGTGTATTTTTATTATTTTTATTTATCTGTATGTATATGTGTCTTTGTGTGGAGATGCACGTAGGAGTGTGCCTACAGAGGCCAGAACAGGATGTCAAATACCCAGAGCTGGAATTACAGTCAGCTGCCAAATGTGGGTGCTGGAACAAAACCTGGACACTCCGTGGGAGCAGAAGGGCTCTTACCTACTGAGCCAGCTCTCCAGCCCTTTAGTTAATTTTTAAAACTTATTTATAAAACTCTCTTTGAAATTTGTCCACGCTGAAATCTGAGACTTGCCAAGGATTGTGTCCAATGACTCATTTTGTTTTTCTGTGACTATGCCAGATTTATTTTCTAGTGACTGTGTACCTTGGTTAACATGTTGTAGCAACACTGGTCTCTCAATTACGAATGGGTGCTTTCTATTCTTTGTTTCTTTTTCTTTTTCTTTTTCTTTTTTTTTTTTTTTGGTCTTTTCGAGACAGGGTCTCCATGTAGCCCCAGCTGGGCTGGAACTCACTCTGTAGACCAGGCTAGCCTTGAACTCACAAAGATCCACCTGCCTCTGCCTCCCAAGTGCTAGGATCAAAGGTGTGCACCTCCATGCCTGGCTTGTTCTTTGTTTCTTTAGTGACTTGCCTCAACTAATTCTGCTGCACCAAATACTTGCAAATTCATTCCTCGAAAATTTACTTTTGCATGTCAACCTTACATCTTGACCACAATGAATTTTCTTTATTACCTTTAATTTATATATTAGGACATTTTAAATATAGCACATAGACATTTGCTGTCAGAGTCTCTTTCACTTCTCTATTTCAGTCTTGAACACCTTCCTATTAACACTCTGTGCTTTCTTTACTTCCCTTATTTCATTTTCCAATCTTGTGCAAAAAACAACCAACATTGAATCATAAATTATGTCAGCTTTAGAAGTTGTATGTTGTTCTTTAAAATTTCCTTTTAATTGTAGTCATCAAAATGTCTTATCATTAATAGAATTTGTTAGCATGATTATACAATTTTCTTTTTGCTCACTCTGCTAATGCGATGAATAACATTTCTCGAGTATTTTGTTGGTGTTATTTTGAGACAGTGCTTCACTTTGTAGCCCAGGTTGGACTTGAGCTCAGGATCCCTGCCTCAACCTCACAGATGTTGGGATTACAGTCATCCACCACCTTGCCTGCCTATTTCTTTCTTTCCTTTTTTTTAAATTTTATTTATTTTTTATGTGTATGAGTGTACTGTCTGCATGTAGGTTTGTGCACCCATGTCGTACAATGCTGCGGAGGTTAGAAGAGGGTCTCGGATTCCCCTGGAACTGGAGTTCTCCTGGAATTTGAGTTACAGATGGCTCTTAGCCGCCATGTGGGTGCTGGGGATCGAACCCGGGTCCTCTGCAAGAGCAGTCGGTGCTCTTAACCAATAGGCTATCTCTCCAGCCCCCTATTTCTTAATTTTGGATGTTAGAATATTTGAATGCTGAAATTAATTCTATGTGGTAATGGTCTTCTAAAGTATCCATGAATTAGTTCATTTGTATTTTGTCAGTAAATAGCCCTTTTAAGTTATAAGTGTTTTGTGTTCAGTTGGTTTGTATTTCATTTTTGTTGTTGTTGTTGTTATTGTTGTTGTTTTTGGCCTTTTTGAGACAGGATCCCCATGTAGCCCCGGCTGGCCTGAAACTCCCTATATAGTCCAGGCTGGCCTTGATCTTACAGAGATCATTCTGCTTCTGCCACTGGAGTGCTAGGATCAAAGGCATGTACCACACCTGGCTTTAGGTTATAAGTTTTTATTAACTACTTGAAATGCTTCTGTGCCTTTCTAAGACTACTTGGTTGGCTCTTGATTCTCATCTCCTAAGAATAAACTATAATAATCACTTTTCCATTTTCTTAAAGAAAATCACTGAATAGCAAAAAGCATGAAAATTCCCTTTCCAAGGGTTTTTTTTAATGTATTTATTTATTTATTTTTAACAAATCTAGACCCGTGTTCCCGCTCATTCCCCCACCCCGTCAGAGCTCGTGCATTCTGCCAAACATGCTTTCCATCTCTTAGTCTTTCTCAATATTTTCCATGGGGACGTTGACTGTTTTGAGCAGAAGTTCACTGTTTCAGTCAGTTCTTTGATGCAGTATTTTCTGTTGTTGTTGTTGTTTCCAAAATGCATTATGTCCAACTGCTTTGTACAGAAGCTCAGGGGGCCCTACACAAGAAATACTTACAACTGGGTAATTGGCACTAGCATCCACAGATGAGGGATACCATTCGTCGTTTGTTTTTCTGGGACTGTGTTACTTCACTCAGCATGATGTCCTCTAGCTCCAGCCATTTTCCTGCAAAGCTCGTGATGTCGTCTTTCTTTACTGCTGCATAGAACTCCATTGTGTAGATGTACCACATTTTCTCTATCCACTCGTCAGTTGAGGGGCATTTAGGTTGGTTCCAGCTCTTTGCTATTGTGAAGAGAGCTGAAATAAACATGGCCGTGCATGTATCTCTGTGGTGGCGTAAGTCTTGAGGGTACATGCCCAGGAGTGGTATGGCTGGGTCGGGTGGCAAGTTCATTCCAAGTCTTCCAAGGGTTCTCCACACTGCTTTCCATAGTGGCTGTACGAGTTTACATTCCCACCAGCAGTGGATGAGTGTTCCCCTTTCCCCACAACCTCTCCAGCACTTGGTATCATTTGTTTTCTTGATCCTAGCCAGTCTTATTGGAGTAAGATGATATCTTAAAGTGGTTTTGATTTGCATTTCCTTAATGATTAGTGATGTTGAACACTTCTTGAGGTGTTTCTCAGACATCTCTAATTCCTCACTTGTGAAGTCTCTGTTCAGTTCTTTGCTCCATCTATTGAGTGGGTCATTTGTTTTCTTTTTTCTTTGTTTTTTGAGTAGTTTATATATTCTGGAAATCAATGCTTTGTCAGATGTATCTGCAGTGAAGGTTTCCTCCCACTCTGTGGGATTTCTCTTCACTTCCTTGATTGTTTCTTTTGATGTACAGAAGCTTTTGAGTTTGATGAGGTCCCATTTGTCAATTGTCGACCTTAATTCTTGTGCAGCTGCTGTCTGATTTAGGAAGTCTTTTCCTACGCCTATGTCTTGTAGTCTGCTGCCAACTTTTTCTTCTATCACCTTCAGAGTTTGGGGTTTCACGTTGAGGTCTTTAATCCATCTGGAGTTGACTTTTGTACAGGGCGAGAGGTAGGGGTTTAATTTCATTCTTCTACAAGTGGTGATCCAGTTTTGCCAACACCACTTGCTGAAGATGCTGTCTTTTCTCCATTGTGGTTTCTTGGCCCCCTTGTCAAATATGAGATGGCTGAAATTGTATGTGCTCAGATTTGGATCTTCGGTTTTGTTCCATTGGTCAACAGGTCTGTTTTTGTGCCAGTACCAGGCTGTTTTTATGACTATAGCCCTGTAGTATAGTTTAAAATCTGGTATAGAGATCCCTCCTGTGTAGCTCTTTTCACTCAGGATTGATTTGGCTATTCGGGGTCTTTTGTTTCTCCAAATGAATTTAAGAACTTTTGTTTCCAAGCCTGTGAAGAAACTCTTGGGGATTTTGATTGGGATTGCATTAAATCTATACAAGAGTTTTGGTAAAATGGACATTTTTACAATGTTAATTTTCCCAATCCATGAGCATGGGAGGTTTTTCCATCTTCTGAGGTCTTCTTCAATTTCTTTCTTTAAGGGTTTAAAATTTTTGTTGTAGAGGTCTTTGGTGTCTTTGGTTAGGTTTGTTCCTAGGTATCTTATTGTTTTTGAGGCTATTGTGAGTGGGAAGGTCTCTTTGAATTCTTTCTCCAGTTGCTTGTTCTTGGTGTAAAGAAAGGCCATTGATTTTCTAAGGTTAATTTTGTATCCTGCCACTTTGCTGAAGCTGTTAATCGTTTCTAGGAGTTTTCTGGTGGAGTTTTTTGCATCTCTTAAGTAAACAATCATATCATCAGCAAATAGGGATAGTTTGACTTCCTCTTTTCCAATTAGTACTCCTTTAATATCCTTTTCTTGCCTTATTGCTCTAGCAAGTGTTTCAAGCACTATATTGAAGAGGAGTGGTGATAGGGGGCAGCCTTGCCGAGTTCCTACCTTTAAAGGGAATGTTTCCGTCATTTCCCCATTTAGGATGATATTGGCTGTGGGTTTCCTGTATATGGCTTTGATTACATTGAGGAATGATCCCTCCAATCCAATTCCTTCTAGGACTTTAAGCATGAAGGGATGCTGGATTTTGTCAAAGGCTTTTTCAGCATCAATTGAGATGATGGTGTGGTTTTTGTCTTTGATTCCGTTTATGTGTTTGATGATGTTTATTGATTTTCGTATGTTGAACCATCCCTGCATCTCTGGTATGAATCCAACTTGGTCATGATGGATGATCTTCTTGATGTGGGTCTGTATGCGATTTGCCAGTATTCTGTTTAGAATTTTGGCATCTGTGTTCATGAGGGAGATGGGTCTATAATTCTCCTTTTTAGTTGTATCTTTGCCTGGTTTTGGTAATAGAGTGATGTTGGCTTCATAGAAGGAATTTGGGAGAGTTCCCTCTGATTGTATACTTCTAAACAGTTTCAGAAATAATGGTTGTAGGTCTTTTTGAAATGTTTTATAGAATTCTGCTGTGAAACCGTCTGGGCCTGGGCTTTTTTTAGTTGGGAGGCTTCTTACTACATCCTCTATTTCTTCATATGTTATGGGTCTGTTTAAGCTGCTGGTCTCCTCTTGGCCAAGCTTTGGTGATTCCCAAGATTTCAGATATTCATCCATTTCTTCTAGATTTTCAAACTTGGTAGAATATAGGTTCTTGTAATATTCCCATATAATTTTCTTGATCTTTTCCTTGTCCGTTGTGATATTTCCCTTTTCATCACAGATTGTATTGATTTGGAGTTGTTCCTTCTTTCTTTTTGTTAACTGGGCTAGAGGTCTGTCTATCTTGTTTATTCTTTCAAAGAACCAACTTTTGGCTTCATTGATTTTTTGTATTGTTTTCTTTGTTTCTATTTCATTGATTTCTGCTCTGATTTTTGTTATTTCTTCCTGTCTGTTGCGTTTAGGGTTCATCTGTTGTTGCCTCTCAAGTGCTTTTAGCTGTAGTGTTAGATCATTCACTTGTGCTCTTTCTGTTTTTCTAATGTAGGCACCCAGGGCTATAAATTTCCCTCTTAGGACTGCTTTTAAGGTATCCCATAAGTTTTGTTGTGTTGTATTGTCATTGTCATTCAGTTCCAGGAATGTTTTTATTTCTTTCTTTATCTCTTCCTTGACCCATTCATTATTCAAGAGTGTGTTGTTTAGTCTCCATGTGTTCTTGTAGGCAGGAGGGCTTGTCCTGGTGTTGATGTTGAGCTTCATTGCACTGTGGTCTGACAGGATGCATGAAATTATTTCAATCTTTTTGTATTTGTAGAGGTTTCTTCTGTGTCCCAGGATGTGGTCGATTTTGGAGAATGTTCCGTGGGGTGCTGAGTAGAAAGTGTATTCTCTGGTATTAGGATGGAATGTTCGGTAGAGGTCTATGAGGTCCATTTGGTGTATCATATCGTTCAGTTCAGATGTCTCTCTGTTTATTTTTTGTCCTGTTGACCTATCCAAAGGACTCAGTGGGGTATTGAAATCTCCCACTATGAGTGTGCTGGGGTTAGTCTGTGACTTGTGGTCCTGGAGAATTGTCTTTATAAAGTTTGGTGCACCAGAATTTGGGGCATATATATTCATAATTGTGAAATCTTCTTGGTGGATTGTTCCTTTGATGAAAATGTAATGGCCTTCTTTGTCTCTTCTGATTTCTTTTACTTTGAAGTCTATTTTATCCGATATTAAAATAGCAACACCTGCTTTCTTTTTGGTACCATTTGCTTGGAATATTTTTTTCCATCCCTTCACTTTAAGGTGGTGCCTGTCCTTGAAGGTAAGATGTGTTTCTTGCAGACAGCATATCGATGGATTCTGTTTCCTAATCCAGTCTCCCAGTCTATGTCTTTTGATTGGGGAATTTAGTCCATTAATATTTAAGGTTATGACTGATAGGTTTGTGTTGCTTCCTTTTGCCTTATTATCCATCTGCGGTTTTGATTTAGGTTTCTACTTCTGCAGTTATGCTTTTATTGATTTCTCCTTCTAGTTGCCTGGGGTTGGTTGCTCCTTTCTTCTGTTCTTTGGATTGCTTCAAGTATTCTCTGAAGGGTTGGTTTTCCGGACATGTATTCTTTCAAGTTGTTTATGTCATGGAAGATTTTCCTCTCTCCTTCCACTATGATTGACATTTTTGCTGGGTATAGTAACCTGGGCTGGCATCCATTGTCCCTCAACACTGGGAATGCTTTGCTCCAGGTTCTTCTTGCCTTCATCGTTTGCTGTGAGAAGTCCGTTGTTATTCTGATAGGTTTCCCCTTATAGGTCACTTGTTGTTTTTCTCTTGTCGCTTTAAGAATTTTCTCTTTGTTTTGGGTGTCCAGCATTTTAACTATGATGTGGCGTGGAGAATTTCTTTTCTGATCTTGTCTGTTTGGAGTTCTATGTGCTTCTTGTATTGGTATTGGTTTGTCCTTTTTTAGTTTGGGGAAGTTTTCATCTATTATTCTGTTGAAGATCTGATCAATACCTTTCTCTTGGGATTCTTCTCCTTCCTCTATTCCTATGATGCGGAGGTTTGATCTTTTCATAGTGTCCCACAGCTCCTGGTTGTTCCATTTTTGTGTATTTTTAAATTTTTCATAATCTTTCCTTGAGGTTTTTAGTTGTTCTGTGTTGTCCTCCAGGTCTGATATTCTTTGTTCTGCTTCCTCCATTCTGCTTCTGAGGCTTTTTTCATTCCTTTCCTCTTGAATGGATGAGTGTTTGATTTCCTTTTTCATTTCCTCTTCTGATTTCTTTAGTGTTTCTATTTCTTTTTGGAGCTTCTCGATCTCTTTTTGTAGCTCTTTTGTTTGCTGGTTGGTTTCTTTTTCTTTTTCAGCATGGGATCTTTTCAGTGTTTCTACTTCCTTCCGGAGCTTGTCATTCTCTCTCTCTCGGTCCTCATTCTCTTTTCTTAGTTCTTTAATTTGTTCTTTATGATCTTGTAGTTCTTTAAGTATGTTCCCAATTGTGTTTCTGATGTCTGTGTCCTGGGGCATCCCCGGGGGGATCCCACTGCAGGAGTCATCCATAGGGTTGGTAAAGCTTGGCGTGGGATTATCCTGCACCTTTCCAGTGTAGTCTCTTCTTCGTGATCCTGGCATATGGGCTTCTCCTTGCCTGTATTCCAATGTGAGTCCTGAATGCCTCTTCACTGTGTTGAAGGCGTGCTTTGCTTGCCTCCTTCAGATCCTTCTTCGTAATCTCAGTTGGCGGGGGGGGGTGGGGGGGGCGCTCTCTTCAGCCCGCGCCCCGGCACCTGCTGCTGGGCTCAAGAGATCTCAAATCTCAAGAGTCACACAAGCGTGCCTTTAATACCGGCTGGGAGGATAACTCCGCCCCCACAGCCACTAGATCTAATCAAGCCAAAGACCACACCTTTAATCCCAGCTGGGGGGATAACTCCAACCTCACAGCCACAAAGGCCAATCAAACCAAAGACAGCAGGACCAAACGATCAGCAATCAGCTCGCCAAGGCACCCAGTTCCTACCTGTCTTCCCCTCTTCCTGCCGCTGGGCTCAGGAGATCTCTCCAAGGGTTTTAAATCAATGAATACTTATATAATACTATGTGTATTATGCAATGTTTCAAAGAGGATAAATCAGTATATGGTGACCTGAAAAGAAATTCAATATAAATATTATGTGCATAAAGCTCTCTGCAGATAAGTTTATATTGCATGTTTGTATTGCATAATTATCAAATATCCAGTTTAGAGAAGTGTAAGGATTGATGTAGTGAGCTCCCTAAAGTTTTGTATGCTTATAGTTCAATCCACCCCAACTGCATTTGAGCACTGCTATCATCTAAGGAAATTTAAAAAATCCTCAATAACTAGGATCTAATGTAGAGAATAGTGTCACTATCTTGGGAAATATGTGTGGCTTCACTATTCTTTGAAAACTAACCAAGGGGTTCTCCTATTTATCCATTTTAAAACTACTGAGGATCTAGCCATTATTTGTTAGTTTTAGTTTCCAGGAACTCTACTTTTCTAGTTCCAAGAAAGATTGGAAAGAGCCAGAGATATTGGATGACCACAAGAAAGCAGAGCTTCCAGGCTGCTGGTCAGTTACCCACATGAACTCACAGCCATGGTGACAGCATGCTCAAGTCCCATGCAAGCTCAAACAAACAAACAAACAAACAAAAATTCCCCCAGCCATAGAGATGAAAAAACTCCAAACCCATCTAAGGAAATTGTAGCAACCAATGGCTTCTTGTAGGGGCAGAGACAGTCTCTTTCAAGGATAAGACTCGGTAGGTTAACCAGGCTCCACTGGATGGACCCATACCGAAGGACGTTTGGAGACACAAATCGGACTCTATGGTCTTTATTATATGTAACAGAGTACATTGATTGGGCAGTGGGAATGAGTGGAGGTGCTGATTATATTGTATGAAAGTTGCAAAGATTCAAGTTAAGAGCCTAGTTCCTTTTTCTTTTATATGGAATTCAGAGTTGTGTGCATCTTGTACGATTGTTGTAAGGAATGAATGTAGATGAAGAATGCTAACTGCATGAGCAGCTGCTGACAAAAAGAGCAGTGAAAGTGCAGATTCCTGACTGACAGGGAGTGAAGCCTGACGATGTAGTTTCCAGAGTCTTATGGGAAAGAAGTAGAGGAAGGGACTTTTGCTTGCTCATTGGGTAATGAAAGGTGAAATTCTCTTTTCTGAGTAATGCAAATGGGATGAATATGAGAAAGAAAATGAGGAATTGGTGACATCATTGCAATGTAGCGGACAGGAGAGGCTTCCTTGGGAGTTCAGAGAGCTTACGTAGTGATCAGCATGTGGTGGTGAAATTTTTACTGTACAAAATTTTTATCTTTCACAGCTAAGGTCTGAAAAGAAAATCAGAGTTGAATTTAGGCCAACTTGGGAGAAGGAGGAAATAGGAAGCAAGACAGCAAAAGATTAATGGACCCACTAGGAAGGTGAATATAAACGTCAGACTTCGAAGCTTCAGGCTGATCCAGGATTCAAATCAACAAACAGAACCAATGATGCTGGGAAAGTTTAAAGGGAATGAGATTTAATTGTTTTGGATAATGGTCAGTTTTCTGGGTTGCCTGTGTTGAAACGTAGTTGAGGACAAGTATGGATATTCAGAAAGTTGGGGATATATTGGGCTTCCCTGGGTTAACAGAGACTTTCTAAAAGTCCTAAAAATAAAACAGATAAAACTAAGAAGTAGGATTAGAAGAATATGGGAAGACTGGACCCAGTCCAGAATCGGTAGAGAACATTTACCAAATACCCTGGAATGTAACTGGTCATTAATTTACTTTGCAAGTGTCCAATGTTTACAATGTTCTTATTTCTTATGATTCATGATCAGAAAGTACAGGAGCAGAACCCCCAGGTTTGTCCTCGACTGCTGGACCGTGAAGCATCACTGGGGGCGGTTTTGCAAGAGGGATCAGACTCTGAGTAATCCCATGCCAAGCCAGAGTCACTGAGTGAGCAGGAACTTGCCCCCACTGCTCTCCCAGGTTCCTAGCCAACTCTTCTCAGAACTAGCTGTGACGTCCAGGTGGCCCAGAAAGTTCATTCAGGTAACTTATTTTGGGCTCCTCTATATTTCTTCAGCTTTCCTATCAAATCTCAGATTTGCCCCTTTTCAGTTTTGTTTGGTTTATTTTGCTTTCTTCCAATACCTTCCTTTTGTTTCCTCTGCACATGAAAATGGGAAAAACATGGCTCTTCCTATGGTTCTCATGAATTTCTCAATCCACCCACTGTCTACAGTTTTGAGAAGAAAGAGGATAAATAAGAAGGCCTGAGGAAGTTAAGGATGTGCACTTGAAGAGTCTTGAGCCTACTTTCTTTTCTAAAGAGGGCTGTGATTTGGGGTCAGTCACACACACACACACACACACACACACACACACACACGCACCCCACAAAGTTATATGTAAGGTTTTCCTGACTTTCCTTGGAGCAGGAGCAGAAGGGCTCTCTCAGGTCCAATCACCTGAGACAAGGCCATTGTGAGACCACCATGGCTGGTGGCTGTACTGGAATGGAAACCTGGAAGGTTGTGGGTTTTCCAGTGTTGGAAAGTCAGCTGTACTATCAACTGAAAATAAACTACCAAGCATTTTCTTCGTCCTCAACCTAGAAGAGATGAGATCAAATAACTCCACAGGATCTCCACAGCATCTCCACAGGATCACGCTCTTCCTTTTGCTGTTTACTTTGGCACATACTGCTTTTTCAGGTGAGAAATCCCAGAAATGAATCTGACTTGAAGCTATAGGGAAAAAAGACTTGCTTATTATTTTGGATGGAAATGCTTTTCTGAAAATTAAATTTTGAACTTGATAGTCCAAATTGTATGTCATTCATGCCGGGTGTGGTGGCGCACACCTTTAATCCCAACACTTGTGAGGCAGAGGCAGGCGGATCTCTGTGAGTTCGGGGCCAGCCTGGTCTACATAGTGAGTTCCAGGACAGCCGAAGCTACAGGGAGACCCTATCTCAAAAAGATCAAAAGAATTTTTTTTCCCAGTGGAAAAAAATCAACTTTGTTTTCTGCATGGTAGATTGTCATTCTCATTTCTTTGTTTTTGGACCAAAAGAAATCCTCAGTGTACAGAGACCATTGGAATATTTTCATTATAAGCAATGTGTTATGTAAAAATGGTGTTCTTTACTAGAAAAAATGATGCATTTTCATCTGGATTTCAACTAGTTCTTTGGCACAGGATAGTGGCAATTTTGCCAGTGAAGAACGCAGGGTGTCTTGTGAGTGATATTGGCTTGGTGTGTCTCAGTAGCTGTGCAACAAAGCCGGTGATTTAATTTAAAGGCAAAAGTCCATGCTCCTGCTACTAGAGTCAGGAAATGGCCCCATTATTCCAGGGAGTTCCTAATCATCCAAACTTGTCACCTTCTCTGAACAAAGAGACTGACAACCATGGTTAAGGTGAGCTCATTTTGTTTTGTAGCTCTGGCATCTCCAATGTCATGAAGTCTGCAGTGCCAACCAGGCTTCACCTTCACAGAGTCACATAATGGCCTCTCAGGGCTTTTTAGTTTCCCAGGGCCTTCTTTAGGCAAGGACTCCCATGCTGCATGCTGCCTGGACTCTGTTCCCCTTTCCCCACACCCTCTCCAGCATTTAGTATCATTTGTTTTCTTGATCCTTGCCAGCCTTATAGGAGTGAGATGATATCTTAAAGTGGTTTTAATTTGCATTTCCTTAATTATTAGTGATGTTAAACACTTTTTAAGATGTTTCTCAGCCATCTCTATTTCCTCACTTGTGAAGTCTCTGCTCAGCTCTTTACTCCATCTTTTGAGTGAATCATTTGTTTTCTTACTTTGTTGTTGTTGTTTTTTTTTTTTTTGAATAGTTTATATATTCTGGAGTTTAATGCTTGGTCAGATGTATCAGCAGTGAAGGTTTCCTCCCACTCTGTGGGTTTTCTCTTCACTTCCCTGACTTTTTGTTGTTGTTGTACAGAAACTTTTGAGTTTAATAAGGTCCCACTTGTCAATTGTTGACCTTATTTCCCGAGCAGTTGCTGTCTGATTTAGAAAGTCTTTTCCTACACCTATGTCTTTCACTCAGGGTTGCTTTGGCTATTCGGGGACTTTTGTTGTTCCATATGAATTTAAGAATTTTTTTCCAAGCCTGTGAAGAATGTCCTTGGGATTTTAATTGTGATTGCGTTGAATCTGTATATTAATTTGGGTAAAATGGACATTTTTATTATATTAATTTTTCCAATCCATGAGCATAGGAGGTCTTTCCATCTTCTGATGTCTTCTTCAATCTGCTTCTTCAGGAGCTTATAATTTTTGTTGTAGAGATCTTTGGTGGTTTTGGTTAGGTTTACTCCTAGGTATTTTATTGTTTTTGAGGCTATTGTGAGTGGGAAGGACTCCTTGTATTCCTTCTTCAGTTGCTTGCTGTTGGTGTAAAGAAAGGCTACTGATTTTTTTAGCTTAATTTTGTAACCCACTACTTTACTGAAATTTTTAATCATTTCTAGGAGTTTTCTTGTGGAGTTTTTAGCATCCCTTAGATAAACTATCATATCGTCTGCAAAAAGGGATAGTTTTACTTCCTCTTTTCCAGTTAGTATTCCTTTAATTGGCTTTTCTTGCCTAATTGCCCTAGCCAGTGTTTCAAGCACAGGCCTTGGCTCCAACATCATTGAGCTTCATAGTGTCCTTTATCTCTCCGAAGTGTACATTCTGTACTTCTTTCTGCCATGCCTGCTCTTTTTCACTGTAGGTTGAATAATAGTCATTAATATCCATGACACCAATTCCACCATAGGCTGTCTTGAAATTTCCTTTACCAAAAATTGGGCAGAAGTCAGTCAAATGCTTTACCGAAATATCCCAGTTGACGTTGAAGTCCTTGTTTCCCTCTGGAAATATCTTGCTTTCAGACTTTCTTCCAGGCTCCTACTAGAATGGCCCATTAAGCCATCTTTACTTCTTCACTTGTGAAGTCTCTGTTCAGCTCTTTACTCCATCTTTTGAGTGAGTCATTTGTTTTTTTTACTTCTTTGTTTTTTGAGATGTTTATATATTCTAGATATTAATGCTCTGTCAGAGGTATCACTGATGAAGCTTTCCTCCCACTCTGTGGATTTTCTCTTCACTTATTATTTCTTTCATTGTACAGAAGCTCTTGAGTTTAATGAGGTCCCACTTGTTAATTGTTGACCTTATTTCTTGTGCAGCTGCTGTCTGATTTAGAAAGTCTTTTCCTATGCCTATGTCTTGTAGGTTGTGGCCAACGTTTTCTTCAATCACCTTCAGAGTTTTGGGTTTCACATTGAGGTCTTTGATCCATTTGGAGTTGTTTTGTTTATTTGGTTTTTTGATTTTGGGGTTTTTTTTTTTGTTTTTGTCTTTTTGAGTGGAGTTGATTTTTGTATAGGGTGAGAGGTAGGGGTTTAATTTTATTGTTCTATAAATAGTGATCCAGTTATGCCAACATCATTTGCTGAAGATGCTGTCTTTCCTCCATTGAGCCTTCTTGGCACCTTTGTCGAATATGAGGTGGCTGAAATTGGATGGACCACTCACATTTTTCAAGCATGCACAAGAAGCAGAGAGAAGGAGACTGGAAGTGGGATCTGGCTTTGAACTCTCACCCCTCCCCAACAGCTTCCTCTGGCATGGCTAGATCTCTTAAAGGTTTCATGACCCTCCCCAAATAGTGCCATGAACCAGGGAACAAATGTCAAAATACTTGGCACCTATAAAGGATATTCTCTTTTTTACCATTTTTTGTTATTAAACATTTTCCATAAGTCTTACATCATTTCTCAATAGAATCTAGAGTCACTTCCCTTTCCATGCGCCCCACCCCACCCAAGTCCCTGCACTCTGCAATATATGTCCTGCATCTGTCTTTCCAGAGTTTTTTCCAATTCTTTTGTTGTTATTGTTCTCTCCTACTTGTATTGCTTCAGAATATATATATATATATATATATATATATATATGACTTGAATTGGAGGACTTTTTTTTTTTCCCTAAAAGATGCATATTTTCCTTAAGGGAGTGCTTTAAGGCTCCTGCTTGGCAAGCCCAAACAACCATCAATCCTGCACTTGTGCTCCACATTGGGGTCTTTCCCTCCCATAGTCCCCCAAATGAAGTCCAGTAAGCATGTATCCTGTCTTGATCCTCCTGATACAGCCAAGTTAGTCCAACAATGGCAATCCATATTCTGATGAGGCTGAATTCCCATTATCTGCTTAGTTCACAAGCTGGGTATCTCAGCAGTCCTCAGTCCACATTGGAAGGTTAAAAAGCTGTATCTCATGTCCTTGAGGAGTGCCAAAAGCAGTGGCAGCCACAGAGCAGAGGCACCTGCCTGTAAGAATTGAAAACAAGCCAAACGACAGTGCTCTCTTTTTTTCTTTTTGTGTTTTTACTAAGATCTCAAGTTTTATGTCTGCATTACAGTTTCTTTGGTCTTACTAATTTATTTCTGGTTGTTCTTTCCTTCTGGATGCTTAAGGCGACACAGTTAGCCCAGATTAACCAAGGTTTTGTTTTCTTGATGTCAGTTGAGGATCTGGTCCTGGGGAGGGGGGCTTGGGGGGGAGCCCCTTGCTCCTTTCAGCTCCTCATCCACCAGTTCCATCCACTTGAGGACAAAATCAGATCTTGCTAGACCAGGCTTCCTTTTGTGAAGCATGTAGAGGACATTCTCATTCAAACCACACACGTAGCTCTCATTCACATGTGACATTGACTACAGTCAAGACAATGCACAAAGTCCTCCTTCACAAGTTTCCTTGATTCCTTTTGCCTTGCCCCTCCACCATAATTACCACCATATTCAGACAACCAAAAGATGGATTTTATTTCTGAATCCATCCAACTAGTCTGTGTCTTTTGATTGGGGAGTTGAGGCCACTAATATTTAGTCATTATTAAAAGGTGTGGATTGGTTATTGTCATTTTATTTTCTGTTTGAGCTTTCAGTCTTATTTTTTGCTTCTGTAATTTATATCTTAATGTGTTTTCTTTCTGTAACCTCTTAGGTATGGTCATTTCTTTTTTTCAGTCCTTTGTATTGCTTCAGCTGTAAAGCTGGTTTGGTAGACATGAATTCTTTCACCTTATATGTAGTATGGAAGATTTTTCTTTCCCCAACTATGAGAGACAGTTTGGCTGGCTAAAGTATTCTGGGTTGGCATCTATGGTCATTTAAAACTTGGAATACTTAAGAAAAGTTGCTTTAAAATCTTCTGGCCTTTATAGTTCAGACTAAAAATTTAGCTGTAATTCTGAAGAGTTTTTAATACATAATTTGTTTTCATTTGGATGTTTTCAATGCCCTCTCTTTGTTCTGTATATTTAGTGTTTTTACTATCATATGCCATGGGCAGTTTCTCCATTCTGGTCTCATATATCTGGTGTTCTATGTGCTTCTTGTATCTGTATAGGAAGGTTTTCCCCTAATTTTCGGGATATTTTCTACTATAATCCAGTTAAGGATTTGGTCAGTGCCATTGACCTGAGATTCTTCTCCTTCCTCTATTCTTATGGTGCCCCACATTTCCTGAATATTCCATTCCTGATTTTTAAATTGGTTTTTCATATTCTTTGCTTGAGCATTCAAGGTCTTCAATTTGGTTATCTAGTCTTGATATTCTGTTTTCCATTTCATTAATTCTGCTAATGAGGTTTTTTTCCTGTCATTTCAACTGGCTTAACTAATGTTTCAATTCCACCTTTATTTTGACTTGAGTTTCTTCAATATTTAGATTTCTTTTGTGTTCACTTTTCAAGTCCTGAGTTTTTGGCTTGCCATTTCATTCAGCCATATATTTGTGTTTTCTTGAGCTTCAGTCAGGAGTTTATTTCTATCCTCTTTGAGTTCTTTGAGTTGTTTGTCTGTTCTTTAAAATCATTGAATTATTTGACCTTGCTTACGATTGTTTTTAGTTCTGTGTCCTAGAGTCTCTCTGGGTAGTTCTCATTGTAGTACACTTCTGTAGCACTGGTGAGTTTTGGTAGGAACATACTATCTTTTTTTCATATTTTTGTGTTTTAACATTGTGGTTTGGACACAGAGATTTTTTTGTTGTTGGTTGTGTGTCACATTTGAAATTCTAGCCTTTTTTAAGCTAAAGTTTTGTTCTGTTTATATTGTTAATGTAACTTGATTCATTTCTGGTTGTGTATGAATAGTTAGTTGGTTTGTGTTTCAGGTTCACACTCTTTTTTTTTTTGGTGGGAAGGACAGTTCCAAGTTGATTAGCCAAAAGCTCTCTAGCAGGCCAAGGGGCCTAGCCACAATTCAAGACTATAAGAATCCAGTGGACTGGTTCTGACAAGCTAGTCAGGAAGTCTCAGGCAGAAAGTTCAGGACGGGGCACTAAGACCAGTGTGGCAGTTCCTGTGGCAGTCCCTAGGCCCCTCCCAGATCCTGTATGAGATGGGCAGACAACACACAGATGGTCTAACTAGGTAGGCAGAATGGGGCTGGGCCCTGGAGCAGGAGAAGGTAGCTGATCCAAATGCAGGAGGAGCAAAGTACAATGAGCAGAGTCTGACTTAGCAGGGTAGTCTGCAGGTGTCAGGCAGGATCATCAGGAGGGGACTAGGGCCAAGGCTGGAACAGGCATAGCATGGAAAGAATGCAGATGGTAAAGGTGCAGGGAAATCAGTGTGCAGCAGGTGGGGTCTGACTTACCTGGGTAGTGTGGACATCTCAGGCAGGATCATCAGGAGGAGCCTAGGGCCTAGGCAGGGGTGGAGCTAGTGTCTTTTTAAAATTTTGAAGATAAAATTTATTTTATTCCTCATTACCAACCCTAACTTTTAAAATTATGCTTCTCAGACTTTATTAACTATTTATTGCCTGAGAATTTCAAACATGTATGAAGTATTTTTGTGAAATCCATCCACCTTTCTCTCCTTTCCATTTTTTCCCTATCCCTCCACCAATCCAAGATGCAAACATGGATATTCTGCTCCAGTTTATCCCCCTAGGAATAATAGTGTGTTGGATTCTTGTGATTGGCTAAACACATTTAACTTTTGATGATGTGCCTGTTGGAATGTTTGTTTTGTTTCTAGACCTTAGGAATTATTTATACTATCTAGATAAAAGTCCTTTACCAGTTATGTCTTAATTTGGGTACCCATGTTATACTTCATATGCAAAAAATTTACTGATGACATCCACAGATGGGCTGGTGAGATTAAGCAAAGGGGCTTGATGACTGAGTGTGCAACACAGCACCCACCTGCCCACATACATAGACACACAGACAAAAACACTCACTAATCTAAATTTAAAAATTAAAATGAACAAGGAGTAGTGGTGCATACCTTTAATGTAAGAACTCAGGAGGCAGAAGCAGGTGGATGTCTATGAGATCCAGGTCAGGCTGATCTTCCTAGTGAGTTCCCAGCCAGCTAGAGCTACAGGGAAACCTTGTTTTAAAATTTTTTTAAAGATTAAGATAAATAAATGAAAAAAGTCTCTAAAAGTTTGTGGATGCTAGCACCAAGTACCTAGTTGTAAGGCAAACTGAGCAACATTAATGTTATATTCCTTGTGATCTGAAAACAACTGTGCTCTTATATTGTGAATACCTTTACAGGTTCTAGAACTAAGCTACCATTTATTTTTAGACTTAGGAATTTTTGGTATATGGGTGTAGGGTATGTATGCATATTTTAGAGTAATATAAGATCAAAAGAATGAGGAAAAAACTAGTTTGTCATGACATTATGTCTAACCACAGTGTTTATTTTATGGAAGTGCTCCTTAGTTTTTCTTATACAAGGCTGCTTGAGCTTTTGTCCAAGCCTTTTCTAAAATATTATACAGTAGTTAAAAGTATCAGGCTCGTGTAACAGCATTTCTAGATGTTTAACAACCATACTTAAGGCCCATACCAATTTGGCCTAGGGTCTTAAAGGATGACTTTGTTCTTTGCCTTCAGAGGTCAACTAAGTCCCAGAGGACTATGCATGGGGGCATCTCTTGAAATGTCCTGTATATGTGAGTCACCAGTCTTCTGTGCAGGGAGGTCTTGGAGATCCACTAATGGGACTTCAGGCAGTATCCAATCTATAAAGAGGAAAATCTGCTCATGCTTCAAAAAGGGAAGCCTAGTCTAGCAAAACCTGCCTTTGTCCTGAGTGGATAGAACTGGTAAAATGAAAAGTCAAAAGGAGCCAGGGAATCCACCCTCCCCCAAAACCTGAGTGACCCCTGAGACCAGATCCTCAACTGATCTTAAGAAAACAAATACCTTGGTTAATCTGGGCTAATTGTGTGGCCTTAAACAGGAAAGTATAACCAGAAATAAATAATTAGTAAGACCTGAGAAATTGTACTTCAGGTATAAAACTTGAGATCTTAGTAAAAAGACAAAAAGTTAAAAAAAAAGCACAGCTGTTTTGCCTGTCTTACTGGGAAGTGCAGCTACCTTGTGGCTGCCACTGCTTTTGCCATCCTTCAAAGATGTGAGACACAGCTTTTCAACCTTCCAATATGGACTGAAGACTCATATCTCTCCAAGAACTCACCAAACCTTCAGTGCCAGATAGGGACTGCTGAGACATCCAGCTTGTGGACTGAGCTACTACTGGGGTTTCAGCCTCTTCAGAGTATAGACTGCCATTGTTGGACTACCCAGGCTGTATCACAGAGACCAGTAAAAGAAGATCAAGAAGGACGCAGTGCTTACTGGACCTCATTTGGTGACCGTGGGAAGGGAAAACCCCAGTGTGGAACACAAGGGCAGAACTGATGGTGGTTTGGGCTTGCCAAGGAGGAGCCTTCAAAGATAATATCTTTCAGCCTAATAAAGAAAAAAAAATCATAAGCTGAAGATGTTAAAACTTATGATATATGTGGCATGCATATATATATATATATAATATATATATATATATATTGGAGTAATGCAAATTGGAAGGAATAACAACAAGAACAACAACTACTACAAGATGACTGGGTCAGAGAACTGACTGGAACAGTGAAGCCAAATAGTTCTTGAATACAGCATTTCAACTGGGCACTTTCATTCTAAAGGAAAAAATTAAATCTATATTTTTGTTGGTTCATTTTAACTCTCAACTTCATACAGTCTAGAACACCTTGGGAAGAGAGTCTTCCTCAGGATTATCTGGATCAGGCTGACCCTTAGGTATGTGTATAGGGTGTAGGAGGACCCAGCCCACAAGGACACAGGCATTCACTCCCCCTGGGGTCTACACTGGATCAGCAGAGAAGGACACAGGCACTCACTCCCCCTGGGGTCTACACTGGAGCAGCAGACAAGGACACAGGCACTCACTCCCCCTGGGGTCTACACTGGAGCAGCAGACAAGGACACAGGCACTCACTCCCCCAGGGGTCTACACTGTAAATGTCAAGCTTTAAGTTTGTGTCCTGATGTTCCTGAAGTAATGGACCTGAAACTGCAGACCAGATAAACCCTGTCTTCCAAAAGTTGCTTTTTGTCAGGATATTTTATTACAGAAATGAAACTAGCACAGCTATTGGTACTGAGGAAGTGGGCCTGTTGCAAGTCATTTTTTAGGAGGAATGTGGAAGAATTTAGAGCTTTGGGCTGGAAAAGCCTTTGAATGCTGTTGGCAGAGCTTACTGGGCCATTGTTCTAGGGGTAGCTTGAAAGAATGCAAGGCTGAGAGAAACTTGGAGAGTGAGGTTTTATGAGGTTGCAGAAGGAAGCAAAACTTTATTAGGAACTGGGCCAAGAGTCATTCATGTGATATTTTCAAAAGATACAATTTTATTTTTTTATTTTTTAAGGGATTCACAATATAAGAGCACAGTTGTTTTCAGATCACATTAACATTGCTTAGTTTGCCATACAATTAGGTAATTGGTGCTAGCATCCACAGATGAGGGATACCATTTGTCGTTTGTTTTTCTGGGACTGTGTTACTTCACTCAGCATGATATCTTCTAGCTCCATCCATTTACCTGCAAAGTTCATGATGTTGTCTTTCTTTACTGCTGTATGGAACTCCATTGTGTAGATGCACCACATTTTCTCTATCCACTCATCAGTTGAGGGGCACTTGGGTTGGTTTCAGCTCTTCACTATTGTGAAGAGAGCTACAAGAAACATGGTTGTGCATGTATCTTTGCAGTAAGATGAGTCTTGTGGGTACATGCCCAGGAGTGGTATGGCTGGGTCGGGTGGCAAGTTCATTCCAAGTCTTCCAAGGGTTCTCCACACTGCTTTCCATAGTGGCTGTACCAGTTTACACTCCCACCAGCAGTGGAATGTACTGGTTAGTTTTCACTGTTGCTCTGACACAACCTTGAAACACCTGGGAAGACACACTGAAGAATTATCTGAGTCGGGTTCTCCTGCAGACATGTCTATGGAGTTTTGTCTTGGTTGTTAATTGATGTGGGAAATCCATCCCACTGTGGGTGCCACCATCCTCCAGGTAGGGGGTACTAAACAGTATAAGAGACTAGCAAGCTGGCTGAGAGGAAACAAATGAGCAGGGGTGTGTTTATTCTCTCTGTTCCTGACTGTGGGTGTGCTGTTACTGGCTGCTTGAGTTCCTGCCTTGACTTCCCTGAAATGATAAGTGTATGGGGCAACTGATTTGCCAAACTGTTTTATGTTTGAGCATTAGTTTGTTTAGTTGTAACTGCAAATAATGCCACAATAAATCATCTTATTTATATGAATCTTTGGTATCTTCAGGAAAATTTCATTGAACTGGGAATGGTAAGTTTTTTAAGAAAATTCAAATGTAGTTTTGCCTAATATTGATAAATTAGTAAACTATTTTACATTTTAATTTTAAGAAATGAAAGTGTCTCTTTCTTACCAGCTAACATATTAGCTCAAAATGGTATTTTAAGTTCTAAAAATAGTATTTAACCTAAGTGAAGTTGATTACCTTTTACAGATTCAGCTTATGTATTTTTCTTGGGTACATTATTCTGCAATCCACTTTTTATTATTTTATCTTAGTGTTTTTATTAATTAATTAATTAATTAGTTTAATGTATATTAGTGTATTGACTGCATTTTTGTATTTTTGGGTTTTTTTTAAATTTTATTTATTTTGTATGTGTGTATGAATGTACTGTCTGCATGTAGGTCAGTGCACCCCTGTCATGCAATGCCGAGGAGGTCAGAAGAGGGTGTCAGATTCCTCTGGAATGGTTAAAGATGGTTCTCAGCCACCACGTGGGTGCTGGGGATCGAACCCAGGTCCCCCCCCTTGACTGCATTTTTTTTAAGTGAACCTGTATCATGCAGTGCCCATAGAGGACAGAAGAGGGTGTTGGATCTCTGGAACTGGGGTTACTGATGGTTGTTAGATGCCATGTCGGTGCTGGAGATCAAACCCAGGTCCTCTGCAAGAGCAGCCAGTGCTCATAATTGCTGAGCTATCTTTCCAGCCCCCTTTAATCTTATTTTTTGCTTTATTTTGTTTTTATGGAGCTAGATATTGAGCCCAGAGCCTCACACACATTATGCAAGCACTCTATCATTGAGTTATTCTTTTAACCCTAAAGTTTATTTTATTTTTCTAATTTTTTGAGACAAGTTCTCCATGTAGCCCCAAATGGCCTGGAACTCACTACGGAAACCAAGTTGGCCTTGAATATACAGAGATGCACTTGCCTCTGCCTCATGAGTGCCACCATATCTGGCTTAGCCCCTAAATTTTAAAGAGTACTTTATAAATAAGTGACATTATCCCTCAACAAATTCCTAGTTAAAATACTTTGTGACATTTTAAGCATCATCTGAGATAAAGCAAAATTCTGGCAGGTTCTGTTGTACTTTCACAGTCATCTTTTGTCTGTAAGTGCCAGTCACATCCTTCACCACACCCATCCTCAGAATCAATTTCCTGAAAGCCAAAAATTCATTCTATTGATTATCACTAATGCACACACTTTAATTTAGTATGAGTTAATACATTACTTATAATATTTAAATTTTATAGTAGTTTAAAATGCAAATAATAATCCTAATTATATAAAAAACTAAAGCTAATAAAAGTCAAGTAACATTGAAATATCATTATAATTTATACAATTACAAATAAAATTTAGCTTATTAATTTATTTATCGCAATGCTGGAGTTGGAACTCAGGAACACACATACTAGACACACTCCCTCCCACTGATGTCCATTCAGGGCCCCATGCTCTTACCTCAATGAAGCAGTACCTTCGCAAAGGAAGGCTGAACCATGAAAATTAGACACAGAATAATTAACCAATTAAGTCCACAAAAATTAACAAATTCCGTTGCTATGTTTATATAGTTTTTGTGTTTACTATTAAATAATATATATTTCTGTATTTTATATATTACATTTATATGCACTTATATATTTGTATATATAAATATTTATATATAAATAATCATTTTTGCATTTATTATTAAATTACATTTATTTAATCAGTGGTTTTATTGGTGAAACCATACCCCCTCAAGTGCTTTCTCTTAACTCTGTCTATTTGTTCCTTCTCTGCAGCATTTGTCAGAACACATAATGGTGCTAGGTGGCCTAAGGTAAACTCCTCACTTCTAGGTTCTACTGATCTGATCAGTCTTGTGAAGGGTATAGTCTGAAGCTTCATGGACAATGACGATTTCCATATGACCGTAGGCATGTTCCTTAATCTCTCCAGGCTGGACTCCCTCCCATTTTGCATAATACTAACATATTTTGGCAAATACTCTAGTCAAATAAAATACATTAAGTAGATATAGCTGAACATTTAGTGAAATAACAGCTATGACTTGCTCAGATATGAACCTGACTTATTCCTAGTCTCTATAAACAGTCTTCATTCTTACCAATTACATAGGAAGCCTGTCCTATAGAAATTCAGAAACATAAATATCTCTATTCATTAACTTCTAATATGGCACACTGGAACTGGGATATCAAAGATAAATGAAAACTTGGTCCTTGGGGTTTAGTAAGGATTTTATTTTGGTTATCAACTCAAGTGATTATGGGATGGGTAGTGACAGTACATTGAAAATAAAAAATAGACTGATCTGATGGGAAATCCCTAAAAATCCAACTAGTTAGATTTGACATGATTTCTGTGTGGGTTACAAGTGATGGGCAACAGATAGATGCAAGAAAATTAACTACTTGCTATTCCTGTGGGGTTTTATATTTTCAGCCCCCATGCAGAATTTATTACCCACTAGACCCTGATTATGAAGCAAACTGCCCAGATGTAGTAGCTTATGTTTGTGCTACAAATGGCTTCACCTACAAGAATGAGTGTTTCTTCTGTATTGATCAATGGTAAGTTTAAAATAAAATACAATCAGTATATTTTTTACACTACAATTCATAGAAATTTCAAGCAACCTAAGCAAAGGACTTGGAGTTTATTGGTGCACCGATTTTAAGTCTAATTTCTGTTAAATCTCATTAAAAATTAAAGTAAACTGCTAAAAACTGATCTAACAGGGGAAGAGCTCCTATGATGCTTGTTGATAACTGTATAGATATCATCTCTGTCAGATATGATAGACTATATTCAAGCAATGAGTAGAAAGATGGGTTTTTTAATTTATTGTCTTTGTTTTATGTGTATAAGTGTATTGCCTGCATGTGTGTAAGTGCACCCATGTCATCCAGTGTCAGAAGAAAGTGTTGGATTCCCTTGGAGCTGGAGTTGCTGACAGTTGTTAGCTGCCATGTAGGTGCTGTGAATCAAACTTCAGTCTTCTGCAAGAACAACTGGTGCTTTCAACCACTGAGCCATCTTTCCAGCCCCAGAAAGATGTTTATTGAAAATTCAAAATTTCTTTCACAAGTACTGAGACAAATATTGGAGCAGTATCCATAAATGTTTCCTGGTAGCTATAGGTAGATATAGACTAGAGATGGAGACAACGATAATGGTATAGATTACAAACTAGACATATATACAGCTGTAAATATGACATACGAGCCCTGAAGTCCTTATTTGGTCTTGAACAAAAATTAACAGTGAACGTTTAATACTTTCATCTTTCAAATAAGTTCAACAGCAAATTTAGATTAAAAAATTCATCAGTACTCATGGTATTTTACTTCCATTTGAAACTGTTTTTTTAATTTTTTTAAATTTTATGTGTCTGAGCATATTGCCTGCATGTACAGTGTCATGTAGTGCCCACAGGGATAGGTAAGAAGATAGTGTCAGATTCCCTGGAACTGGAGTTACAGGCAGTTGTTAGCCAACATGTGGATGCTGAGAACTGAACCCAGATCCTTTGCAAGAGAAGCCAGTGTCCTTAAATGCAGAGCCATCTCCCAACCCTGAAACTTTTTACAAATTAACTTTGTCTGTTTGGGGCAATTTTTTTCTAGTTACTAAATTGTTCATGAGATATTCTGTGCTGTTAATACCAAAAAGTGTTCTCTGATTTAATGGTTTATTAGGAGTTCTAAACTCTAGGAAAGATTTATGAAAGCCTAAAAATTAAAATCAGCCAAGGCAAAGGGCATATAACCTAGAGTCCAAGCACAATCAGACCAAGCCCCCAGCCACATTCCCAGTTGAATCACAGAGGTGATGTATAATCCTATTAGCTATGACAAGTGACAGGTACAAAATATCACTAATCAGGGAAACTCTCCCACTGCTGGGTATCAGGGTGTCTTATTGGGGTTACAGTCATATAGGCATTGAACCCTTATATGGCTGACCTTCATTAAAGTCACAGTGATACCAAGATTTAGACAAATGGAAGCAGGTACCCACTTTAAATTACATGTTTGATATAAATATCTAGCATACTCAAATACTAAGTATACAAAAACTTGTCAACCAGAATATGCCAAGAGTTTCTAGGTTATCTCCCAGGAGCTGATAAATACTGCAGGTCCGGTAAGCAGTTCCCTACTGCTTGTAGATATACCGGGAGGTCATAGACCATGAAAATTTAAGAGTATTACCAAACCACATGGAAATAATAGAACTTAGATAGTTGTCCTTCCTTGTGTACTTACTACTGCTTTCTTGGGAAGGTATTATCTTGGAAATGTCTCTGCAGCTGTTCCACAGAAGCTTTTTACACACTGATATTTGGACAGTAAAAAGAGCAGCTTAGGAGGGCCTGTCCTACAAGCAGCATGGGCAGATGCCCAGGGCACACAGCAGAGTGATGGGTTTCCACAGATATCCTTCTGCGATTGCTGTCAGTCTCATAGGAAACTCGAAGCCGTAACGTCACAAAATAGTCCCAGCAGATCCAAGAGCTTGCCTTTTATTATTATTTCCATCAGTCTGAACAGAGCTGGATGTCCACGGCATGTTTCCAGAGGTTTCATGCCATTTGCAGTGGTGGTTATCATGCAGTTGTCTCGCAGAGAAGAGCTCAGTTTACCAAAGCTCTTTTCCAAAACACAGTCAAGAGCAGAGAAAGCTTGGGAAGTCGAGAGGCAGAAGAAGCAATTTCCTCCCTGCTCTCCTTCTTCCCTCTGCCCTGACTCCTTCTCTTATTTCCTTATGAGTCTGGTGCATTTGTTTCACTAAATTGTGCCATTATTTCTTAACTGAAGAATAAACAGAAAGCCTCTGTTGGTTAAAGGAACAAACTCGTATGATTTAACAAGTTTTCAGTTGATATAAGCATAGTTCATATCAAACATCTTATAATGAAATAGAAAATTGATGCCAATGATGGAACAGTACTTTAGTTTGCTTTAGGTATCCAAGAACTTAAAAGATATAATATAAGGGCTGGAGAGATGGCCTAGTGGTTAAGAGCACTGACCGCTCTTGCAGAGGACCCGGGTTCGATCCCCAGCACCCACATGGCGGCCAAGAACCGTCTGAAACTCCAATTCCAGGAGAACTCCAGTTCCACGGGAATCCAACACCCTCTTCTGACCTCCGCAGCATTGCACGACATGGGTGCACAAACTTGCATGCAGACAGTACATTCATATACATACAGAAATAAATAAAATTAATAATAAAAAAATTTAAAAATAAAAATATATATAATATAAATACAATATATAATGTATAAACAAAATCTACGGCAATTTGTTTTTAATATTTTATTTATTACTTTTATTTTATGCTTTCAGTGTCTTGCCTGCATGTATGTAGGTGCACCTGTGTTGTGCAATGCCTGTGGAGGTCAGAAGAGGGTGTCGGATCCCCTGGAACTGGAGTTATGGACAGTTGTTAGCTGCCATGTGGGTGCTGGGAATTGAATCTGGGTCCTCTGCAAGAGCAGCCAGTGCTCTTAACTGTTGAACCATATCTCTGGCCCCAACTCTGCATAATTTCTGTTCTACACCTTGAAGGAAATAGGAAAGTTTTGATGCTCTTTTGAGTGGTGGGAAGAAGAAACCCATTCCCTTGGTCTCTGCTCTTGTCAGTGTTTTGGAGAACAGCTTTCACAAATTGGACTCAGCTGTGAGAGACAACCACCACCACCCAGTATCTGCCACTGCGAAAAACATTGAAGCAAGGGGGAAATATTATAGAATGTCAGAATTGATGGAGAGTCATAATTGCAGGCTCTTTTAAAAAGAGTCTGCCATGCTTGACTCTATCTAGAAAGCAGGTGTATGAAACAGCCACAGAAGCTTCAGACAATTTCAATCTGACAGCAAAAGATGAACGTGTTGGCAAAGAAGGCTGGAAAAAGCAGCCTTAGTTGTGTTGACTCAATACTGTTTTATAAATTGTGGAATAGTTGATAATATTTAAAATTAGATGTCACATAAAAATAAGATTGCAAACACCTTAGTGTAGTGCTAGGACTTGTAGACAGCTATAGCCATATCTCTCTTCTGTGATAAAAAAAAAAAAAATAGCTCACATCACTTATTTTTATCACCTACCTGGCCAAGCATTCATACTTGCAATGCCAGACCAATTGAACAGGATATTAATACATAAAGTGACCTTAATTACAGATGTTCTGGCATGGAGCCTCTTGAAGAAAAAGAGGGGTTAAAGGATTTTAAAGAATGAAGCACACAGAAGAGAATGAAATCATCAATACATACGGTGATGCATGGGAAGACAGACGAGAGCATACATTATCCTTAAGTCATAACTGAGGGTTTATGTGTAAGATAGGAAGTCAGATAGTGCCTGGATCCTGTGAAATATTAATACTAGACCAAGGACAACAGACATATGGGCAAAATGAACATAGCAAAAGTTTGGAGTGAAGTGAATTTGGGTAGCGTTTAGGTTACAGTAAACTTCTACCTCCTGATAGAGAATCCTAGTACTGCTGAAGAGAAACGAGAATGGGGCAAGAGATTAAGAAAATATGTTGGGGGCTGGAGAGATAGCCTAGTGGTTAAGAGCACCGACTGCTCTTGCAGAGGACCCGGGTTCAATCCCCAGCACCCACAAGGCAGCTAAGAACTGTCTGTAACTCCAATTCCAGGAGAACTCCAGTTCCAGGGGAATCCGAGACCCTCTTCTGTCCTCCGAGGCATTACACGACATGGGTGCACAAACCTACATGCAGACAGTACACTCATACACATACAAAAATAAATAAAATTAAGAAAAAATTAAAAAAAAGAAAATATGTTGGAAATATCCATGACACAATAGAGTAATCAAGACACAGAGAAGCAGACTTGGAAGAGGGGGCATAAAGGAGTTGGAGAAGAAGCAGAGTTCACCTTTGGGTTTCATTGAGAGAGGAGGGGAAGTACTCAAGAGCTACGCCCACTGTCTCATGATGCTACTTTCTGTCTTTTCTCTTTAGGGAATTCGGTCCCCATATTGCGTTTGTCAAATATGGAAAATGTGATTAATGGTGAGCAAAGTTACTTGTTTATTCTTCTCATGACTTGTTTATTCTTCTCATGGCTTCATTCTGGAATTAGTTCTTTTGAAATCATTTATTTTGGAGAATAAATAACTCCTGTGCTGTACCCAAAATGTGAACCAAGTGGGGGAAAAAAAGGGATCTAAATAATGACAACCTAAATGTCCTATTTGTTGTAAATAAACATAATGACAAAGGAGGTGATTTACATTCACTTCTGAGAACTGACTGTATAGGTCAGCTTCCATGTGATAGGATCAAAGGTCTAGCTATGCAGTGGGGTTACTGTGACTCTTGAACTCACCACAAGTTGCAGGCTGCTCTGCAGGGAGTGCCTATTCTCACCTAAAGACATAGTGTAGGGCTGGAGAGATGGCTCAGCTGTTAAGAGCACCAACTGCTCTTGCAGAGGACCTAGGTTCGATTCCCAGCACTCACATGGCAGCTATAACCGTCTTTAACTACAGTTTTCCAGGGGAATCCGACACCCTCTTCTGACCTCTGCATCATCGCATGACACGGGTGCACCTACTTACATGCAGACAGTACATTCATACACATAAAATAATAAAATTTTTAAAAAAGACAGTGTAAAAGAGAAAATATCCTTCCTGTGAAAACTAAAGTTCACAGCAGGAAATCACTTAGTTACCCAAGCCTGCTGCTAATTTTCAAAGTCCGATGGTTGGAGTTTTTAAATACTAGAGAGAGACAAGGATTGTTACTTTTAATGAATGCTTCCTACTCAAAGAAAGAACAAGAATGCAGAAGTAAACTCTGAGTTCTGCCCTCAATTTTACCACTGAGTATTAACTTGGGGATCATATCACTTACTTTGTCTGGCTTATTATATTGCTTATGCAGAAGAATGACATGTCCAACTTAACTAGCTCTATCTTTGAACATAATAAATGTCCCAATAAAAGCCTATATTGCTCCTCTATTTGTTATTAAGATAAAGGCTCTTAATCTATTATGATCTTCTGACTTATAGCAAAAATATTCCACCACTGAGTGCTGCTACTGGTTGATATGGGAGATAAGAATTTGAGGAATATAAGTGATAGGACATCATTTACTGCTGTTTAAATATCCACTCATCCATATTGTAGAATCTTAAGCCAGGTATGGTAGTGTATACCTTTAATCTCAGCACATAGGAGGCAGAGACAGGCAGATCTCAGTGAGCTTGAGCCAGCCTGGCCTACATAGTGATTTCCAGGGTAGCCAGGGCTACACAATGAGATGTTGTCTCAAAAGAAGAAAAAAAATCAAACAATCAAATAATTACCTTTCAGTCAACCAACTTCAACTCTCAACCTGTGTCCTCAGTTTGTTGGTTCCATGGTCACAAATGAACATCATCTGCTCACAGGCATCAGAGCCCAGCATGGGCTGCCATAGGCCATTGATGTTCCAGTCTTTATCTGGAATGACTGAGGGAAAAATGACTGCTACTTTCTTCTGGATGTATGCCTGAAAGCATGTCCTTAGAGCTACAGTCACAAGAGAGTGAGCAGATGGGTCCTCCTCTCCTGTAGGTGTATAATCAAACTAAATGAAGCAGATTGAGAGCAAGAGAGACTGTGTTCTAATGAAATCCATTTCTGTTTTTAATCCCATCCCAACCAGATCTCATAATTTTGACATTTCTTTAAAAATTATTTATCTTTATGTGTATGAGAATATTGCCTGCATGCATGTAAGTGCACCCATGTATGTAGTGCTCACATAGGTCAGAAGAAGGTTCTGGATCCGTTGGCAGTGGAGCTACAGATGGTTGTTAGCCGCAATGTGTGTGTGCTCAGAACTGAACCTGGGTCCTCTGCAAGAGCAGCCAATGCTCTTAACCACTGAGCTATCTCTCCAGCCCCTGACTTTTCTTTTACAGGTAATAATAATTTCCTGTTATCTTACAAGCCAAATGATGTGTTGAAGAGAAAAAAAAAAAAAAACCTAAAAGATAGTTGCATCCCCGATTTTGCACTTGGAGAAATCCTTTCCCCAAATTCATTTGTATGGAAAGTCAGAGTCTTTTTATTGGTGACAAAGGCCATGTGGGCATCGTATTCAAGTCTTTATTATATATACAAAATATATGGTGACAGATGACAGAAAACTATCTTCCTCCAAAAAATTTTAAGATTCAAAGTTATGAACTCTATGGTAGTGTACAGAATCAGGGCAACTAATCACTTCATCCAGATCCTGGACGGCCAGCCCCGCCACCGCCACCAGCCAGGATTTTGACAGCAACCTTCCACAGCCTTCTCTCACACTTTCACACTATTTAGTGCCTGTTCTCCTGCATCTGTTGATGCTTTCTTTCCCTCAAAAATGTGTCTGCTGTGTTCTCCAGATCCACTTCTATATGATAAACAAGCTAACCTATTCTTCTGTCCTTGTCATCAAATGCCACTTGTGGGACTGGATTTGCCTAACATGCATGAGGCCCTGGATTGGAGCCTCAGCATGGCATGGACAGCATGTGGCGATGCACGCCTGTATTCCCAGCACTCATGGTGTCGATGCAGGAGGATCTGAATTCACAATCGTCTTCCATTATATTGTGTTTGAGGCCAACAAGTGAGATATGCGATCTTGCTTCAAAATAAAATAATGAACAACAAAAACGTACTATTGTACCTCCTTGCCTAGCTGAAACTGCGGTTTTTCAGGAGAAAGAAACTTCTCCTCCAGGACCTGGCATTTTCTTAATTTATCAAATCACCTTCCAGGCCGTTTCTAGAAAGGCAGTGTTAAATCATGTAATATTTGAATCAATTACTATCCACAGTTCATCTCTGTTGCCTCAAGCACTGGATGCAACGTCACCGTATCCCAGTGCTTTGGGACTCTTAACGCACAGCCTTGTTTCCTCACATTCCCAGCATTTGCTAAGAAATATCAATCTCTACCCGGTTTATTTGTTCAAACCTTCCACCTGTGAGCACAAGTTGGGGGCAGGGCACACTATCTTCTGACCCTTCTGTAAAGCTGATTAATTAGCACTCCAAAGATTGCAAAGAGTTTAGAATGTTGCAGGTCTAACTCCAGTGTAGATTAGGCTGTCTTTAGCCCCCTAAATAAGCCATTCCTGGGCCACCTCTGAATTAATGTATGCATTAGAATGTATTAAATGAACAAAACCTTAGTTTCTACCAATCAAAAGACCGAGTGCTGGGGCTGGAGAGATGGCCTAGTGGTTAAGAGCGCCGACCGCTCTTACAGATGACCTGGGTTCGATCCCCAGCACCCACATGGCGGCCGAGAACCGTCCAAAACTACAATTCCAGGAGAACTCCAGTTCCAGGGGAATCCGACACCCTCTTCTGACCTCCGCGGCATTGCACAATACGGGTGCACAAACATGCATGCAGACAGTACATTCATACACATACAGAAATAAATACAATTTAAAAAAAAGACCGAGTGCCATCAGACAGCATCTGAGGCCTAAGGCTGAGTTTTCTCTTTCCCTGCATCTACTAATGTTTTCACCAATGTATTTGAAAAATTCCTTGATTTATGACTTTCTTTGTTCCTTTACTATAAAAGTTTCATGAAACTGCTATCACATTGGAACATGGGATTTAGGGTGACCTAAACTCATATCTGGCTCCAATATAAACTACCTCTTATTTGCTTTGAGGTGAAAGTTGTGTTTTCACCTCTATAGGCTCCACGTGTTGTCAGTGCAATCATTTTAAAGGCCAAGTATGATAGATTTGTGTGTGAGTGTGGGTGTGTGTGTTTAGGTTTGTGATACACATTACTCTAATTTTGAACTCGTTGCTATTGTAAGAATCTATAATGAAACATATCATAGCTTGAAACAACTGCATAAGTTTTGCTTCTACAGGAAATGTTTTCAACCTGATAATACAGGGGGAAATGAGGGCCCCTTTCAGGGTTCTTAGTCTCATTCATAAAAGAATTTAAGAGTGGACCCAAACAGAAGCTTTAGGGTACTTGTTTTAGAATTTAAAGAAAAATTCTCAGGGCAGGCAAATAATAAATATTAGCAGCTGTCCTTAGGGGGAAGACGAAAGGAGGAAGTTAAAAGAATGCCTGTTTAGAACCTGCATGGAGGTTGGACATGTGGTGAGCTGGCAGCCACATGGTAGGGAGGGGAAGGGATTTTTAGAGAAAAACTTCAGAAATCCAAGATGTAGGGGCAGCTTGATGCACTAGGGAAAGCATGGTTAGAAAAGAGATAAGAAGAGCCGGGAGTGGTGGTGCACGCCTTTAATCCTGGCACTTGGGAGGCAGAGGCTGGTGGATCTTGGTGAGTTTAAGGCCAGCCAGATCTACAAAGCAAGTTCCAGGACAGCTAGGGATACAGGGAGACCCTGTCTTCAAATAAAGATATATAATATATAGATATCTATATCTATATATATATATATGATATGAAAGAGAGTTTATACTCAGGCAGACTTAGAGATTTCTGTGGCCCAGCCCAGAAGCACTGCACTAGGGGTGGGGATTCTGGGTAGGAAACCTTCAGCATCTCATTACCACATTCTGCCTATCTCTTTTGCAGGACTTAAGGTAATCTCACTTCCTACGGGTGGTCCTAGGACCAAGTGATTGACCCAGAAAAACTGAAAAGTTGGGTCTCACCCACAGAAGAGAGGATTATTCTCTTGGCCAGATTTCTCTCAAGGGCTTTTCTCGATAATATAACACTAGTAGAAAAGAACCGCTAACCCTGAAACCTTTGCAAGGGATACTATGGCAGAGGGCAGAGCGCTTACAGAGAGGATCCTCTTGGTCAATGTGGTTCTGTAGTACACTGACCCAATGACTGAGGGTTGGTGCAGCTCAGTGACTTATGACCCCTCACTACATATGTGACTTACATGAGCCTTGGCTTTCCTATCTTCAAGAATGTTTTTACAACTAATAGACAAAGCTTTTACAAGAAAGCATGCTTAAGAAAATATCTTTTATAAAAACAAATGTGTTGGGACTAGATAGAGGGCTCAGCAGTTAAAAGCACTAGCTGTTTTTGTAGAGGACCGGGTTGGGTTTCCAGCACACAGATGGTGGTTAACAACATCCTAACTTCAGTTCCAGGGATTTGACACTCTCTTCTGATCTATGCGAGCATTTCACAACACAGGTACACTTACATATTTGCAAGCAATACACTCATATGCATACAATAAAAATAATAAATATTTCTTAAAATGTGTAATTTCAATCAATAATCTATAGGAATTGGTTTATTGCTTATTATATCTGCATAGTTTATTCTTCCCCTCAATTCACTTGAAAAGGACTCCAGGCAAAAGCAGAAGGTCCTGAAATCCTATATGAAGAAAACACTCTGATCTTCTGATCAAAATGACAAATGCAAATGCACAGGTCCTCCCTCCTAAGTCATGAACTAGAGTGTTCTGAAGGATGTTCTGATGGTACAATTACTTCTGGGTGGGACAGACACCTCCCTTTTTCCATGTCATGAACTTACTCAAAATACTATGACACAGGATATGCAGCTCTAAAAATGCTATTGCATTTATCCATCTTGGCTGTGACACTGTATACACCACTGTATACACATAGCCTGGTACTAATTATTTTACCCTGTTGCATTACTTCATTTGTCTTCACTCTAAAGTTATTCCATCTCCATTTTGAACTTCAACCTATATTTATGCATTTACTTTTAAATATATATTAATCATCTGGATTTTGTTTTACATTATAGATCCAGGGAGGAAATTATAAGTAGTATTGTTGCCTCACTGGATGAGAAACATGGACAACAATATGACCACAAGAAGCAGCAGCTACTTCGATTAGTTCATCATTGACTGATTCAGAAGAAAAAATGAGCAAGATATGGATTATTTGCATCTACAGCTGCTATTGTGATGGAGACGACAGTATATCTTGGATGTTGACAGTATGTAGGTTCTAGAAGACACACACATGCACTCACAAACATGCAAACACACATATGCACACATATACACAGGAGCACTCACACACAAAATAAATATATAAATTAAGTAAATAATGTAATAAAAACTGCACTTTGCAGAAAAAAACAAGTAGTCGTTTATTTTATTATTATTATTATTTTATAATTATACTAATTACTACTTATGTTTTTATTGTTTTCATCTGATTCTCCTATACAATATTTTACTGTTTTGTATTGTTTTTTGAGACAGGGTATCCCTGTAGCCCCAACTGTCCTGGAACTCAATATGAGTACAGGCTGGCTTGAATCTCACAGAGATCTGTCTGCCTCTGCCTCCCAAGTGCTGGGATTAAAGGTGTATACCATGACACCAGCCTCCAATACAATATATGAAACGTTTAAATTATTTGGAAGACAATGGGCATTGATGGGCTATGAAATCAGTTTTATTGAAAGCCACTGTGTGCTAACACCAAGCTCTACCAACCCTGTGGGAGATTCCTACAGTGGGATCCCCCTGGGGATGGCCAGGACACAGATCTTAGGGGAACAATTGCAGAAATATTCAAAGAAATCAAAGCATATAAAGAATAGGTCAGAGAGCTAAGGAGAGAGAATGAAAAACTCAAGAAAGACCTAGAGGAAGTGGAAACACTGAAAAAGGAAACGAACCAGTGAACCAAGGAGCTACAGGAAGAAATTGAGAGGCTCCAAAAGGAAGTGGACATACTAAAGAAATCACAAGACAAAATGAAAAAGGAAATAGAACAGTCATCCAATTAAGAGGAAAGGAATGGAAAAAGCTTCAGAAATAGAATGGAGGAAGGAGAACAAAGAATATCAGACTTGGAAGATAACGCATAACAACTAAAAAGCTCAAGTAAAGATTATGAAAAATACACAAAAGTGGAACAACCAGGAAATATGAAACACTATGAAAAGATCAAACCTCAGCATCATAGGAATAGAGGGAGAAGAATCCCAAGAGAATGGTATTGATCAGATCTTCAACAGAATAATAGATGAAAATTTCCCCAAACTAAAAAAAGACAAACCAATACAAATACAAAAAGCACATAGAACTCCAAACAGACAAGATCAGAAAGGAAACCCTCCACTCCATGTCATAGTTCAAATGCTAGATGCCCAAAACAAAGACAAAATTCTGAAAGCCACAAGAGAAAAACAACAAGTTACATATAAGGGGAAACCTATCAGAAATACTACTGACTTCTCAGTGCAAACTATGAAAGCAAGAAGAATGTGGAACAAAGCATTCCCAGTGTTAAAGGACTATAGATGCCAACCTAGGTTACTATATCCATCAAAAATGTGGATTATAGTTGAAGGAGAGAGAAAAACCTTCCATGACATAAAAAAGATGATAGAATACACGTCCAGAAAAAAACCCTTCAGAAAATACTTGAAGCAAGTCAAAGGACAGAAGAAAGGAGCAACCATCTCCAGGCACTTAGAAAGAGAAATTAATAAAAACATAACTGAGAAGTAGAAACCAAGACTAAAATGCAAATGGATAATAAGGTGAAAGGAAGCGACACACATCTTTCAATTATAACCTTAAATATTAATGGACTAAACTCCCCAATCAAAAGACATAGACTGGGAGATTGGATTAGGAAACAAAACCCATCTATATGCTGTCTGCAAGAAACCCATCTCACTCTCAGTGATAGGCACCAACTTAAGGTGAAGAGATGGAAAAAATATTCCAAGCAAATGGTACTGAAAAGAAAGCAGGTGATGCTATTTTAATATCAGACAAAATAGACTTCAAAGTAAAAGAAATCAGAAGAGACAAAGAGGGTCATTACATCTTTATCAAAGGAACAACTGACCATGAAGATTTCACAATCATGAATATATATGCACCAAACTCTGGTGCACCAAACTTTATAAAGACAGTTCTCCAGGACCTCAAGGCACAGATAACCCCAGCACACTAATAATAGGGGACTTCAATATGCCACTAAGTCCTCTGGACAGATCGACCAGAAAAAGAATAAACAGAGAGACATCTGAACTGAATGATACGATACACCAAATGGACCTCACAGACATCTACCTAATATTCCACCCAAATACCAGAGAATACACTTTCTACTCAGCACACCAGGGAACATTCTCCAAAATCGACCACATACTGGGACATAGAAAAAACCTCCACAAATACAAAAAGATTGAAATAATTTCATGCATTCTATCAGACCACAGTGCAATAAAGCTCAATATCAACACCAGGATAAGCCCTACTATCTACAAGAACACATGGAGACTGTTCTAGTTTGTCTTCCATTGCTGTGACAAAACATTTTGACTGACACCAACTTGGGGAGGAAAGGGTTTATTCAGCTTACATCTCCTGGGTCACAGTTAGGGAGCCCAAGGCAGGAACTCAGGGCAGGAACCTGGAGGCAGGAGCTGAAGCACAAGCCATGGAAGAATGCTGGGAAAGCTGTTTACGCGCTTTGCTCCCCTGGCTCATGCCAGCCCTACCTTCTTATACTGAACAACAACAACCTGCCCAGGGTGCACTACTCATTGTGACTGGGCCCTCCCACATTGCCTACAATCAAGACGACGTACTCAACAGACGTGGCCACAGCCAATCCAATGGGCCAATTCCCCAATTGAGGCTCCCCAATCCAGGTGTGTCAAGTTGACACTAAAGCTATCCACACAATGGACTCCCTTGTCAACTTGACACACAAAAACACATCACTATTAAACCACCACCTTTCCAGTTCTTATCCCAAAGTATGATGTTACATTAACCACAACATAAGACAGTACAAATTTAAAAGCCCCACAGTTCCTTAGAAGTCCAAACACTTAAAAGTTCACATCCGTTTAAAAGTCTCTTAACTGTGGTGCTATAAAATCCAAAACAAATACGTCTTATTTCAAAGGGAAGAATCAGGCACATCTAAACAAAACCTAAGTCCAGCAAAGTAGTTCAAGGGTGGACACTGGGATTCACTCACTTCTCTGGGCTCCAAGGGTTCATCACACTCCAGCTCTCCCTCTCTGACTTTGCTCCGTGGCACACACAGCTCATCTCGCGGCCCCAGACAACTCCATTCACACCTGTCACGCCGCTTGGTGGTCTCTCCCATGGTCTGGCATCTCCAAAAAATCTGGGATCCCACACGAAACTGAGGTTGCACCTTCACCAATCGCTCTTCTGACCTCTCCTGGTGCAAAGCTCAGCTTCTCCTCCATGATCCCTGCAATCCTGGGGTCTTCACTGCAACCGAGGTGCACTTCCACCAATGGTTTTCCTGACCTCACATGCAAGCCTCGCTGCTCTCTGTGACCTCTCAAATTTCAACACGGAACCTAGGAGACTCTTACATGTTACAAGTCCTGCTTATGGCTCGAGATGGAGGCTCAGGCCCTTTCTGGATCACAGCTTCTGTGTGCTGACCCTGAAGAAATTCTTCCCAGAAGATTTCACCACAGTGATGCTAGTCTCTCATTACTACAGCTGATTTTTTCAGCCCCAACTAACCAGCACAAATTGTCCCAAGTACAACAAAGATTTCACTTTAGGTTCGGTCTCTTGTTACTAGCTGATTCTTCAGCCCCAGCTGACCAGAACCCATAGATTATCAATCATAAATATCATGCAAACAGTCCTGATGGTATCTGCTTCCCTTTGAAGCTTCACAAGCTGGGCCTCCAAATGTGGGCTTAACCTTCTGCTGGCAGGCAGTTATAAAAGGTCATGGCAGAGGGAGCTGGTCCCTTTTTTCCTCCATCTTGCCTCTTTCTCACTGGTGAGTTTGTCTTGCTGCTGTGATCAACCCTTGGGATCCCAGCGTGTACTGAGACCGGCAGATCTCCGAGAATCCATCGGGCCTTCAGCACCAAATTGGGACTACGAGACATCCAGACTTGTGGAACTGAGCAGTTCCTGGATCTCAGCCTCTCCAGTGTGGTGCAGAGCTACTGTTGGACTCCTTGAACTCTGCAGTGAGCAAATCAATAAATTGTATATGATATTCGTCTTGTTGCTTCTGTTTCTGAGAAACCCTGACTAATACAGAAACTAAACACCACCTCCTGAATAATGAATGGGTAAGGAAGAAATAAAGAAAGATATAAAAGCATTCCTGGAATTGAATGACAATGATAATACAACACAACAAAACCTATGGGATACTTTAATTTTTTTTTATTTTTATTTTTTAGTCTTTCTGAAACAGGGTCTCCGTGTAGCTCTGGCTGTCCTGGAACTCACTCTGTAGACCAGGCTGGCCTTGAACTCATAGAGATCTGCCTGCTTCTGCTTCCCAAGTTCTAGGATTAAAGGCATGAGCCAAGACACCCTGCAGTGGGATACTTTAAAAAGTAGTCCTGGGGCTGGAGGGATGGCCTAGCAGTTAAGAGCGCCAACCGCTCTGAGTGAACCTGGGTTCGATCCCCAGCACCCAACGAGAACGGAATGTCTGTAACTCCAATTCCAGGATAACTCCAGTTCCAGGGGAATTGAACACCCTCTTCTAATCTCCACAGCATTGCATGACACAGGTGCACAGACCTACAGCAGCAGTACATTCATACACATAAAATAAATAAATAAATAATTTTAAAAAAGCAGTCCTAAAAGGGAAGTTTAGCAGCCCGATGTTCCTACATCAGAAAAACAGAAAGAGCACAATAAAAACAACATGCAGCTAAAAACTTGAAGAGACAACAACAGAATGAACCCAATGCAACAGACAGGAAGAAATAACAAAATCAGAAGCAGAAATCAATGATATAGAAACAAAGAAAACAATACAGAAAAATCAATGAACCAAAAGTTTGGTTCTTTGAGAGAATAAACAAGATAGACAACCCTCTAGCCAGGTTAACCAAAAGAAAGAAAAAACCAAACTCAATAGAAGTTTGGGGATGAAAAGGGAAACATTACAAGAACAATGAAAAGATCAGACTAATCTTAAGGGAACTAGCTTCAAAAACCTATACTTTACAAGTTAGAAGACCTAGAAGATGGATATCTGAAATCCTGGGAATCACCATGCTTAACCAAGGAGAGTCAACAGCTTAAACGACCTGTAATATATGGAAGAAATGAAGAGGTATAAAAAACGTCCCAACTAAAAAGAGCCCAGGCCCAAATGATTTCATGGCAAATTCTATAAAACATTCATTCAAAAGACTTACACCTTTTATTTACCAAATTATTCGAAGGATTCAAGCAGAGGGAAATCCCAAATTCCTCTATGAAGCCAGTATCAAACCAGGCAAAGATACAACTAAAAGAACTACAGACCCATCTCATTAATGAACACGATGCAAAAAATTCTCAAAACAAAAAACTTGCAAACCACATCAAAAACAGATCATCCATCATGACCAACTTGGATTCATCTTACAGGATGCAGGATGGTTATATATGATATCAACGAATTCTTTCTAAAAAACATAAAATGGACGAAAATAAGAAAGCAAAAAAAAAACTAAAAAACTTAAATTAGGAATTAAAAAATAAGTAGATAAATAAAAAATTTTTAAAAAAAAAAAAATCATCTCAATTGATGCAAGAAAAAAGCCTTGACAAAATCCGGAATCCCTTCATACTTAAANCACTCTGTAGACCAAGCTGGCCATGAACTCACCGAGATATGCCTGCCTCTGCCTCCCAAGTGCTAGGATTAAAGGTGTACACCAACACACCTGGCGTAAAAATGGTTCTTAGCCACCACATGAGTACTGGGAATCCAGCCCGGGTCCTCTGTAAGAGTAGTCAGTGCTCTTAACTGCTGTGCCATCTCTCCAGCCCCTAAAGACTAATAGTTAAATTGTACATATAAAGAAAAAAATAAAAGGATATTGGACATGTTAGTGCATGCCTTTAATTCCAGCAATTAGGAGGATGAACCCGAAGGATCTCTGTGATCTCGAGGCCAGCCTGGGGTTATTAGAGACTCTATCTAAATAAATAAGGAAATAAAATCATTTATTTTTGTTTGTTTGTTTTCTTGAGACAGGGACTCCCTGTAATCCCAGCTGGCCTGGAATTACCTATGTAGATCCCACTGGATTTGAGCTCATAGAGATCTGACTGCCTCTGCCTCTCAAGTGCTGTGATGAAAGATGTTCACTGCCACATGGTAGGAACCATTGGTTACCTCCCTGAACAAAAAGATAAGACCCTGTCACTGAAGACAGTATCTAATTTGAGCCCAAGACTTGGAATACTGGAGAATGAAGTGATCTGGAAGGCTTTTCCCTGCAGAAGGGCTCTCATAATTCTAGAGGATTCTATCCAAGCTGCTCTTGGAGGAGATCAACAAATGCTACGAACCAGGCCTGAAGCTCTCACAACAAACTACCTGTACTGGTGCAGCAGTAGCCATGTTATCAGGGTGTAAGCAATTGCTATCTAATTAGATTCAAGCCTTGTCAATGTGAGTGAAGTCATGGATGGCACTGTAATTCATAGATCCAACAGAAAACCACATCTGTGCCCTAACTCTAGACAAATGAAATGTTGTATCATATCCTGTACATGGATCCTTATATTTACAGAGGAGTTTACATCCAAGAAATTCCTTTCGGCAACAGATGGAGAGTACTAAAGAGTTCCACACGTGGTCCCACACAGAAAATATACTTCTGAGAGACTCCCACCCCTACATGACATGTCTCCAGTGGGAACTCTACACCTATGGCTCAAGGGATGTAGTGGAAGAGGGGTGGAGAAAATACGATGCACCTTCAACTTTAAGGAGCAAATCTTCCCTATACAAGAGAGGGAGATGGGGGCTGGAGAGATGGCCCAGCAGTTAAGAGCGCCGACCGCTCTTACAGAGGACCCGGGTTCGATCCCCAGCACCCACATGGCGGCTGAGAACCGTCTGAAACTCCAATTCCAGGAGAACTCCAGTTCCAGGGGAATCTGACACCCTCTTCTGACCTCCGCAGCATTGCACGACACGGGTGCACAGACCGGCACGCAAACAGTACATTCATACACATACAGAAATAAATAAAAAATTTAAAAAAAATTTAAAAAAAAGAGAGGGAGATGTATACTGAAGGCCACAGCTGGCTAAGTTTCAGAGAATAAGAAGATAGGGAGGCTTTTCCATGGCCCACTCAACCCCTCCCCTAGGGGCCACCATCTCTGGTCCCTAACACCCCTCCAAGGCTCAGGCTTCCCTGCTGGGTATAAGAGGCCAGCCCTTCTAGTCCCTACTTGAGCCTTGCCCCAATCCTGCTCAGGCTGTGAGTGTTTGCCAAGTGGTCAGGATTCCTTCTAACTAGCCAGGTTCCTTCATCTTCATCTTCTGGGAGAACTTTTGAATAGCCTTCCTGGGTTTATCTGTCCTTGAAACTTAAAATTGAAAGAGGAAACCAGAGAGCCAGGTGAGAAAATTTTACAATATACATTGAAAAGAAACAGAGAGAGAGAGAGAGAGAGAGAGAGAGAGAGAGAGAGAGAGAGAGATATTCAGATATTCAGTGGGTGTGGGAAGGTTCTGGATATGGGAAAATAAATATAATAAAAACGTCCATTCTACCCAAACTCATGTACAGATTTAATGCAATCCCAATCAATATGCCCAAGAGCTTCTTCACAGGCTTGGAAAAAGAGTCCTTAATTTCATATGGAAAAACAAAAGACTGAATAGCCAAAGCAACCCTGAGCAAAAAGAGCAATACGGGGGGGGGGTCTCTATACCAGACTTCAAACTATACTACAGGGCTATAGTCATAAAAACAGCTTGGTACTGGCACAAAAAACAGACCTGTTGACCAATGGAGCAAAACTGAAGATCCAAACCTGAGCACATACAATTTCAGCCACCTCATATTTGACAATGGGGCCAAGAAGACTCAATGGAGGAAAGACAGCATCTTCAGCAAGTGGTGTTGGCAAAACTGGATCACCACTTGTAGAAGAATAAAGTTAAATCCCTACCTCTCGCCATATACAAAAGTCAACTCCAGATGTATCAAAGACCTCAACGTAAAACCCAAAACTCTGAAGGAGATAGAAGAAAAGGTTGACAGCAGCCTATAAGACATAGGTATAGGAAAAGACTTCCTAATTCAGACAGCAGCTGCATAAGAAATAAGATTGACAATTGACAAATGGGTCTTCATTAAACTCAAAAGCTTCTGTACATCAAAAGAAACAATCAAGGAAGTGAAGAGAAAACCCACAGAGTGGGAGGAAACCTTCACCTCAGATACATCTGACAAAGCATTGATTTCCAGAATATATAAACTACTCAAAGAACAAAGAAGAAAGAAAACAAATGACCCATTCAATAGATGGAGCAAAGAGCTGAACAGAGATTTCACAAGTGAGGAATTAGAGATGGCTGAGAAACATCTTAAGACGTGTTCAACATCATTAATCATTAAGGAAATGCAAATGAAAACCACTTAAAGATATCATCTCACTCCTATAAAACTGGCTAGGATCAAGAAAACAAATGATATCAAGTGCTGGAGAGGTTGTGGGGAAAGGGGAACACTCATCCTCTGCTGGTGGGAATGTAAACTCATACAGCCACTATGGAAAGCAGTGTGGAGAACCCTTGGAAGACTCAAAATGAGCTTATCACCTGACCCAGTTATCCCACTCCTGGGTATATACCCACATGACTCATCTTACCACAGAGATACATGCACAGCCACGTTATTGCTGCACTCTTCATAATAGCAAAAAGTTGGAACCAACCCAAGTGCCCCTCAACTTACAAGTGGATAGAGAAAATGTGGTACATCTACACAATGGTGTTCTATGCATCTGTAAAGAAAGATGACATCATGAACTTTGCAGATAGATGGATGGAACTAGAAGATATTATGTTAAGTGAAGTAATACAGACCCAGAAAAACAAACGATGAATGGTATCCCTCATCTGTGGTTGCTAGCCCCAATTACCTAGTTGTAAGTATTTCTTGTACACAGCCCCTTGAGCTTTTGTCCAAGGAGTTGGGAGTGATGCATATTGGAAAGAACAATAACAGAAAAGACTCCGTCAAAGAGCTGACTGAAATGATGAACTTCTGCTCAAAACAGTCAACTTCCACATGGAGAATTTTGAGAAAGACTGAGAAAAAGATGAAAAACATGTTTGGCAGAATGCATGAGCTCTGGTGGGGTGGGGGTAGGGAGGGGAAAATGCATCTAGATTTGATTAGTGACATAATCTTTTTTATATTTATTATTTATTTATTTATTTTATATATTTTTAACAAGATTACATCACTAATCAAATCTAGACCCATGTCCGCCTCCCTACCTCCCCACCCCACCAGAGCTCATGCATTCTGCCAAACATGGAATCCATGTTGACCTTTGTTAGTCAATGAGGGATGACCACTGACTAGCTACATCTGCAATAGATGCAAAGCAAGATAACTTAAGTACTGTTATGTAGGTAAACAGAGTTTTGAGTGTTGAGTGGAGAATTCAAAGCCTGCATTCTTCCCCATTTATAAGGGTCTCTGCAGGGCTTGTGGGAGATGTATGTTTGGGGTTTATGGTGGTCTTGAAGAGGCTTGTTTGCAAACCAAGAATTGCTTTATGGTTTGGAAGGTTAATGGAGTTCTCCTTTCAAAAGAAGTATGTAACATGTATTTGGATGAAGTTATCAATGACCTTCACCCTAAGTTCCAGTGGGCACTTTTATTTCCGTAGATGGTCCTCCCTTCACAGATTCTTCATGGGTCCTAAGGGTTTGGATTCAGTGAAGAGGATGATGGTACAAACTTTCCAGTCAAGATGATCAACCCAAGAGAAAAGATTGGAAGTGCAAAGCATCTGGGCTTGGTGGTGCACACCTTTAATCCCAGCACAAAAGAGACAGAGGCAGATGGATCTGTGTGATATCAATATCAACCTGGACTACATAGCGAGTTCCAGAGCAGCTGGAGCTATAAGGAGACCCTGTTTAAAAACAGAACAAAACAAAACAAAACACACCAAAAACAACAACAAAGGGCTCAAGTTTAAGACAGCAAAGTGCTGATTTAGAAGCTCATTAACTCAAAGAGTCTGAGAAGATTGCTGGAGGGCTTTGTGTGAGAACAAAGAACGGTGTTCTAATAGGACAGGGAAATGTGGTCCCTACAATGAAAACTTAGACTCAGAGTTTGAGTCCCAGGTCTGCTCATTTCTTGCCGTGATAACAGTGAGCACCCCACTTACTTTCTGAGTAAGATGGGTTCAGTATAGTGTATGACACATAGTAAAATTGTGAGGATCACAAGAACTAAGATAGTACTAACATCGTGACTAGGGGGTAGATTGATGGATACATGGATTGACATAAATCTGAAAATAAATACCGAGGGGCTGGAGAGAGAACTCCACAGGTCAGAGCACTAGCTGCTCTGGCAGCCGACCCAGGTTGGTTCCTGGCACCTACATGGTGGCTAATAATCATCTGTAACTGTGGTTCCAGGGGTTCCAGCGCCCTCTTTGGCCTCCATGGGTTTGCATGCTCATGGTGCACTGATAAAAACAGGCAAGTGCCGGGCATGGTGGTGCACACCTTTGGTCCCAGCTCTTGGGAGGCAGAGGCAGGTGGATCTCTGTGAGTTCAAGGCCAGCCTGGTCTACATAGAGAGTTCCAGGACAGCTATGGCTACAGGGAGACCCTGTCTCAAAAAGACAGAAAAAAAACTGCCAAAACACTCATGCACATAAAATAAAAAATGAGTAAACCAGAAAATAATGAATAATCTCTTTCTTAAACCTCCAGTGTTTTTTTTTTGGGGGGGGGTGTCGGAAGGAATCCTTTCATGGCAATTTATCAGAGAGAATAATAAACATGCAAATGAAGGGGAATAGTTGACAATTGTTAAGAAAGGATAAAAAGCTGTTGTGTGAGTACTCCTGGGCAGATGTGAACAAACATCTACTACTCCAATGACAGACCAAGCTAAGGCCACATCAGAGTCCACTCTAGTGAACCAATGAGTTTACTGGGAGTGTGGGGGAGGGGTGACTTACAGGTGCAGAAGTGACTCAAAGACAGACAGCTGCATCACCAAAAGCCCGGAAGCTCAGCTGGTCTCTGCTTCTTGTAACAGCCCTACTGGTTGGAACCTCTTCTCGGCAGCTTCTTAGAGCGTATCTCAGCAGTCCATATTGCCTATGCATACACATGTGGAAGGAGGAGTCTAGCGAATCTAGACAGTTCTAGTGACTTCCTGAAGACTTTGAGTGGTTTATTTCCTGAGCTTAAGCAGCTTTCCTGAAGGCTGAAATATTTTACCTCCCTTCAGAACATTCTGTGTCCTAATGAGTCTCCCTTCAAGATGGAAGGTTTTATCTCAGAGGAGATTGCTACATAATATTCCACCCCAACTCCAGGTCTTACATTCTTTCCACCCCCTTTTCTGCAGTGGTCCCTGAGCCAAGGATGGAATGACATAGAAATCTGTGGTTCTCTAACTCTAACAGGGCATTGAACCTATGCGTCTTTTTATTGATCTTTTCTAGAGTGTGGCTAGTGGTGACTTCTTTTGTTATGAAACCCAAGTGAGGAAAAGCTAAAAAATGAGAAACAGAAAAATCTTCAAATGAACATTTATGGCCATAAACACAAATGTTGGAAAGCACTTTATAAATCATATTTGTTTACAATTGAAATTATTTTGTTCACTGGGGCCTATGACTTCCCTAACCACAGATTTTAAGTTCCCAGTACCAGATATGAATTTCCCTCTGTGGAGCAGGCCTTAAGTCCAATCAGAAAGTTGGCTCTATCCATAATTATGTGTGCCAATATTGACTCCTGCCCTGGCTGACATGGCTTGTCTTGGACTTCCATTATGGAGCAGTTGAATGGGACTATGGGCCATAATTTTCCCCGGCAACCTTAGTAACAACTTCTTGACCTACAAGTGTTATAAGTGGACACTTCGAGCTCAGTCCTAGTCTTATTTCTCTAAGTCCTTTAACCAAAGTATGTAACATCTTCAGAAATAGGGTCTTACCATTCAGTTCCAGAATGTAACCAACAGCTATAACATTTACTCTAGAGTGTCCCTGGCCAACAACTCCCAGGAAGGAAACCCACTGTTAGTGCTGAGAATTTTAATACTCTTATGGCTGTTGAGATCATCTGCTTTATTCTCACAAGATAGCCTTCTTTATAGATATTTTTAAATCTTTACTCATTTAGGTGTACTCATATCTCTCAAATGGTTCTCTAAATATGCATTAACACTGAAGTGTTAATATTATGCTATCTATATATAATGAAACCTTTTTACAGAAAATGGGAAACACATAAAGTAATGAACCACCATCCCATGGAGTTATGGAGGTAACCTTGGTGAAGCCCTCTGAAAGTCCTTTGAGCAAGTGTCACGTGATCCAGTTGTTCACCACTAATACAATGCTAAAGTAAATTGTTAGCAAGGTTTAATACAGCATGAAGAGATTTTTATCCATTTGAATTATTTGGCTGCCTCATCCCGGGGCACTTTCATGGGCTTCTGTGTATTTCCCTTGCCTTGATGAACTTGGTAGGGCTGGCTCTAGGTGTTCAATCTTGCCAATGGGGAAATAGTCACTTGCTTCTTTGGCTATCCCTGGACTACTATTACCGTGGCTGTGCCTACACTTGCCATCTTGCTGGGTCACCAATATCTGTGCCCAGGAGGGAAATGTACATGACATACTCAGGGGAAACAGCTGTCCACTCCTCACTCAAACAATCCCTTTAACCTGTATCTCTTTAGCCAACTGATGTTTATTGCCCCTGATGCAACTGGAAGCCAACAGGAACCAAAGCACACCTGATTCCAGCACCCGCCCAAGCCCAAATAATTAACATTAACAGAAGACCACTACATCCACAATTTAAGATGGGTTTTCAGTTACTCTTCATGGTCTACACAGGCAGCTACCCCTGGCCACTCTGTTGGGTGTATGAAACACTTGCACACTTGTAGGAAACACTTGTATAAAGCCGCAGCAACAAAGCACCTCTCGCTCGTTCTTCTCAAAGCAGTTTATTCAGGCAGGCAGGTCTTGTCAGAACGGTTTATTCAGGCACATCTTTTCTCCTTCTCCAAGCTTCTCCCTCTAAGCCTCAGGTCTTTCCCTCTAAGCCTTCTCCCTTCTCCAAGCCTTCTCC